>CM035157.1:121703097-122179788 GCA_020205615.1 Panax quinquefolius | reverse complement strand
GTTAACTACTCATCACGCCGAAATTGATTACTTTCGTAAGGTTGTTAGTTTTCATATTCTTAAGCAACCTGTTATTCGAATTCAAGCAATCAAACCATTGTAGTCAAACATTTTCATATCAAGCCATGAAGTCATTCATTTATTACGGATGCAAAGTTCTTAGTCCATGTTATGGATTTGAATAAAGACACGTCAGATTTGAATAATATTCCTGTTGTTATTGATTTTTCCCGACGTATTTCTCAAGAATTTCTTCGCTTACTCCCCAAAGCCCGATATTAAATTTTGTATCAACTTTCAACCCCAGACAAAACTCATTTCTAAAATCTCACATCGAATGGCTCCTATTGAACTTCAGAGTTAAAATTCAACTATAGAATTTGGTACCGAGCCTTTATCCGGTGACTTTTTGTGGAATGCACCAAAGCCGACTCTCCATAGGGACACCATATTCGCATGCGATAGTAAACCGATAGGTGTCATCAGAACGTGTTATCCAAGGTTGGGATATAAGTCACAGCTTGAGAACAACCTAAGTCAGAATCGAAATACGTAGCTTTTTTAGGCTTAGTTGGTTATTATCGGAGATTCGTTGAAGGATATTCTCGAATCGCTATTCCATTAACGCAAATTTAATTCGCAGAGATACAAAATTTGAATGGAGCAAGGATGTGGAAGAGCTTCAAGAACTCAAGAGGAGACTCATTTCAAATACATGTTTCTTGACCATGCCATCCCGGAAAAGCTTAACGTGGTAGCCGACGTGTTGAGTAGAAGATCGTATACAAGCACGAAAGTACGATATTGTCAAAAACTCATTTCGTATAAGTTACAAATAATAGAGATGGAGATGAAAACTCTAGGTACCCACGTGATGATATACGAGTATAATCGACTTTAATCGATAAAGTTAAAGCTGTTCAAGCTACACAACGGAGTCATGATGAATTTGAAGAAGGAGGTGCAAGAAGTTGTTATTTCAAAAGCGAGAATCGATGAGAGTGAGGAAAGCTCAAACCTTCGATTTATTAATCCATTTAAAATTCTCGATCGAATAGGAACTGTGGCCTATAGACTCGCTTTTACCGCCAAGTATGACGCGTGTTCATAACGCTTTTCACGATCGATGTTACGTAATTATGTGGATGACCCAAACCATGTCATTGAAGTTAGAACCTGGACGAGATATCCCAAGACTTAACATACGAGGAGGTACCACAAGATCTTGGATAGAAAGAACATGTCCTATGTACCGAGGTTATACCACAAGTTAAAGTTTTGTGGAGAAACTATACTATCGAGGAAATGACCGGAGTTGGAAACGAAAATGAAAGCGTAGGTATTCTCATCTTTTCAAACACTGTGTGCGACGTCACGCCAATTTCGAGGACTAAATTTCATAAGGAGAGGGAGGTCAGAAGACCTCAAATTATTAATAAATGAAATTTATTTTCCTCTATTTATTATTTTGAAATAGTAAGGGTTGATTTGATTAATGTGGATAGTTATGGGTAAAATACGCAAATATTTTTAATAAGCAAGTGGTTATAAAATATTCATTATTATTTGGGAATATTCGTTTGGTCGGAATATTCGATCGTCGGGGAATATTCGACGACCTGCCAGTAGAGATTTTGTGGGCCCCATAATGAAAAAGCGATTGGATGAAGAAAACGACAAATATAAGTTGTTTATAAATAACCATGTAGTTTTTACCGTTAATCTTGTTTGAATACCCTATGGTTAAAACACACTAATACGGCGTTAACAAGAAGACACGCCTATATTGCACCAATTATTGATTCTTACGTAAGAAGGCACTACTCAATAATTGTTACAAAGAATTATCGCTCAAAGATTTTATTTTATTGATTCAATAATTGCTTGCATTGATATTTTATATTACTATTATTTCAATAAATTGTCATTACACAATATTTTCCATTATCGAGCAATAATTCATATTATCCTAATAATATTATTGGATAACATTATTGGCAATGTCTAGAAAGTTTCATTTAAGGAGAGGTTTGGTCACCTAATCGCTGCGCCAAGAAAGAGAGATCCTTATCGAAAGCCCCTCTTTCCTGAGAACTACCGTGCACAAGATCTTGTGATTCTCGTAATATTATTTGTGAATAATTAATTATTGATTTATATGATGAGGAAAATATTGATTTTATGTGGATATATATGGAGAAAATTTTAAAGTGACAATTGTTGAAAATTGAAATTTTATCTTTTCTCGATAAAATAATTCATTTAAATATATTATTATATTTTAATAATATAATAATGGTGATATTTTTTATAATGAATGTGGGATATATGAGTATATGAGGAGGAAGAGTATTTTTGTGGCATTAAATGTTTAATACATATTTTTTGTGTTGGTGGACACAATTATCGATCGAAATTTGATTATAGCATGTAAAATCGTCTGCTTATGGATTTTGGCCAACCAATTTTTTTGGAATTTGGAAAACTTTCTTCGCAAAGTTGTAGAGAATTGAATTTCTTATAAAAATGTCGTAAGATTCAAATTTTCCGATAAAAGGGCTATTTATTATGAATTATTGAAGTTTCAAGTTCAAATAATTGATTTTGGAAGTTTAAAATATTTAAAATAGGAAAAATTTTTTTTTTGTTTTGTGGGCAGCCCTAGCATATGCAAGATAAGCTAAAATCAGTTGTCAAAATGTGCGAGAGAATTTGTAATATATATAATATTATTATATTAAATTTTCGCTTTTTGGTGTTCTAAGCAATTTCTATAAATAGGGTGCTTAGGTTAGAATTGAAAATCACATTTAAACTCAAGTTTTCTCTCTATATTATCGAAATTCTTGTGAGAGTATTTTGAGTATATTTTGAGTATTGCTATACGGCAAGTTCAAGTTCAAGTCATAAATTTTATATCCCGTGTTCAAATTTGTAAATCTTAATCTTTCGAGGTAAGTGGATGTTATTTTATTTGAAAATGATATTATTTCTTCAATATCATTACGCCAAATATTGGTTGGAAATTTTTATCAAATTTCGAACTTTTTTTCTGAGTTATTTATTCATGAGTTATTATTCATTTAGTTACTATTCATGAGTTACTATTCACGAAGTTACTATTCATTTAGTACTATTCACGAAGCGTGAAGATGTTTTTTTGTGAAATTTCTATCTTTTGGTGTTTGAGTTATTATTCACGATATACTTACAATTATTCACGATACTCAAGACTATTCACTTAATACTACACTATTCAATCTAAAAAATCAAATTTCTTCTTTTTGTCCAAAATATCTATTATGGATACTAGCTTTGATCAGATCCATGTTTTGATCATTCTGAATTTTACTCCACTTGATTACTTATGAAGTATTTTTGAACTCTGGATTGTTTAAAAACACGTAATCCTTAATATTTGTTCTTTTGTTTCATTTTGGATTCATTTTTTTGAAATATTTTTCATCATCCTCGCCTTAAATGATGATATTATCGAATATCTTTGGCATTCAGTAGTGCAAAGATGAATGATTTTTGATGAATATCTTCGCCCAGAAAGTGCAAAGATGAACAGTGTTGAGATTAACACGACTCATCGATTAATATCTTTGACCAGAGTGAAAAGATGAACAGTGTTTTTAGACAAACACTAATCGATGAATATCTTTTACCAGAGTAGTAAAAAGATGAATATTTGATTCCAGATATATATCGATTGATGTTACAGGATAAAATATCGACGATGAACTTTTAAATTCATATATAGAAGATAGTAGTTTGCATTCTCTACTTAACTCTTCTAATGAATTGTTGTTTCATTGCAGGTTGTTGATTTAAAACCCATTGTCTATCAGTATTCTATTAGATTTTTCCTCGTCAAGACTAACGATAATTTTTTATATATTATCTTAGTCATAATATTCTTTACTAAAGGCTAAATGAGCTCACCCTTTTTTCTTTTTGTTCCATTTTTCTTCTCGAGGAGGCTTAGAATAATGTAGTACTAGTTGGGGTATGGAATGAAGGTTCTAGAGAGAGTTGTTTTAGTAGTCCTCACCATTTTATAAAATAATGTATAAATAATTGTGACGAGGATTTATTTGGGTATGTATATTGTCAGTAAGACAATAATTGTATTTAAACTCACAAGATATATGTTGTCAGTATTTTGCACGACAAATGTATTAATAAAGTCAGAAGTTATTTCAGATTACGATTATTTTGGCGACTCAGAATGAATCGGATGGAAATGGACCTATTTTCAAAAGGCCACATTAATAAGCATTAATAGTATTTATTAAATTTATGTTTTCTTCTAAAACATCTATTAAAAAGAAATGGAAGGAGTACAATCATATTTCGTAATCAAATTAAGCCAATTAGCTACTAGACAATGACAATCTCATCAATTAAATTGCATGTAAAACTAATAAAGTGTAACATGTTTATAAAAGGGATGAAAGGAGTATTATTATTTTATCAATTCAAGTATTTCATATTTTTTATTTATGAAGGTTTTCACATTTTAGAGGCATTGTTTAATCACGAGAAAAGAAGAAGAATATCGTAATGATCTCTAGATATTAATCAGGTCTTAAACATTAAAACTATTATAATTTGGGTTCTGTAATTCAGTTTAAGATAAAATTTTGGGTAAAAGTATAATTTGATGTTATGAAGATATTTTCCAAAATTCATAATTTTTTTTTGAATTTTTAAAAAATTTCACAAATTTGAACATAAATAGGTTTAAAATAAATAGTAACAAAGTTGGGGAAAAATCTGAAAAATCAAAAACTAACTAAATTATAATTATCTAGGTGGGGCCAGGAGGACGAAAATTAATAAAATATTTAATGCGGTTTAATGGATAAAGTAAAGTATAAAAATGTATGAAAAAATAATTAAAGAAATGTCGAAAAATAAGTAATATATTTTATCGACTAAAATCATCCAAAAGGACATATGAGGCTACGAGAGTAATAAATAATTACTATAATAAAATTTTAATGGTGTAAGAATATACTTGAGGATAAATTACAGTATCCGAAAATACCGAAACAAAATTTCAAACAGTTACCATCGATAACTAATAATTAAATAAATTCTTATTGATGGTGTAATTAAGTTATTATTTCGAGACGTGAAATACCCTTCTCGAGGAAAGTATTTCCCAACAAGCAAATCCCGCACTCCCGTGCATTCTAACTTCGCTTATTTGTTAAAACTATAAATTTACCTGAACAACTTCTTGAACCGTCTGTAAAAGGAGTTTATGTCATTTGTTCGACTAAATTCAATTTTTATATTTCTATCAATTTATTGAATTGTTTTATGATTATTTGGTGATATGTTAATCCAATCCAAAATATTTTGGTAGGTATCCCGAGGTTTTGAATGAGTATGAACAACCCTATAAATAGGGGTATTTAGTTATGGTCGGGTAATCGACATTATCACGCTATATAATTACAACGTGATTAAATGTTACGCGTAACATTTGGCCTTATTAGGCTGATCACCTAATGATACTCCGGGGGATAAGAGTTTACAGTCTCTTACGATTGTTGAATGTCAAGTAAAAGTTCACAGTTTTTGTGATTATTAAACATTTGTGTAAAGAGTCATGGTTCGTACGACCACTCAGTGACCCTCAAAATAAATATTTTTTCTTTTAGACATTTCATTAAATTTAAGATTCCAAAATTTTATCCTACTGAGAAATTTAATGTGCATTAACTTATTGAGAGATTTTTGTTGTCTTTTTATCTTTCATTCAATACTTTAGGTTTGAACCCTAATTAATACTAGGACCCACAACAATTAATATTAGGGGTATTATAAGATTTATTTTTGTAAAAAATAGATTATTTAAGGTAAGTGAACTTTTAACTTAAGACTACCCAAATTAGTAATAAAAACTTTTATCCTAAGACGGATGGAGTATTTAGTTATGATTATGCGAAAATAATTATTTTTATTTAATTTAATTTTTTAATGGAATTTTACTCCTGGGTTTATATTGATAAAGTTTACTTGAAATTCTAATTGAAATGTAACAATGTAAACTCAAGCTTTAATAAATGTTAATTTAATTATAACAATTCGTTAGTAACCAATCCACTATAATTTTCAACTAATTTTATAGTAATTATATTTTTTAAAAATCACATTTATTATTAAGATTTTTTGTCGATATCTTAATATCTTAATAAAGTGCAATAACAAATTTTGGATAAAATTTGTTAAGATATATTATCTTAGTGATATAAAAGCTTGTAATATATTTGATAGAGCCAAAGAAAAAAAATCTTTAGAAATTTATTTTCTTATTATAGATATAAAATAAACAGCGTCTTCCTTTTTCCTAACATGTTGGGTTTTATTTTGAATATTTTACAAATTTGGATAGAACTTATACTAATTTTAATAGAAAAGAAAAAAGCTAAAATAAAAATTGGTGAAACCATGTTTGTGCATTTAATTATATAGTTAATTCGAATTAGAATTTCAAGCAAATTTTGTCAATATAAACGCTAATACAGAATTCTATTTGAAACTACAATAAAATTAATTAAAATAATTGTTTGCTTATAATCACAACTAAATAAATCTGCACTACATTCAAATGTTTAGCTTAATAATTGATCGAAAGAACCTACAATATATAATTTAATAATTTATTTTTAAATAAATATTTAATAACTATAACTATATATTCTCAAAGTCCTAATTAAATATATTATCTTACATTTAATTGATTATTTCAATGTAAAATTGTTTATCTAAATGAGACAAAATGGAGATAAGGAAAACACCAATTAAATATTATTATTGAATTTAATGATAGTTCATATTGAACACTTGCTTTATAATCAGTAAATCAAAATATAGAGAATTATCACTACAAAATGGGTCATTTCTATGACGGGTCAGTTCTGATTGACAAATAATTATAATTCTTGAAAACTTTTTTAAAGTATAACATGAATCATTGTTGAAATTAATGGCAGTTCATATTAATGCAGTTGCTTTATCATTAGAAAATCTAAATATAGAGAGTTATTTTAATTAAATTATTCATGGAATAGTTGCAACAATATAAGGAGGATCATTTACAAAAGGCTCGACACTCGGATCTTTCAAATCAAAACAACGTGACCAAAATTTCTAGGGATACACAGACACCCAAATAGTGTTGAGCTTTGTAGGAGAATATTGTCACCATCTTGCGTAAATTTCTAATAAAATACTTATATAATTTCTTAAATAAATTGCCTCTTATAAAAAGAAAAAATTACAAAAACTAAAAATGTATTTACAATAATTTGAAAATAAGGGATGATGAGGAAATAATTACTTACATTCATCAGTAGCAAATAGTGAAAACATAACTATAAGGAAGAGAACCATTGGTTGAAATTTAGAAGTAGCCATAAAATTGTGAATTTGTTTAGTCATCGCATGAATAGACCATTGTTTCAACACATTGTTTATATAGGGAAAAAAAGGGAATTGAAAATCTTGTAGAACTAACATTTTCATTTATGGAAATATTAATTCCCAAAAATTATAAAGTTTCTAATAGATTATTACTCCATCCGCTTTTTTATTTGTCTTTTTAAAAGTCAAATTTGTTTCTTTTTATTTTTAGATTTTAAAGAAGCATTAATGACTTAATTTCATATATTGTCTCTATATTAAATATTCACTTGGTAATATTAATAAGCATTAATAGTATTTATTAAATTTATGTTTTCTTCTAAAACATCTATTAAAAAGAAATGGAAGGAGTACAATCATATTTCGTAATCAAATTAAGACAATTAGCTACTAGACAATGACAATCTCATCAATTAAATTGCATGTAAAAGTAATAAAGAGTAAAGTGTTTATAACGTGTTTAAATTGCAAAAAAATTTAAATTCTATTTATGTCATGCTTCCGCTGTTTTACAATGTTATTGTATGTATATCTTGTTTCTGTAAACCAACAAGAACCCCTAAAAAGCCAAGCCCTAATGGATCATGGGCGATCCCTCGATGTCTTGTGTAATCTCCAGCAAATGTTTCAAATCTTGCTCAATCTCCTTGTTTCCTTAATTTTCTGGAAAATAAAGCAAGGTGAATCAAATCAAATATGAAAATTAAATATTACCATATAAAATAGTTAATATCTTATCAAATCATATTTTATCAAATCAAATCTTATCTTATCTTGGAAACCAAATTAAATCATTCAAGCATACATGGAACACTACATATTCATCCCAGTCTACTCATATTCTTTCATTCTTCTAGCTTTCTTTGAAATTTCTCTCTTCCTTAAATTTTCTTTCTTTCTTCAAAGAAGAGACAAAAACAAAAAGAACGACATTCAATTAATATAGCTACTACAATTCTAAGCTGCCTTGTGGAACTACAGAGAAGTGAAGAGCCGAGCTTTGATCAACATCACAATTTCATTTTCTAGAACGAGGGGGCAGTTTGATTGCATAAACCTCCCCTTAAATTGAAGAATATACTCTACCAAATTGTCCCAGACAAATGAGATATGAGGCCAATTCCCAACATCCATAACTAAAGATAAAACAGTTTTAGAGTAAGGACAAAAAAAGATGAGGGAAAGTTTCCGCAGTCAAGTTACAAAGGGGGTAGGCCAAGCACTGGAAATTAGAAAAGGAACAAAATAAATCATTTATAAAGTCTCCTCACGCAAGGCTAGCCACAACGTAAAAGAGAGCTGGGACACATGAAGCTTGTGCCATAGCAACTTAGCCCAAGGTATATTCTCGACCTCTCGGAAGAATAGATTCCCAGATGTTATTTGCCTTCGTGGAACTAATGACAATACCATTCTAGAATATGAAGTCCCCTCAGTTGTAGAAGACACATGAACTTCATTTAATAAATTTCAAAATTGCATCACCTCATGATGGTTACAATGGTTTCTAAGAGGAAGAGATGACCAAGAACCTTGAGAAATGATGCAAGAGATCAGAAGCAGTAGATAGGAATCCTAGAGTTAGAGATTCTAGACTTAGAAGAAGATAAGGCCCGCCATTCGACCCACGAGTCAAACCACAAACTAAAGATGTTACCATTACCAAATCTATAACTAAAGAATTTCAAAGCAGTAGGCCTAAGTTTAATGATTTTAAGCCAAATCTAAGAGCAATCAGAGTGAATGTCAATATGTCAAAAATTTCTCTTCTTAAGAATAGAGCTTTGAATCCATAAAGACCAAAGAGAGGAAGGTGAAGGAGAGATAACCTTGATAAGGTGCTGGAAGATGAGAGCCATATTCTAGTCAATAAGACTCTTGATAGCTAGACCCCCTCTCAGACTATGGCATGGATAGATCCTTCCAAGAGACTTTAACTTCAAACTTAAGAAGAGATGCGCCTTTCCAGAGAAATCTACAAAGAATCGAATTGAATTGATCTCATCACGACTTGGGCAAAATAAAATGGGTCGACCAAAGAAGACCGAATGGCAAATAGGATAAATTTGATTAGTTGTAATCACTTCGAGTAAAAGAGAAATCTTGCAGTCTCAGAGGACACTCTACCCGTTGATTTGTTGAATTAAAGGCATGCAATCCATGTGGGAAAGCTTAGATGAGATAAGGGGAACCCCAAGAAACTCGACAGTAGAACACCAATATGAAACCCCACCATGTAACAAATGTTATTTTGCCATTCTTCTTTAACATTATATAAAAACAATGACTCTTTCCGTGCATTTGGAATTAAGCTAGAGAACATTGAGAAAGACTAAATACAAGAATGAATGATCGAATCAAGGCAAAGCTACCATGGCAAAAGATCAATAAATCATCAAGAAAACAAAGATGAGTGAGTTTGCAAGACTCGGTTCATCGCAAGTGGAATTTAAAGCCAGCAAAAGAGAATCCTTGTTCAAAATAATTGAGAGGCTTCCATAGCTAGCACAAATAGGTAAGGGGAAAGAAGATCCCTTACCTTAGTCCTCCTGGACCTTCTAAGTAGCTTGCAAGAGCTCCATTCACTTTAATGTAAAACATAGTTGTAGAAATTCATTTTTATGTTTCTATCAATTTAATGAATTATTTTATGATTATTTGGTGATATGTTAATGATTTTAATGATTTTAAGCCAAATCCAAGAGCAATCTGAGTGAATATCAATATACCAAAATTTTCTACTTAAGAATAGAGCTTTGAATCCATGAAGCCCAAAGAGAAGAAGGGGAATGAGAGATAACCTCGATAAGGTGCTGGAGGATAAGAGCCATATTCCAGTCAATAAGACTCTTGATAGCTAGACCCCCCTCAGACTATGGCATGGATAGATCCTTCCAAGAGACTTCGACTTCAAACTTGAGAAGAGATGTGCCTTTCCAAAGAAATCTATAAAGAATCGACTAAATTGATCTCATCACAGACTTGGGCAAAAAAAAGGGCTGACCAATAAGACTGAATAGCAAATAGGAAAAATTTGATTAGCTACAGTCTACCTGAGTAAAAGAGAAATCTTGCAGTCCAGGAGGACACTCTACTAGTGATTTATTGAATTAAAGGCATGCAATCCATGTGGGAAAGCTTAGATAAGATAAGGGGAACCCCAAAAAATCTGGTAGGTAGAACACCAATATGAAACCCCACCATAGAAAAAATGCTATTCTACCATTCTTCTTTAACATTATATAAAAAATAATGACTCTTCTGTGCATTTGGAATTAAGCTAGAGAACATTAAGAAAGACTAAATAAAAGAATGAATGATCGTAACTGAAGGCAGGCTACCATGGCAAAAGATCAATAAATCATCATCAAAACAAAGATGAGTGAGTTTGCAAGGCTCAGTTCGTTAGTGGAATTTAAAGCCAGACAAAAGAGAATCCTTGTTCAAAATAATTGAGAGGGCTTCCATAGCTAGCACAAACAGGTAAGGGGAAAAAAGATCCACTTGCCTTAGTCCTCTGAACCTTCGAAAGTAGCTTGCAAGAGCTCCATTCACTTTAACGGAAAATATAGTTGTAGAAATTCAATTTTTATTTTTCTATCAATTTAATTAATTATTTTATGAATATTTGGTGATATGTTAATGATTTTAAGCCAAATCCAAGAGCAATCAGAGTGAATATCAATATACCAAAAATTTCTCTACTTAAGAATAGAGCTTTGAATCCATGAAGCCCAAAGAGAAGAAGGGGAATGAGAGATAACCTAGATAAGGTGCTGGAGGATAAGAGCTATATTCCAGTCAATAAGACTCTTGATAGCTAGACCCCCCTCATACTATGGCATGGATAGATCCTTCCAAGAGACTTCGACTTCAAACTTGAGAAGAGATGCGCCTTTCCAGAGAAATCTATAAAGAATCGACTGAATTGATCTCATCACAGACTTGGGCAAAAAAAAGGGCTGACCAATAAGACTGAATAGCAAACAGGACAAATTTGATTAGCTACAGTCTACCTGAGTAAAAGAGAAATCTTGCAGTCTAGGAGGACACTCTACCAGTGATTTGTTGAATTAAAGGCATGCAATCCATGTGGGAAAGCTTAGATGAGATAAGGGGAACCCCAAAAAATCTGATAGGTAGAACACCAATATGAAACCCCACCATAGAACAAATGCTATTATGCCATTCGTCTTTAACATTATATAAAACACAGTGACTCTTCTGAGCATTTGGAATTAAGCTAGAGAAAAATGAGGAAGACTAAATACAAGAATGAATGATTGTAACTAAAGGCAGGCTACCATGGCCAAAGATCAACAAATCATCAGCAAAACAAAGATGAGTGAGTTTGCAAGGCTCGGTTCGCTAGTGGAATTTAAAGATAGGCAAAAGAGCATCCTTGTTCAAAATAATTGAGAGGGCTTCCATAGCTAACACACAATGGTAAGGGAAAGAAGATCCCTTGCCTTAGTCCTCCTGGACCTTCTAAGTAGCTTGCAAGAGCTCAATTCACTTTAACAAAAAATATAGCTATAGAAATGCAAACTTTAATCCAATTAATGAAAGTGGGAGGGAACTTAAGAAGGCTCAATAGCTCCAAGATAAAACTCTAGTTGACAATGTCAAAAGCTTTCCTAATGTCAATCTTTAATGCACATCTAGCAAGACCAAGATTCCTATGGTAGTTTTTGAAAAATTCCTATGGTAGTTTTTGAAAAGTTCTTGGGAAAGAAGAATATTATCACTGATGCTTCTACTAGAAATGAAGGCAGATTGGGCATGGTCAATTAGAGAGGGAAGGACTTTCTTAAGTTTATTAGTAATAATCTTAGAGATGCATTTATAAAAAGTGTTTCAACAAGATATTGGCCTAAAGTCAGATATATATGAATGATTATCAGACTTTGGGATCAAGGCAATAGCAGTAGCATTAATTCCACAAGGAAGGTAGCTCTCGATAAAAAAAATAATACATTTCGGAGGTAAATTCAATTCTAATGATATCCCAACAATAGAGGAAAAATTAACATTAAAGCCATCTGGGCTAGGCACTTGTTAACCTTTATAGACTTAAGCATATAAAAATCTCATCGTCTCAAAATAGGAAAACCATATTAGAAGATTGGATAGAAATAACTGCATTTAATAACATACTTTTCCATTTCAAAGAAATCTAGGATAGTGATCGAAGGAAGAACCTAAGAGATCCGGTAGTAATCAACAACAACCTCCGGATATTAGCTTGGTTCTCTACCAATTCCCCATTACGCTTATAAATTGCCAAAATTTTGTTGTGGTTCCACATGCTCTTGATAGCATTAGAAAAAACTTGGAATTTTTTGTCCCTCGAGAGAGACAAATTGCGAGATTTTTTGTTGCAATGGAGATCCTCTAAAGCAAGGGCTTTCCATAGCATTGCGACTACAAAGAAATTCTGATCGAGAAAGGAGGTACTGTGGGGATCGAGTGAAGAGAAGACCGAATGGTAGAGAGTGGGCTCAAGGATACATACATTATTAGAAAGATTACCGGTAGATGAGTTAAGTTTAACAATAGATTTCTTAGTTCTCTTCATCTTTTCAAAAAGAATGAACATTGGGTTGCCATTTAATTTAAACATTCCAACTATCGAGATCGCAACATTAAATCCTTCTAGATCAATTATGAAGTTGAAAAATTGAAAGAGCTTCTTGACCGTTTGAAGGTGAAGGTCAGTTTTAAGGATAATAAAATGAACCTACAATATATAATTCAATAATTTATTGTTTAAATAAATATTTAATAATTATAACTACATTCTCAAAATTCCAATTAAATATATTATCTTACATTTAATTGATTATTTCAATAATTAATATAATAAATCATTATTAATATTGGCCGTGTGCTTCTCATGGGAATGGTAAACGAGTTTATATAAATGAGAAAAAAAATGGAGATAAGTCAAACACTAATTAAATATTATTATTGAAATTAATGAAAGTTCATATTGCACACTTGCTTTATAATCATGAAATAAACATATAGAGAATTATTTTAAATCAATTGTTCATGGAAGAGTTGTGCTATGTATTGCGATAAATTGACGCTGAATTATAATTGTGAAATTTATCAATACATGAGATTTGTAAGAATTATAAGAATAATCCACTTATTACACATCTCTCTAATAAAGTTACAATCGGCACTTATCCACGTCACTGATAATTAAAAAGTCGATGTAAAATTGTAGTACTTAAAGCTACATGTAATGCTTTGCGTCAAGAAAGATACTAGATGAGTGGTTTTCAAATTTATTTGTATTTTGCACCAAGTTATCAAACTTAAAATACTAAACACCTATCAAAATTTACTCAACCTCCCATCAAAATACAATCGGCACCCATTGTTAAGGAAGGAGAATGAATCACGATCGTATATGTTACAAATGTGGAGGGAAGGACACATAAGTCCAAAGCGCACGATGCAAATCCAAAGCATGTTATAATTGTGGAAAAGAAGGCCACCTAGCCCGATTTTGTCGTGCACCAAAGTCAAGTCCAGCTAGGATGGAGGCATCAAAGGGGGTCCCAGATAAGACAAAACCGATAGTTCAAGTGAGAGTTCAAGCGAGGAGCGTTTGTCGTAACCTCCCAAAAAGCGAGAAACCGAACAACAGGTGATCACGGGTAAGTTAATCCGAACGAGGTGATCACTTGTTTATAAGATTGAACTTCAAGAGTAAAAACCCAACTACAGGATTGGAATTGTTAGACATCGGTTTTATTCTAACCATCCTATTATGCGAATTCCTCCATTAAAATGCATCATTGCTATCTGCCATTCTATTCATGAAGAAGAAAGATGGAAGTATGCGACTTTGTATTGATTATCGGAGTTGAATCATGTCACCATTAAAAATGAGGTATCCATTGACACATATTGATGATTGTTTGAAGAACTTCCAAGGCGCCAAATTCTTTTCAAAGATCGATCTTTGTTCCAGATATCATCAGTTGAAGATTAAAACTGATGACATTCCAAAGACTGCTTTCAGAACTTGGTACGTGCATTATAAATTCCTAGTCATGTCTTTTGGATTGACTAATGCTCCTGCTGCCTTCATGGACATGATGAACCGAGTATTCAAGGAATATTTGGATCACTTTGTGGTCGTCTTTATTGATGACATCCTCATCTACTCCAAAACCCGTGAAGACCATGAGCAACACTTGAGGCTGATACTCCAAAAGCTTCGTGAAAATAAGCTTTATGCCAAGTTGAAGAAATGAGAGTTCTGGCTTGAGGAAGTAACATTCCTTGGGCACGTAGTATCAAGTCATGGAATATCTATTGACCCGACAAAGATTGAAGCAATTTAAAGCTGAGAGAAACCTAAATCAGTGACCGAAGTACGTAGCTTTCTCGGCTTAGCTGGTTATTATCAGAGATTCATAGAAGGGTTTTCTCGAATAGCTACTCCATTAACTCAGCAGACTCGAAAAGATACAAAGTTCGGTTGGAGTGAAGAATGTGAGAAGAGTTTTCAAGAACTCAAGAGAAGACTCATTTCAACAACTGTTCTGACAATACCTTCTCGCACGGAGGGATTTGTCATTTATAGTGATGCTTTAGGTAAAGGGTTAGGATGCGTTCTCATGCAACATGGGAAAGTCATAGCCTATGCCTCTCGACAACTCAAAGAATATGAGAGGAATTATCCTACTCATAATCTAGAGTTGGCAGCAGTTGTTTTTGCACTAAAGATTTGGAGGCATTACTTGTATGGGGAGAAAGTGGAGATCTTTACAGATCATAAAAGCCTTAAATATTTCTTCACTCAAAAGGAACTCAACATGCGACAACGATGTTAGCTTTAACTGTTGAAAGATTATGATTATACCATCCAATACCACTCTGGAAAAGCGAACGTGGTAGCTAACACATTGAGTAGAAGATCATATGCGGGTACGAGTGCAATATTGTCAACACAAAAGCCCATTTTGTATGATTTGCAAAGGATGGAGATAGAGTTAAAGACTCTGGGGACTCATATGATGATGGCGTAATATACAAGTAGAAACCGACTTTAATCGATAAAGTTAAAGTCGCCAAGCTACTGGACACGGAGCCGATCGCGTATGAGGAAGAAAGTGCAAGAAGGTGTTACGCCTAAGTAAGAATCGATGAAGAAGGAATACTTTGAGTCAAATCCGGACTTTGTGTTTTTAACGACCCGATTTAAAGTATAAAATCATGATGGAGGCGCACAACACATCGTTTGCAATCCATCGTGGGAGTACCAAAATGTATCGTGATCTTCGTCATACATTTTAGTGGAGCAATATGAAGAGAGAGATAACGCTATTTATCTCAAGGTGTCTAACTTGTCAACGAGCCAAGGCAGAGTATCAAGTGCCAAAAGGTCCATTGCAACCACTTAAAATTCCAGAATGGAAATGGGAGCACATTACCATGGATTTCGTTATTAGTCTTCCCAAGGTTTCTCAAGGCATAGATGCAATTTGTGTCATTGTTGATAGATTGACCAAGTCTGCTCACTTCTTACTAATACGAGAAACTTATACACTTGAACGACTTGCTCGTATGTACATAAACAAGATTGTAAGACTACATGGTATGCTAGTATCCATAGTTTCTGATCGAGACCCAAGATTCACTTCAAGATTTTGGGTTAGTTTGCAAAAAGCTATGGGCATAGATTTACGATTTAGTTTGGCATAACATCCTCAGATGGACGGACAATCAAAGAAGATTATTCAAACTCTGGAAGATTTATTAAGACTTTGTGTCCTAGACTTCAAGGGAAGTTGGGATAAGTTCTTACCATTGGTGGAGTTTTCCTTCAACAACAGCTATCAAGCAAGTATTGGCATGACTCCATTCGAAGCGTTGTATGGAAGAAAGTGTCGTTCTCCAATATCCTGGGATGAGGTGGGTGAAACAACGTTGTTGGGACCAAAGTTGGTATGTATGACTACGAAAAAGATTCAAACGATCCGACAACGTATAAAAACCTCACAAGATCGACAAAAAAGTTGTGCTGATCTTCATCGAAAGGATGTGGAATTCGATATTGGAGATCATGTGTTATTACGTGTTGCTCCATGGAAAGGAGTTACGAGATTTGTAAAGAGAGGAAAGCTCAATCTTCGATTCATTGGCCCATTTTTAATCCTCGATTGAGTAGAACGCGGCTCTATAGACTCGCTTTTACTGCTAAGTATATCTCGTGTTCATAATGTTTTTCATATATCCATGTTACGTAAATATGTGAAAGATCCGAACCACATTATTGAGTTAGAATCGGACGAAATAGCGGAAGATTTAACGTATGAAGAGATTCCTGTTCAAATCTTGGATAAGAATGAACATATTCTACGCTATAATGTTATACCTCAAGTCAAAGTTTTGTGGAGAAATCACGATGTTGAGAAAATGACCTGGGAGTTAGAATCTAAAATGAAATCAAGGTATCCTTACCTCTTCGACATACCAGGTATGTACCCTAATTTCGAGGGCGAAATTTCATAAGAAGGGGAGGTTGTAAGACCCCGACTTTTATGAATAAAGATGAATTTTCTATAATTATAATTTTTAAATATTATGGAGTGAATTTAATATAATGTTATAGTTGTGGGTAATATTTATAAATTTTTCAAAGTACGTAAGTTGATATATAATATTCGATTGGTCGGAGAATTTTTGTTTTAGCAGGGAATATTCGTACGACGGCACAATCATTGGTGGACCCCACAATAGAATTATTGTCCGGATGGAGAAAATGACAAAAATATTTTATGAAAATAATGGCGGAAGTTTTACAGTTAACTGTTGAAACACCGGTGTTAAAAATCTTTGGAATACGCGTGGGTGCATAGTAAGAAGACACCGGTATTGATTATTGATGCTTACGTGAGAAGTCACTCGCTTTTGTTCAATTATTGCTACTGAGAATTGTTGCATAGTATCTCACGTTATTTGATTCAATTATTGTCGATATTTTATATATTATTATATCAATAATTGAGATGACAGAGTTATTAATATTATTATTTGCAATATTAACGATGTCTAGAAGTTCTCGCCAAGAGAGGTTTGGTCACCTAATCATGCGCATGATAGGAGAAATCTTATTCGAAAACTCCTCTTTCTGGGAACGACCGGTCGGTTAATAGTGTGAATTATAGTAATGATGATGAGTTTTGTTTTTTATTATTATTATTAATGTAATAAAATGTAAAAGCTTTTTATATAAAAACATAATACTTTTATAAAGTTATTTATTTTATTAGACTATAAATAGAATATATTATATTCTATTATGCATAGTGTTTTGCATAGTAAAATCTTTTTATATAAAATGTAATACTTTTATAAAGTTATTTGTTTTATTAGATTATAAATAGAATATATTATATTTATTTATGCATAGTGTTACATAGTGCCTGCATAGTAAAATCTTTTTATATAAAACAGAATACTTTTATAAAGTTATTTGTTTTATTAGATTTTAAATAAAATATATATATATATAATATATTTTATTGCATAGTATCCTTTCTATTTTCCTATAAATAGGATGCTTAGTTAGAATTGAAATCACACCAGAAGTTCAGAGAATTCTTCTTCTATAATCTTGAGCGTATTTCTTTAGAGTTTAAGAAAGTTTTGAGCGTAGTGCAAGTTTTCTTCAAGTATATCCCCGCTCTAACCGTCGGAGTACTCTTCTTTATAAGGTAAGGGGTATTATTTCTTTCGTATTCATGAAGAGAGCTTCTGTTATTCCATTCTTCATTATTATGTTCGAATAACCTGTTTATGCGAAGTACCGCATACATGGTGAAATTCTTCTGTTATTCCATTTTTATTATTATGTTGGAATAACCTGTATATGCGAAGTACAACATACATGGTGAAATTCTTCTATTATTCCATTCTTTATTATTCTGTCGAAATATCATATCTGTGCGTTTACGCATGACCTGGTTCCATTATTTATTACTCTGTTGGAATAACCTGTCTGTGCGGTCTATCGCATGCATGGTGAATTCTGTTGTTATTCCATTGTTTATTATTCTGTCAGAATATCTTGTCTGTGCGTTTACGCATGACCTGGTTCCATTATTTATTATTCTATTGGAATATCCTGTCTGTGCGTTTACGCATGACCTGGTTCCATTATTTATTATTCTGTTGGAATATCCTGTCGGTGCGGTTTACGCATGACCTGGTTCCATTATTTATTATTCTGTTGGGAATAACTTGTCTGTGTGATCTATCGCATGTATGGTGAATTCTTCTGTTATTCCATTCTTTATTATTCTGTTGGAATAACCTGTCTTTGTGGATTACCACATGCATGGTGAATGATCCTTTGTATTCATTCCTTATTAAATTATGGAAATGATCTGTCTACGTGGATTACCGCATGGCGGGTGAAAATCTATTTGCAGTTTCATATATTCTATTATACTCAGTTGGTTAAAGTTTTGACTTTTATACTCCATGAAATTAGTGGAATATATCCTAGATATTTGCGCTTCATCCAGTATCTTTTCATGGAAATATTCTTCTGAGCATTCTTGAATTTTACTCCACAAAGAAGTATCATGTTGACAATTTGGACATTATTGAGTTCAAGATAAATTAACTTATAAATCTTTAAAATTTATTCTTGAACTAGTTTTATTGAATTATTATGTCATTGTCGTCATCCTCATGCTTATATTGCGATGAAAGTCATCTTTGGCTTACGTGCATAGATGGACTTGGTATGATTATGACCAGTGGTTATTCGGTATAATCATGACCTGTAATGTTATAAATGATGTGGTAAAAGTCCTCAGTGGCCTGTAGTGTATTGATGGACAGTTTTTGGTATGATTATGACCAGGGATTATTCGGTATAGTCATGACCATTGATAATTTAATGAATATCCTTGGCCTGTAGAGCAAGGATGACTCGATGATGTGGTTTATTTATTAAGCTGAGTCTCAGTGATAAAAATTGATGAAAACTTTTTAAATGATAGAAGATAGTAGATTTTATTCTCTACTTGACTCTTCTAATGGATTGCTTGTTCTGCTGCAGTTAAACTTGATGTCTATTGTATTTTATCAGTTTAACATTGTTGAAGACTAATGATAATTTATTCTGCATTATCTTAGTCATAATATTTCTTATTGGGTTAGTTGAGCTCACCCTTTCTTTTACTATTCTCTCCAGGAAATGAGAACGTAGCCGGGACTCGTCGGGGAACGGAGTGACGGTCCAGATGATAGCATTAGTAGTCCTCACTATTCTGTTAAATAGGGTGACAATAAATGTAATGAGGACTCCTTTAAGTGTGGATATTGTCTAGATGACAATATTCTTATTAAAACTCTCAGTTTATGTTTTGTCGTATTTTACACTGCTACGCTTATATTATTAAGTTGTATTTGAATTTTGTACCATGTATTTGGCGACTCAAGATGGGTGATGTATACCTATTTTGGGGACGTCACACTCACTATTCTCTTAGTCCTTCAAAAATTGGTTTATTTAATTTTTGTGGTCAAATGGATCAATTTTAAAAAAGAATTCAGGATAGTTATTTATATTTTCAAACATATGAAAGTTGAAGGTGATAGTAAATTCGATATAGTTTCTTATATATGGTTCTCCTCATATATTTACAAGAAAATGGTATATATTTTGATTACAAAATTGGTCAATTTGATATTGAAAAAATCAAATTAAATCAATTTTTGCGAGACAGAGGAACTAGAAATTAATTAATAGGAATATTAATGTTGAAGGAAAATGATATACATGTGTCAACAAATATTTGAAAAAATTAGATTGCGACCTACGTGATCAAAGTATATGCGATAAGATCGAATAAATTAAAGTTAAACTTTTATAATGTATAACATGACTCATTGTTGAAATTAATGGTATGTCATATCGCAGATTGCTTTATCATCGAAATCAAAATTGGTGTTTGATTGCATCTTAATGCAATTTAATAGCCCACCTCTTAATGAATTTTAACAGCCCATATCTTTGTATTAAGAGGTATTCTGAATAGTTTTGACTCATATTTGTATCTTAAATATTCAGAGGGCCTCTTAATACAAAGATGTGAGTTGTTAAGATATATTAACACTCTGTTTCTAAGATTTAAAAGGGACGAAAAAGAAAAAAAAATGGACAAAAAATTTAAGTTTTCTTTCCAATTGATATGTTTTCGAAGTTTTTAATAAGTTAAAAAAGAAAAGAAATGGATAGAAAACTTGGTCACTTTTCTTGTCAAAGTTTTCATCAAAAAATAAGTCGATTTAGACGGAAAAGAAATTGGAATAAATACTATTTTTATAATTATCATATTATCCTCAACTTTTAATATAATAAATTATAAATTACAACTCATATCTCTAATTTATTTTTATCTATTAAACCTAAGTTGATAAAGAGAAAGAGACATCTTGGCGTCAGTACACGCCTTTGCTTATCTACTTTTACCTTCTTTTGAATATCAATTTTTTGTTACAATTTCCTTTTGAAGACTTCATATGGAGTATAAGTTATGATTGATGTAATGATTCTCCTTTACTGAATCTTAAATAGTAGATTGTAATAAAACATGCTATTATCAATGACTTGAATGCTTTATGCAAATATGTTGTTAAATGATTTACGATGTATATATTTAAAATAGGACATTTTATTGTAGTTGTAATTTCTATGCCTATCAGACCATGTTTTAGACTAATTTAGTACTATTAGATTTAGAGGCGGAACTAGAAATTTGAGGGGTGGTAGGTGGGGTGTGGGGGGGGGTCGTATGACTTCAACCACGGAATCTAAAGCATGCTAATGTTAGTTAAACTTGATCTTTGTTATGAGATGGTATTAATTCATTTTGTTTTCTCATGTCCTTCTACTTATAATAAATTAATAATATTACTATAAGATAAAATAATGTTAAATAAGTTTGATGATTAATTAATTAAGATTGCACTCATTTGTTTTTTGTCGAATTAATCATATTCTTGCATCGATTTTTTGTAAATATGAATAATTCATTTTCTTGATTTGAGTAACTCCTCTCAATTGTCTTCATTGGTGGAAGATTATTGTCGGATTGAGAAAAGATAAAAATATTTTATTGAAATAACTATGGAGAACTTGGTAATATAAGGTTTTAAATATATAATATTATAATTTATAATTTATGATTAATGATGATGCTTATGTGAGAAGTCACTTCGGTTTGATTCCATTATTGTCGATTAATAATATGAATTATTATAAGCGATAATGACGTTTTATTTTATTCAGTATTATTAACGTAATAAAAGCGAAACATCTTTTATATAAAATAGAATACTTTATTAAAGTTATTCTATAAATAGAATATATTATATTTTATTATTATAGTGTTTTGCATAGTGTTTTGCATAGTATTGCATAGTGTTTGCATAGTAAAATGTTTTTATATAAATAGAATATATTATATTTTATTTAAAAGATTTTTCTTTAAATATGGACCGTCAGATTAAAGTAAATCAATGGACCGTTCATGGATTAATTCTTATGCATTCCATTTTCCTATAAATAGAAGCTCATTCCTTCATTATTTTCTTACGAATTCATTGAAACTAGAGAGAGAAATTATAGAGAGAATCTATAGAGAGAAAATTATAGAAAGAAGAAGAGTATTACGCTACTTCACTACTTCTATATTAGGTTCTTTTTACGGTAGTGAGGGTGTTATTCTTTCTTCTTGAAGAGAACTTCATTATTCCATTCATTATTATTACATTGGAATAACTTTGTAAAAGTGGCATACCTATACATATAACGTATATATCATGGCATACCCTATACTTGGTGAAATCCTTATGTTATTCCATTGCTTATTATTACATTGGAATAACTTTTGTATCTGTGATTTACCTATACTTGGTGACATTCTTCTATTATACATTGGAACATCACATGCATGTATTTTTTAGGACTGGTTAAAATCTTTATTATTATACATTGGAACATCACATGCGTGTGTTTTACGGACTGGTTCCGATTTTTATTATTACTGTTGGAACATCACATGCGTGTGTTTTACACCGGACACGGTTAAAATCTTTATCATACTGTTGGAATATCCTATCATGTGTGTTTTACAGGATGCAGTTCCATCTTTATTATACTGTTGGAACATCACGCCGGTGTGAATTTCACGACACAGTTCCGTTATTATTATTACATTGGAATAACTTTGTACATAAGTGCGCATGCATGGTGATTTCTTTTGTTATTCCATTCTTTATTATACCGAGTTGGTTAAAACTTTGACTTCTATACTCCATGAAATTAGTAGAATATCCTTGATATTTGCGTTTCATCAAAGATATCTTTTCATGGAAATATTCTTACGATCATTCTTGAATTTTACTCTGAAAGCGATATCATGTTGACAATTTGGACGTTAATAATTCATGGATTAAATAATTCTTGAACTTGTTTTATTGAATTACTATGTCATTGTCATCATCCTCATGTTATATTATGTTATCTTTGGCTTACGTGCATAGATTTGATGAAAATCCTTGGCCAGGTAGTACGGGGATGATTAGATGTGGTGGTTTATTATTGTCGAGTCTAATGATAAAATTGATGAAAACCTTTAAAACTAAAAGATAGTAGACTTTATTCTCTACTTGACTCTTTTAATGGATTGCTTATTCGGCAAGCTATGATTAAAGCTGGTTGTCTATTGTATTTTATCGGTTTAACCTTTCATTTGAAGGCTAATGATAATTTATTCTCGCATTATCTTAGTCATAATATTTCTTCTTTGGGCTAGTTGAGCTCACCCTTTCTTTTCTTTGTTCTCTTCGTGAAATGAGAACATAAATTTGAGACGAGTCGGGGAGCGAAGTAATGGTCGAGGAGGATAGCATTAGTAGTCCCCACTATTCGTGAAATAGTGTGATAATAGTTGTAATGAGGACTCCTTTTGAGTTTGTATAATATCTAGTAGACAATATTTGTATTCAAACTCACGGTTTATGTCGTATTATATTACCACGGCAGTGTTATATTAGTAAGTTGTATTTGAATTTATGTACCATGTAAGTGGCGACCCAAGATGGGTGGCGATACTCATTTTTTTTGTTTTTGAATTAATCATATCTTGGCATCGATTTTTTTGTAAATATGAATAACTTAATTCATTTTCTTGATTTGAGTAACTCCTCTCAATTGTCTTCAAGGAAGATGACCAGAACTAGAATATAAGGTTTTAAATATATAATATTATAATTTATAATTTATCTATAGACGTAGCTAATCAGTTGACTAAAAAATTTAAAGTCTGATTAATAGTCTCATATTTCGGTGAAAAATTATATATATATATATATATATATGTGTGTGTGTGTGTGTGTGTGTGTGTGTGTGTGTGTGTGTATTTAAAGCCATTAGACTCATAACTCAAAAGTTGACAATGGTTGAAATATGATGTTGTGAAATACTATAATTGAGCAAAATGAATTTGAAAGAAGCACTCCAAGCGTCAATAAAAAAAAATTTTACTGATGTATTTTGACCCCTCTCTAAAAATGTTCTGGTTCCGTCACAGATTAGATTGTCACTAAGTAGATAATTTATTTATGATTTTGTGAACAAAAATATGAATTTACTATTATTGTTTTATATCCATTTGTTGTTGTGTATTTAACTTTGAAACTCATTCAGTTTTATTGATTGAATAAATGGATGATTAGAATGGTAAATTTTGAGATTTTATGGTTCGAGTACATTTTCTAGTAACATTGATCTTGTCACTAGTACAAAAACATAAAAAGACAACACTTAAAAGATGACGTTTTTATAAAAAATGTTGTGGTATTTTTTTTTACAACATTTTTTAACAAAACGTTGTAGATACATATAAAAAAATGTTATGTATTTATAAGGGTAATTTTTGATTTTAAATAGATAACATTTTAAAAAAAAAACATTATCTATGTAAAAAACACGGAGAGGAAAAAAAACGCTGAAGTCAAAATTTGAAATGAAACGCGGATGGAGTACTTTCTTCTCTCTCGTTTCTTCCTCTCATTCTTTCTCTCCCATTTTCTCTCTTTAGTAGCAGCGGCGACAAACCCTCATCCCTTCGTCGCTCACTCACCAGCGACCTTCTCCTCTTCCCCCTTCTTTATCTCTCTCTCTCTCTCTCTCTCTCTCTCTCTCTCTCTTTGCTCTCTTACTAGATCGATAGTCTCCTCCTTTTTCTTCACAAACATCCCATATTCGAGGTACGATTATTGTTGTTTTAAAGTTCAATCTGGTAAGAGCTATTCTCTCTCTATATTCACAGACGTATATATGTATATATCTGCATATTATATGAAATATATTATTGTTATGTATCTGAAAATTGCTTATTTAATTTCAGAAAAGAAAAGCGAAGATGAGTAAAGGGACAGGAGGAGCAGCCAGAGCCAAGGGAAAGAAGAAGGGAGCGACCTTCGTGATTGATTGCGGAAAGTCGGTGGAGGAAAAAATTATGGATATTGCTTCACTGGAAAAGTTCCTTTAGGAGAGAATCAAGGTCGGCGGCAAGGCCGGAGCTCTGGGTGATTCTGTCTCCGTCGTCCGCGAGAAGAGCAAGATCAAATCACCTCGACAACAGTTTCTCCAAAAGGTATTTGAAAATTTAATATTGTGATTTCTTTACCCATTTTTAGGTAAGAACATCAGAGTTGATTTATATAATTAAGTAAAAAATAATTATAATTTATGTTTGATTAGATAGAACCCAACTAAAGGCGGGACAAATGCTAAATTAGTTATTAGGATTCAGACATTGATGGTTATTAGCACATTTGCAGACATGTGATTCTATTGCTAGCTAGTAGCATTATATAATCAAGTTTAGGGTTTTTTTCTTTTCTTTTCTTTTTAAAAATTTTTATGAACATGCTAATTTTGGTTTGAATCGGTTCCTATATGCATAAAGTGAATGATTGTTTCGTGCTTATGGGTATAATGGTATTCCTTGAACATTATGCTCTCCTTTGAAGAAGTTCAATGATTTGGACAAAATGGATGTAGGGGCATCACCTGTTATACATCATCCTCCGTCGGTCCATGGGAAGAGTAATAGTAGTAGTCAGAATAATAGCTTGAAGCTAACATTCTTGAGAGATGATCGGGAGAGATTTGAGTTGGCGGACTTGCTGAGGGCGTCGGCTAAGATATTGGGTAGCGGGGTGTTTGGGTCTACTTATAAAGCGCCCCACCGGAGCAACATGACCGATTATGGTTGTGAAGAGGTACAGGCAAATGAATAATGTGGGGAGGGAAGAGTTTCAAGAGCATATGAGAAGGTTAGGAAGGTTGAGACACCAAAATTTCCTATGAGCATAATGTTCAGTCCTTTACCTTGGGATACCAAAAATTAACTTCATGCTAATCGGATCCCTTGTTGTTAATCTCAATTCAAGTACTCTATTTTTCTCATCAATTTTCCTTTCTTAATATTTTGAAATATTTAAGATATGAATTATACAGACAAATTATATGAACAATAGATAGTAAAAAACGCACGATATAGTATACACTCAATTTTTTTATTTTTTTTTATTGTTCTTGTGACCATTAATTGATATTGATTTTTACTACTATGTTAATATTGATTATGTTTTTTTTTCATTTTAAATGATTAAGAAAAGGGTGGGAATTATTAACAAAAAAAATATATTTTGAAATGATGAAAATGTTATTATTATATTTTTTGGTAATTAAGTTGAATGATAAGCAGGAACACCTTCACGTGCCATGCTTTGAGGTGATTGATTGATAGATGAATACTGTAAATACTCCATTTAGCAACTGGTAAAATATTTAATTAGTACTGTAGTACTACTATATGTTAGTGGGGGAAGTAAATCTTAACATTTGGAGTCAAAAAAGAGAAGAGAAGAGAAAAGAAGTTCAATGATTATTTCCTATGGAGAAACAAGAAGATTTCTACTGGCGTGCTTGGTTTTGCCACTACTATTTGGGTGCTTTTCGAATTGATTGAATACCACTTGCTCACTTTAGTATACCATATCCTAATACTGGCTCTGGCAGTCCTTTTTCTATGGTCAAATGCATCCAACTTTATCAACAAGTAAGCTTGTCAGTGTTTCTCACACTCTTGTTGTTCAATCTGAAGTTATCTAATACCTTGTGCTATGTTCCTTGCATTATTAGGTCTCCACTTAACATTCCAGAAGTTAAACTTCATGAGGATATTGTCTTAGGTGTGGCAGTTGTCCTTAGAATTGAAATCAACAGAGCTCTTGCAATCCTACGTGACATTGCAGCAGGGAAAGATCTGAAGAAATTTCTTGTTGTATGTTTAATTAATTTTTTTAGAACTAACCAGTTTTGTTATGAGAGTTTGATAATGGGGTTGGGATTAAGACTCTTAAAATATCATATTTGTGTTTACTTCTAATTTTTGATAATGGGATTGGGATTATAATTTGGGTGCTCAAACAGAGAATACTTACCCAGTGCTTAATGTTGTAGGAAAGTGGCTTGGGAGCAGACAAATTCGGTGCAACTGGGCAGCGAATGGTGTCGGAGCTGATGATAAACAGAATTCAAAAACCAAGAGTGTTGTCGAACTAACCAATGGAACATCAGGTGAGGCCATGAACCTTTAGACTTCCAAATCTGTCATATTCTGAGGTAAAAGTAAAAACTAATTACAGAACTTCTTTGGTGTATACTTTTCTTTTTCCTATTTCTGCTTTATTGGTTAGGTGTGGCTATATTTTAGTTTGAACTTTAAGTATAATCTATGATTCATTGTTCTTTCGCAATATACTTAGGCACTTCAGTTGTTAGCATGTTCTCTATTTTTTTTTCCTTCAAATTACATAAAAAAGTAATCTTGTCAAACCTCTTAAACCTTGTTCCTGTTGTGTGACTGCTTTGTTTCCATTTAAATGGCAATGTCTTAATTTTACTACTTTTATTTAGCGGTCCTTTAAGACGTTTAAATATACTTATGTTTTAAGTATGAGTTGTAAGATTTTCACGTTACCTATAAGTTACAGCTGTGTGCATTTGATTTTGGTTTGTAGCTACATTGTGTGAGAGTATGTATTATACTTGTTATAATAATATGCTAATTTAAGGTTTGATTATATGGGGTTTTAACTATGGAAAAGTTTGAGCACCTTGGGTTTCTAATTTATTTTGGTGAAAAGGATCAAAGAGAATTCCCTTGAGCGTAATGCTCTATTTTTGCTAATTCAGATCCCGATATACTGTTATTCTGTTCACCGCCACACAATTTCATGATTGGCTTCTATAGAACATATCCTCAACATTGGAACATATATCCGAAAGAGTTTCCTTAAAAAAATGGGTCGACCATTGCCTCGACCGAGGATGTCCCAAATGGGTGATGTCTGTGCTAGTTCGGTGAAGGCCTCGGCCAAGTCTTTAGGGGTCCGAGCTTTATCGAGGGGATCTCTAAGTCATCATTTGTAAAGCAAGCATCTGATCTGAAAGGTTCTTCTGTAAAGGTTAGCTCTACTTCCTTTTATTGTTATTTATTTTTTATGTTTTTTGGTTTGGTGCTATTATTATTATTTATTATGTTTTTTTGGTGTGGTGTTGTGTGCTAGTATCATTGCTTTTCCCAAGATTTGCTGAAGTTCTCTTCTTACAAGGAGCGATCACTTAGCCTGTCTCTTGGCCTAATATCATCCATTAATCATGATGTATCATACAATCTCTCTTAGCAAAAGTTATTGGCGTATTTTGAGAGAACCTAGGCTTTTTTGCACATGCGTAGGTAGTAGTTTAATTTTATGGATAGTTTGGTTTATTTTGTGGTTTATTTTGTGGATTGAAAAGTGAATTTGAGATGTATATATGGATAGTTTGGTATATATTTTGTGGATATAGTAATTTGAAACTATAAATGAATGGTATTATTGGGATGTATTTTGAATGGTTGATATATTTTGGCTTTAAATTTAAATGAGAATTTAGACCTTTTAGCTATATATCATGGCATTAGCATATTGCAGGTGCATTGGTAATATAGGTGAAGCACAACCTTTTTTTTTATCTACAACATTTTAAAAATATTGTATATTTGTATAAATAAATGACACCTTCTAAATAGATGACACATTATAAACGTTGTGTAAATGTGCCTAAACGTTGTTTGATATATTAAACTACAACATTTTTATCCAAAAAACGTTGTGGAATCATACATTCTAAAACGTTTTCAAGCATCTACTAATTTATGGAAAACAAATCTACAACGCATTTTTTTTCTTAAAAAACGTTGTATAATGTGTCTAACTACAACGTTTTAAAAACGTTGTGTAAGGGTGTCAAATAGATGACACCCTTAACCACGACGATTTTCTGATTGAAACCACAACGTTTTTTGTGCGTTATTTATTTACTGTTTTGTAGTAGTGTGTCCCTCATAGTTCAATATATAGGATTAAATACACTTTTCCCCATTCTACTAGGGGTCGGTTTACAAATGCATCACCAAACCGATTTTTTAACGATCAACTCATCGAACCATACATTATTTACAAAAAGTGATTTTTCCGTCTATGTCTCACTACAAGAAAATGGGGCTTTAGCAACAACCGATTTTCGTTAGTAAAGGTGCCAAATTTTGTTGCAAAAGGGTTGTGGCAACGACTTTACTGTCGTTGCGTCTTTCGTTGCGTAATGAGCGTTGCTAATTGTTCCACAACGAACGTTTTTTTTTTGTTGCAAAAAGTAATACATTTTGCAACAAAATTTGGCTTTCGTACAGAGACATCGATCCTTTAGCAACAAAATGTATTGTTGCAGAATAACTAAAATATCATTACTAAAAACCCCATTTCGTTGCAAAAGCCTGCTAATTGGCAACGAAATGGAGTCTTTTTTTTTGCAACGACCATACATTTTCGTTGCAATTGACACCATTTTACAACGACATTTTTCGTTGCAGTAAATTTATGGAAATTGTTGCGTAAGCTTGCTTTCATTGCGGAATGTAAACTTTTTAGCAACGATTTTCGTTGCTGATTATATTATTTGGCAACGACATTATCTTTGAATCAAAGAACGAAAATGTTTTTTTTTTGGTTATTTTTTTCAATAATTAAAATTGCCGATTAGCAACGACATTATATGTTGTCGTTTCTTTATATGTGTAACGAAAGTTGATGTGATTTGCAACGATAAAAAATGTTGCCTTTTATGTTAGTATTAGCAACAATATCCTCTCCGTTGTTATTAGGTAAATTTTTCGTTGCCAAATATTATATTTTTAATGTCATTAGCAACGAAAATTTGTTGCTAAATGTATAAAAAATTGTTGCTATATTAAAACTAGTTCAATGCTTTGGTAACGAATTATATTGTTGCCAAATCAAAATTTGACATTCTTTTTGTGTACCTGGCTGGTTCAATGTCCCCATAGCAAATAATGGCAAAAATACAAAAAACTAAAATATTATTAACTTAATAAAATCATCCACTACATATAATCATTCATTATCTTTACAATTAACCATCTAAAGCTACCACAGTTCTTCAATCAAAGTATATATCTACATATATAGAGAGAGTACAGTTCATAATTTCATCCCTTATGTGAGACCCCGAATTTTATGAAATAAAAGTATTAAATTTTTTTCTATTTTGGTAAATAGTTAAATTGATAAAAGTTTAAAGTTAAGGGTGACATTTGAAAAATTTTCAAAGTAAGCAAGTGGTCATAAAATAATCGGTGGTAAAATACGCGTGGTTGCATAGTAGCACGCGGTATTGATTATTAATGCTTACGTGAGAAGTCACTCAGTTTGATTCAATTATTGTCGATATTTTATATATTATTAAATCAATAATTGTGACGACGAAATTATTAACATTATTATTTGCAATATTAACGATGTCTAGAAGTTCTGCCAATGAGAGGTTTGGTTACCTAATTGCGCGCCAATAGAGAGAAATCCTTATTGGAAAGCCCCCTCTTTCTTGAGAACGACCTGGTCGATTAATAGTGTGAATTATAATAATAATGATGAGTTTTGTTTTATTAGTATTATTAATATAATAAAACAGAAAAGTTTTTTATATAAAATAGAATACTTTTATAAAGTTATTTGTTTTATTAGACAATAATTAGAATATATTATATTTTATTATGCATAGTATTTGCATAGTGTCTGCATAGTGTTTGTATAGTAAAATCATTTTATATAAAACTGAATACTTTTATAAAGTTATTCGTTCTATTAGATTATAAATAGAATATATTATATTTTATTTGAAAGATTTTGTTTTATTAGAATATTTTATTAATACTGCATAGTAAATCAATATGGACCGTCCGTTTAAAAGTAAATCAATCTGGATCGTTCATGAATTAGTTACTATTCAGTCCATTCTCTTATAAATAGAAGTTCATTCCTTCATTATTTCTTATGAATTCACTGAAACTCTAGAGAGAAACTATAGAGAGAAAGAAGAAAAGTATTCTGCTACTTCACTACTCCTATATCCAGTTTCTTCTAAGGTAAGGGATATTATTTGTTGTACTCGTAAGGGATATTATTTGTTGTACTCGTAAGGGATATTATTTGTTGTACTCGTAAGGGGTATTATTTCTTTCGTATTCATGAAGAGAACTTCTGTTATTCCATTCTTTATTATTTTGTTGGAATAACCTGTATACGTGGACTACCCTATACTTGGTGAAATTTTTCTGTTATTCCATTCCTTATTATTCTGTTGGAATAACCTGTATATGTGAAGTACCGCATACATGGTGAAATTCTTCTGTTATTCCATTCTTTATTATTATATTGGAATAACCTGTATATGCGAAGTGCCACATACACGGTGAAATTCTTCTATTATTCCATTCTTTATTATTCTGTTGGAATATCCTGTCTGTGCGTTTACGCATGACCTGGTTCCATTCTTTATTATTCTATCGTAATATATCATCGCGCAATGCGTTTATGCATGACTGGTTCCATTATTTATTATTACATTGGGAATAACACTATTCATGCGATCTATCGCATGCATGGTGAATCCTTCTGTTATTCCATTCTTTATTATTCTGTTGGAATAACCTGTCTATGTGGATTACCACATGCATGGTGAATAATCCTTTGTATTTCATTCCTTATTAAATTATGGAAATGATCTGTCTACGTGGATTACCGCATGACGGGTGAAAATCCATTTGCAGTTTCGTAACTTTTCTGACCCTCAAAAATTCTGGAAAGTCATAATATAAGCATTGGACTGTTGATTATGATGAAAGTCATAATAAAAGCATTGGACTAATGAAAATCATGGGTATATGTAGTATTAGTAAGTGTTATGATGAGTTATGTTGGTTATTATGTGAAAACATGAAAGTTTCTTAGAAATCACAAAGGGTTGAAAATCAGATTTTGGTGAAAATAGAACATGAAATTCAATTGACCATATCTCCTATTATATTTTGAATTTTTGAGTGTGGTCAAGTTCTAGAGTTAGATCTATGAGTTTTCTAACTTATCCAAGTGGAATCACTGGAAAAGGTGTTGTAGATTTTCGTGTGGACTGATTTTAGCAAAGGAGTCAAAAACTAAAATGTACTAAAAAGCTACTGTCCATAAATTTAAAAGGGCATTTTCGGCCACTTAGTTTGTGAGAAAAATTCCAGCCTTTTGGGACATTAAAATATATGGTATAAAGTACCTACTGTCCAAAAATGAGCTCATTCCGACTTAAAATGAGCAAGTTATGACTATTTAAATATTTAGGTTTTTCGACGAAAAATGTTATAATCAAAGTTCTATAACTCCGATGACCATGAAATTTAAACTGGAAGCTCACGTTAACATGTGTAAGATCCTGCCAAGATTTGGGAATTTCTGGAGTTAAACTTGAGGTAGCTAATTTCTTAAGGAATTAATTAGAAATTGATTTTTGAAAAATAGTAAATGAATTTTAAAAATTCTGAGAAAAATATATGTTCAATATGGGGCTATATCCTGTTAAATCTCAGAAAAGAAATATTTTTGGGACTGATTTGGTATTTTTCATGAAACTGAACTAGTTATGAGTAAATGAATTAAATATGTTATGTGAAGTAACAAAATTGGTAAATAGGATTTTATGGCTTGGGAATCCTATATAGGGTATATGCAGATTTTTGATAAGGGATTTGATCATTGGTGATGAAATCTTATGAGTATGGCATTTTTGAATGATTAAATGCATTATTTAGTAAAGTGTAAACAATTAAAATAAATTATTTATAAGTTTAAGAAGTGATTAAAATATTGTTATAATATTAATGATATTAGATTATGAGATTATTAAGTGATTGATAACATTGGGATATTCTTGAACCCTGGATAAATTATATTATAAATGTTTAATATTTATCCTTTATCTCATTTGATTGATTCTTTATATCATTGTCATGATACTCATGCTTACATTGTGTTGAAAGTCATCTGTGGCTTACGTGCATAGATGGACTTGGTATGATTATGACCAGGAATTATTCGGTATAATCATTACCGTAATTGAAAACACGAATATCCTTGGCCCGTAGTGCATGGATAATTCGTGGTCGTGATACTATTAAGCTGAGTCTCAGCATTATTGGTTTTACAGTTGTATACCTTTGGTCTGTAGTGCAAAGATGAACTGTTGGTTATTGGTTATACAATTTTATGTCTTTGGCCTGTAGTGCAAAGATGATCTGTTGTTGAATATCTTTGGCATGTAGTGCAAAGATGAACTGTTAATGAATATCTTTTGCCCGTAGTGCAAAGATGAATTTATTAAGTATGATTATAAACAGGAACTGTGATTTGGTATGACCATGATCTTTGATGTTTCAGGTAAAGACAGGTGATGAAAATTATCTTCATCCTGGATGAGAAAACGAAACCACAATTATGATTATGAGTTATTCATATGATTGTGGATGAGAACCTGTTGATTGATGTTTGAGGATAAAACATTGTTGGTGGACTTTTAACATAGAGAAGATAATAGACATTATGGTCTATTTGACTCTTCTAATGGATTACTCGTTCCGCTGCAACTATGGTTGAAAAGTTTTATCATCTACCATATGTTCTAAATCTCTGATTTATTACTGATAAAGGCTATTGATGATGTAAATTATCTTTAGTTATGATATTCTTTACCGGGCTAGTTGTGCTCACCCTTTTGCTTTACAATTCCTTTCAGGTAATAAGAGTGTAGCTGGGTTGAGCGGGGGTAACAGGAGGATAGAACGGTGGTCTATAGTTGTTGAAGTTCTCCCTAAATAGTATGGAAATAATTTTATTAAGAATTTTAGATAAGTGTGCCGTATTGTATACGTCATTTGATATTTAATTTTGGTGAACCGAATAGGGTGAGGTGAACCCAACTTTGGAAGGGTGTTTTGCCACTATCATACAAGATGTCTAATGACATACAACCTCGTGTTATCATAAAACAGGGTTGTGCACATCCACTTGCTGAGTATATCTACGAGCACTACCTATATGATCTTGTAGTTTATTTGAAATATAATTCTCACTTGGAGACAACGGAGATAGTTATATGTCAAGAAAAGACTCACCATTGGAAAGAAGATGATAGCAATCTTCTTGTTTTTCTTTGGGGACTATTGGGTCAACCAAGGATAATTCTGTGGACATATGATATCTATCATAACCTAGACGCATGGATTCCCATGTACGAAGGTTTCCTTGAGTATTTTCCAAAGATTTTAATCTCTAAAACAGTTATTGATTGTACCTTTATGTAAGGTACCATTGTAAGGTTGTGGTCGAGGCACCACGAGAGTTATATATATTTGTATTGAAACTCATAGTATATATGTCAACGTATTTTGCACGACAGTTGTATAAATAAAGTTGTCAGTAGTGTATTTTCTGGTGACTCAAGATGGGTGATGTATACCTATTTTTGGGGGCGTCACATTTGGTATCAGAGCTTAGGGATATAGTCGCTGGCAGAGATATGAGTCTAGAACTAGGAGGGGAGAGACGAGTAATATACTTTGCTAGTGTGTGACTTACCTAAGCTGAAATTGTTTACTTGATAAGTTGACAAATTATGATATGTCAATTAACCTTTGTTTTGAAGTATATTCTAGAATGATATCTGAAACACAAGAAATGAGCCATGGGAAAATCATGATACATAGAAAATAACCAGGAAGGTACAATTCGAAAAGAAAGCAAGGTATTCTCATCTCTTCGAATACCAGGTACGTACGTAAATTTCGAGGGTGAAATTTCATAAGGAGGGGAGATTGTGAGACCCCGAATTTTATGAAATAAAAGTATTCAATTTTTTTCTATTTTGGTAAATAGTTAAATTGATAAAATTTTAAAGTTAAGGGTGACATTTGAACATTTTTCAAAGTAAGCAAGTGTTCATAAAATAATCGGTGGCAAAATACGCGTGGTTGCATAGTAGCACACGGTATTGATTATTAATGCTTACGTGAATGAGAAGTCACTTAGTTTGATTCAATTATTGTCGATATTTTATATATTATTAAATCAATAATTGAGACGACGAAGTTATTGACATTATTATTTGTAATATTAACGATGTCTAGAAGTTCTGTCAAGGAGAGGTTTGGTCACTTAATTGCGCGCCTATAGGGAGAAATCCTTATTGGAAAGCCCCCTCTTTCCTGGGAACGACCTGGTCGATTAATAGTGTGAATTATAATAATAATAATAATAATGAGTTTTGTTTTATTAGTATTATTAATATAATAAAACAGAAAAACTTTTTTTATAAAACAGAATACTTTTATAAAGTTATTTGTTTTATTAGACAATAATTATAATATATTATATTTTATTATGTATAGTGTTTGCATAGCGTCTGCATAGTGTTTGCATAGTAAAATCTTTTTATATAAAACATAATACTTTTATAAAGTTATTCGTTTTATTAGATTATAAATATAATATATTATATTTTATTTAAAAGATTTTGTTTTATTAGAATAATTTATTAATACTGCATAGTAAATCAATATGGACCGTCTGTTTAAAAGTAAATCAATCTGGACTGTTCATGAATTAGTTACTATTCAGTCCATTCTCCTATAAATAGAAGTTCATTCCCTCATTATTTCTTATGAATTCACTGAAACTCTAGAGAGAAAAACTATAGAGAGAAAGAAGAAAAGTATTCTGCTACTTCACTACTCCTATATCCAGTTTCTTCTAAGGTAAGAGATATTATTTGTTGTACTCGTAAGGGATATTATTTATTGTACTCGTAAAGGATATTATTTGTTGTACTTGTAAGGGATATTATTTCTTTCGTATTCATGAAGAGAACTTCTGTTATTTCATTCTTTATTATTTTGTTGGAATAACCTGTATACATGGACTACCCTATACTTGGTGAAATTCTTCTGTTATTCCATTCCTTATTATTCTGTTGGAATAACCTGAATATGCAAAGTACCGCATACATGGTGAAATTCTCTTGTTATTCCATTCTCTATTATTATATTGGAATAACCTGTATATGCGAAGTGCCGCATACACGGTGAAATTCTTCTATTATTCCATTCTTTATTATTCTGTTGGAATATCCTGTCTGTGCCTTTACGCATGACCTGGTTCCGTTCTTTATTATTATTCGCCGTAATATCACATGCATGCGTTTATGCATGACTGGTTCCATTATTTATTATTCATTTGGGAATAAACATCATGCATGCGATCTATCGCATGCATGGTGAATCCTTCTGTTATTCCATTCTTTATTATTCTGTTGGAATAACCTGTCTATGTGGATTACCACATGCATGGTGAATAATCCTTTATATTTCATTCCTTATTAAATTTTGGAAATGATCTGTCTACATGGATTATCGCATGGCGGGTGAAAATCCATTTACAGTTTCGTAACTTTTCTGACCCTCAAAAATTCTGAAAAGTCATAATATAAGCATTGGACTGTTGATTATGATGAAAGTCATAATAAAAGCATTGGACTGATGAAAATCATGGCTATATATAGTATTAGTAAGTGTTATGATGAGTTATGTTGGTTATTATGTGAAAACATGAAAGTGTCTTAGAAATCACAAAGGGTTGAAAATCAGATTTTGGTGAAAATGGAACATGAAATTCAATTGACCATATCTCCTATTATATTTTAAATTTTTGAGTGTGGTTAAGTTCTAGAGTTAGATCTGTGAGTTTTCTAACATTTTCAAGTGGAATCACTGGAAAAGGTGTTGTAGATTTTTCGTGTGGACTAATTTTAGCAAAGGAGTCAAAAACTGAAATGTACTAAAAAGCTACTGCCCATAAATTTAAAAGGGCATTTTCGGCCACTTAGTTTGTGAGAAAATTTTGGCCTTTTTGGACATGAAAATATATGGTATAAAGTACCTACTGTCCAAAAATGAGCTCATTCCGACTTAAAATGAGCAAGTTATGACTATTTAAATATTTAGGTTTTTCCAACGAAAAATACTATAACCGGAGTTCTATAACTCCGATGACCATGAAATTTAAACTGGAAGCTCACGTTAACATGTGTAAGATCCTGCCAAGATTTGGGAATTTCTGGAGTTAAACTTGAGGTAGCTAATTTCTTAAGGAATTAATTAGAAATTGATTTTTCAAAAATAGTAAATGAATTTTTAAAATTTCGAGAAAAATATATGTTCAATATGGGACTATATTCTGTTAAATCCAAGAGAAGAAATATTTTTGGGACTGATTTTGTATTTTTTATGAAAATGAACTAGTTATGAGTAAATGAATTAAATATGTTATGTGAAGTAACAAAATTGGTAAATAGGATTTTATGGCTTGGGAATCCTATATAGGGTATATGCAGATTTTTGATAAGGGATTTGATCATTGGTGATGAAATCTTATGAGTATGGCATTTTTAAATGATTAAATGCATTATTTAGTAGAGTGTAAACAATTGAAATAAATTGTTTATAAGTATAAGAAGTGATTAAAATATTGTTATAATATTAATGATATTAGATTATGAGATTATTAAGTGATTGATAACATTGGGATATTCTTGAACCCTGGATAAATTATATTATAAATATTTAATATTTATCCTTTATCTCATTTGATTGATTCTTTATATCATTGTCATGATCCTCATGCTTACATTGTGTTGAAAGTCATCTGTGGCTTACGCGCATAGATGGACTTGGTATAATTATGACCATGGATTATTTGGTATAATCATGACCGTAATTAAAAATACGAATATCCTTGGCCCGTAGTGCATGGATAATTCGTGGTCGTGATACTATTAAGCTGACTCTCAGCATTATTGGTTTTACAATTGTATACCTTTGGCCTGTAGTGCAAAGATGAACTGTTGGTTATTGGTTATACAGTTGTATGTCTTTGGCCTGTAATGCAAAGATGACCTGTTGTTGAATATATTTGACATGTAGTGCAAAGATGAACTGTTAATGAATATCTTTGGCCCGTAGTGCAAAGATGAATTTATTAAGTATGATTATAAACAGGAACTGTGATTTGGTATGACCATGATCTTTGATGTTTCAGGTAAAGACAGGTGATAAAAATTATCTTCATCCTGGATGAGAAAAGGAAACCACAATTATGATTATGAGTTATTCACATGATTGTGGACAGGAACTGTTGATTGATGTTACAGGGATAAAACATTGTTGGTGGACTTTTAACATGGAGAAGATAATAGACATTATTGTCTATTTGACTCTTCTAATGGATTGCTCGTTCCGCTGCAACTATGGTTGAGAAGTTTTATCGTCAACCGTATGTTCTAAATCTCTGATTTATTACTGATAAAGGCTATTGATGATGTAAATTATCTTTAGTTATGATATTCTTTACCGGGCTAGTTGTGCTCACCCTTTTGCTTCACAATTCCTTTCAGGTAATAAGAGTGTAGCTGGGTCGAATGGGTGTAACAGGAGGATAGAACGATAGTTTATAGCTGTTGAAGTTCTCCCTAAATAGTATGGAAATAATTTTATTGAGAATTTTATATAAGTGTGTCGTATTGTATACGTCATTTGATATTTAATTTTGGTGAACCGAATAGGGTGAGATGAACCCAACTTTGGAAGGGTGTTTTGCCACTATCATACAAGATGTCTAATGACATACAACCTCGTGTTATCATAAAACAGGGTTGTGCACATCCACTTGCTGAGTATATCTACGGGAATTACCAATATGATCTTGGAGTTTATTTGAAATATAATTCTAACTTGGAGACAACAGAAATAGTTATATGTCAAGAAAAGACTCACCATTGGAAAGAAGATGATAACAATCTTCTTGTTTTTCTTTGGGGACTATTGGGTTAACCAAGGATAATTCTATGGACATATGATATCTATCATAACCTAGACGCATGGCCTCCCATGTACGAAGGTTTCCTTGAGTATTTTTCAAAAATTTTAATCTCTAAAACAGTTATTGGTTGTACCTTTATGTAAGGTACCATTGTAAGGTTGTGGTGAGGCACCAAGAGAGTTATATATATTTGGGGTAAAATACAAAGTGGACCACTGAACTTTAGGGGTTTTTGGGTATTAAGCCATTTTCTTTTAGTCAACGCAAATTGAGCCCCTTTCTATTAAAAAAATTGGACTTCGAGCCCCAGGCGCCACGTGTGCATTGACCTGCATACGTGGCAGATTGACGTGGGCATTTTTTATTTTATTTTACAAGTGGACAGGCTGACGTGGTGAATATTATACTTGATCCCAAAATTTATGTAGCTGCCAAGATTTGAACTTGAGACCTCTAACTTAACATTTGGAACCAATGACCAACTCAGCAAAGATGCCTAGTTGTTACAATTTTGCAAGGATTAATATTTATAACTGAACAAATCATTTCCCCCAATAACAATAATAATAACAATAACAATAATAACAATAACAATAACAATAACTTCATGCATTACTAAAACTTATACTGACTCATGCAAGAAACCAAAATAATAAAATAATAATAATAATAATAATAATAATAATAATATCAATAACAGTAATAATAATAATAATATTAAAAATAATAATAATAATAATAATAATAATAATAATAATTATTATTATTATTATTATTATTATTATTATTATTATTATTATTATTATTATTATTATTATTATTATTATTGTTAATATTATTATTATTAATATATTTTCGAGTACGTACAAGGCTTAATTAACCAAAATATATTTTGGAACATTTTTAGTATTTGCCTTTTCGTTTAGTAACAATAACATGAAGAAGGAATACATACCACAGAGAAAAGATACAGAGATCGAGCTCTTTAATTTTAATATTATGATATGATGGTTTATACCATATATATATATATATATATATATATATATATATATGGGGAAAATGGGTATGCACAGTTGTGTAATTTTTTTTTTACACAGTCAGCCAAAACGACGTTGTTTTGGCCAACTTGTTTTAGAAAAAAAATTTGCACAGCTTCTCTCCAAATCGCTCTTTCATCCTCCCAAATCAAAAATCGCACGAGGGCTTCTTTTCTCCCAAATCCTCTTATGTCACTTCTACTCCTTCAGCTTCATAGTGAGAGCATCATCGGATTACTAGCCTTCAACCAGGTGCCGTTGTTGCCATCCCCACTATGAAATTCACCCGCGAGGCTTTCAGCTCTCTGTTTTGATATATTTTTGTTTCAGGTATGTTTTTTGCTAGCTTATAATCTCAAACTACAGTTTAGATTTTTTTTCTAGTATGAATCTAATGTTTATAACATGTTTACAGTTTTATTTCGCTTAAAGGGTTTTACATTTTCTGTTATTGGAATTTAGGTTATTAGGGCTCAATGTATAACTTGTCATTTATACTTGAATCTGAGAATTTGGTAGCTTTTTGCTTTCTCTGATAATTATTTTTTTTATAACATTTGGTATTGTTTCATTTTAAGTATATTATTCACGGGTTTAAAATTTAAAAAATTTGTATTTTACGGATTTATAATGAGACCATGTAATTTAATTTACTTGTTTTGTCTCAAAAATCATATCCCAGGAGCTTTTCAAGGATATGTTTTTATCAAATGATGTTTCAATTAGTTTTAGAGTTTGGGATTTTATATATAAATTTGGAATGTAGAGTAAGATTTTGTGTTAAAAAAGGTTTATTCTTGAATCGAATCATTGAGGCTATGATGTAATTTACTATTGAAACATATTGATTATTGATCTAAGATAATTTTTTTTTTCTATGAACAATTTGGAATCCAACATTGAAGCCATTCGTGTTATCAGAGATACCAGTACAAGTATGAGCATGGGTATTGACTATGTTTTATTTAAAACAAAGGTTACTTCATAGGTTTTCCTTATAACTATGGTATTTGATTTCAATATAATACTTAAGTCCCTGGGAATATGTGATTTACAAGGGGTATTGGGTATAATTTGGTATTATGAATACTTATAGTTATGGTATGTGATTTCAATATATGGTTGGGTATTGGGTGATCGGCCAATAGCAGAAGTTGGGTTTCTGTTTGGGGTCTTCTTCCATTGTTTTAAGATTAAGATATGACTCACTTACATTAAATCTATGAAAATTATATTAGTCATTATTTACTACCTTCTTTGATACGAAATACAGGGTGTTGCTTTCTGTAAACAACAATGTCTTCATTTTGTATATCGGGGGTGTGATCTATTCTTGCAATATACAGGATAAAAAGTTTGAAGCCATCAGTAGAAGAAGAGTGTATACCCAAGGCCAGGAGGTAAGTACATCCACTACACTCCAATAATCCAGTGCATGTAGGACTCTTAGCAGATAACTCCAGCTCATCCACTTCACTCAACCGACAAAATTTTTACTTTTCTATTTAATTAAACTACCCACCTACACCTATACCTACCTGCATAATGCAATTCAGACTTGTACATATCATGCGTACGTGTCAATAATATTGTATTGGATATGAAATAAGTAAGCATTCCGTGTATTGTACCACCTTACCCAAGTCAGATTGGAAAAAATAATTATACGATTTTTGATTTTTCTATGAATAATGCTATTTATTATCTATTAATCTGCTTTAGTAAAGTTATCGATTTACCATCATTAGGCTTTATTTTTTCAATGTAAATCATTTACTGAGTACTAAAGGTAGGCCAAGGGGAGTCTCGAGATTTCAATGGGGTAGAGAGGTAGTTCAAGAAGTTGTGAATGTTCAATTACTTTTATGTTTCATCTAAGAAATTGAAAATGATATGTTCTGCCAACTGTAAAGCGTCCAAGTCTAACTATCCCTTTTTATCTACATTTTTACAGGCTGGAATAGTTCTTGGTGAGTTGCACTCCATGGATGATCTTTATAACGTCCGCTCATGAGCCACCTTGTTTCTTATAGGAATTGTATCAGTTACCCCAACATTATTGAGTAGCAAATCATAGCATTATATTGGCTTAATGAATATGTTGGCTAGTCATGCCTCCAACTTCAATCAACCCCCTAGATGTAGCTTCTATACAGTTATCTTCAAATAAATGGAGCAAGATTACTCTGATCCAGCTTTACAGATCATTCATTTGATGTTGCCGACGGTTGAAGAGGGTATGAAAGGCGGCGTTGAGCCTTTTGTGGAGTCTCTACTTCTGTAGCTTGTGTAGTATGGGTTGGGAAAGTTATTTTTTCAATGAAAATTTTAGTTAGAAACTATATCAACTGTAAGCCAATTTATCATTGTTTAGTTTAGAAACTTGGCATGTAACAGACTTTGAATTCGAGGTTTATCATGCTTTGGTGCTACAATGTAAAAATCATTTAGACATAAACATCGTTGTTTTATGTAAAAGATTTACTTTCCAAGTAGACAATATATTAAAATGGTATACACCAAGCAGCTTGTTTCTTTTTGGATTGTGGCATATGAATTTGCGTTCCTTCAAAATAGCAAGATAGCAAGCAAAGGCACAAAAACAAAGTGGTGGAAATAAAATTTCATAAGCCTAGAAAGTTATTCTTAATTAGCTTTGTCATTTAAGGCTAAAAGAAACAAAGCCATTAATTAGATATTTCTTAATATTTGGACAGAATCAAATTCAATACTGTGAAAGCTTATCCAAAACAAAAATAGCTAGTAAAAAAATAGCTCCTCGACGAAGGAAATAATTCAATAAAGCGAAATGGATTCAAAATCACCAAGTTGAGTAAAAACAATTACCTTACATAAATCCTAGTAGGAAATATGTCAAGTTCTGATAAAAATCAACCTTTGAAAAGGAAGTACTCACTATAAAAATAGAATCTATTCATGTCACATACAACTATTATTAAATACAAGAGTATTATACGACTATAAAAATAGAATTTTATTGTAGCTTTTACTTCAAAGATAGGTCCCTACCGAATTTCCTAGCTTTCTTGTTTGATTGGGAGCTATTTGGTGTCCGCCCTCCATTTTACGCTTTTTTCGACTTTTTTTGAACTATCGCCAACACTACCCTTCAACGTATTTGCCTTTCTAGCAAGCAACTCATCGCTTGGCAAAGATCTGAGGATGTTCACATATGGGATGTACTTACCTCCCCGACCTTGGGTATACACTCTTCTTCTTCTCTTGATCGCTTCAAACTTTTTATCGTGTATATTGCAAGAATAGATCACACCCTAATATACAAAATGAAGACATTGTTGTTCATGTAAAACAACACCCTCGCATTTCAGATTATCAAAGCAGATAGAAAATTATAATGACTAATATAATTTTCATAGATTTAATGTAAGTGAGTCATATCTTAATCTTAAAACAATGGAAGAAGACCCCAAACGAAACCCAACTTCACATTATCGATTCGATCAACCAATACCTAACCATATATTGAAATCACATACCATAGCAATAAGTATTCATAATACCAAATTATACTCAATACCCTTGTAAATCACATATTCCCATGGGCTTAAGTATTATATTGAAATCAAATACCATAAGGAAAACCTATGAAGTAACCTTTGTTTTAAATAAAACATAGGCAATACCCATGCTCATACTTGTACCAGTATCTCTGATAACACGAATGGCTTCAATCCTGGATTCCAAATTGTTCATAGAAAAATTAAAAATTGTACTTGTGACGCCCCCAAAATAGGTATACACAACACCCATTCTGAGTCGCCAAATACATGGTACAAAAAGCAAACTACAACTTCAATAATACAAATGTCGTGTGAAGTACGACAATATATACTGTGAGTTTAAATATAATATTGTCTTCTAGACAATATCTATACTCAAATAAATCCCCATCATAATTATTGATTCATTATTTTACAAAAATGGTGAGGACTACTAAACAACTCTCTCTAGAACCTTCATTCCATACCCCGACTAGTACTCGCTACATTCTCGCCTCCCGAGAAGAAAAATGGAACAACAAGGAAAAGGGTGAGCTCAACTAGCCCAAGTAAAGAATATTATGACTAAGATAATATACAACAAATTATCGTTAGTCTTCAACAGGAAAAATCGATAGAATACAATAGACAACAAGTTTCGAGATCAATATTCGCAGCGTGAAATAATAATTCATAGAAGAGTTACGTAGAGAATGAAATCTACTATAATCTATGAATTTAATAGTCCATCATCAATATTTTATCACCGTAACATCAATCAATATGCATCCGAATCAAATATTCATCTTTGCACTACAGCCAAAGATATTCATCATTAAGTCATATTCATTTAAACACTGTTCATCTTTGCACTACAAAGCCAAAGATATTAATCAATCCATCATGTTCATCTCAACACTGTTCATCTTTGCACTACTGAGCCAAAGATATTCTTCAGAAATCATTCATCTTTGCACTACTGGGCAAAGATATTCAATAATATCATCATTTAAGATCGAGGATGATGAAAATATTTTTAAAGAAACGAATCCGGTGAAACAAAATGACAAGGATTAAGGATTAAGGATTAGTACTTGGTTTTATCCACGCCCAAAAATACCTCAAAAATAATCATAGTGGTGTAAAATTCAAGAATGATCAAAACATGGATACAATCGAGTTAGTATCCAAAATAGATATTTTTGACGAAAAGAAGAAATTTTATTTTTCTATGAATGAATAAGTAGTATACGTGAATAGTGTCCAGTATACGTGAATAGTGTCAAATATACGTGAATAGTAACTCTCGACACCAAAAGATAGAAATTCCACAAAAACATCTTCACTCTTCATGAATAGTACTCGTGAATAGTAACTCTCGTGAATAAGAACTCATAAATAGTAACTCGTGAATAGTAACTCATGAATAGTAACTCGTGAATAGTAAACCCCGCATGAAAAAGTTCCAAATTTGATAAAAACTTCGGATCAACATTTCAAAGATAATGATATTGAAGAAATAATATCATTTGAGAAGAAAATAACATCCTTACCTCGAAAGATCAAGACTTTTAGTAAAAAACAGGATATAGGCTATGACTTGAACTTGCACCGTATAGCAATACTCAAAGTATACTCAAAATACTCACAAGAATACGCTCGATAATATAGAGAGAGAAAACTTCAGTTTCTGGTGTGATTTTCAATTCTAACCTAAGCACCCTATTTATAGGAAATTGCTTAGAACACCAAAGCAGAAAATTTAATAAATTAATATATATATATATCAAATTCATACGCCAACCTTAGAATTCAGATCCTAGCATTTCCCACATGCCACCTTCTAGAAAGAAATGATAAAAAACGTTTTTCATAAAATAAATAATTAAAACTTTCAAAAAATCAATTATTTCGGAGCTTCAGAACTTCAATAATTCATAATAAATAGCCCTTTCATCAGAAAATTCGAATCTCACGAGTTTTTATAGGAAATTCAATTCTCTACAACTTTGCAGAAGAAAGTTTTTCCAAATACCAAATGAAAATTGACCGAAATCCACAAACGGTCGATTTTACAGGCTATAATCAAATTTCAGTCAATAAATGGGGTCCACCGACATGTTTAACATGTTTTAAACATTTATTGCAACAAAAATACTCTTCCTCCTCGTATACTCATATATCCCACATTCGTTGTAAAAATATCACCGTTAATATATTATTAAAATAATATATTTAAATGAATTATTTTATCGAGAAAAAGATAAAATATTAATTTTCAACAATTGTCATTTAAAATTTTCTCCATCTATATCCACATAAAATCAATATTTTCCTCATCATATAAATTAATAATTAATTATTCACAAATAATATTATAGAATCACAATATTGACAACCAGCGCGGTTCAGAAAGAGGGGCTTTCAATAAGAATTTCTTCATTGCTAGCAATTAGGTGACCAAACCTCTCCTTAGACAGAACTTTCTAGACATTACCAATAATGTTATCTAATAATATTATTCAGATAATATGAATTATTGCTTCGATAATGAAAGATCTTGTGTAATGACAATTATGAAACAACAAAGAATATAAAATATCAACGCAAAGCAATTATTAACTCATATAAAATCTTTGAGCAAGAATTATCGTAACCATTATTGAGTAGTGCCTTCTTCACGTAAGAATCAATAATTGGTGCAATACTGGTGTCTTCTTGTTCAACAACGCGTATTAGTGTGTTTTAACCACCGGGTATTCCAACAAGATAATCTGTGAATAACTACGCCTGATTATTTAAAAACAACTTATATTTGTTGTTTTCTTCATCCAATCACTTTCCGTTATGGGGCCCACACATGGTCAAGGCCGTTATATTTAATATTCCCGACAATCACGAATATTCCACGACCAAACGAATATTCCCGACGATAATGAATATTTTATAACCACTTGCTTAATTTTGAAATATTTGCATATTTAACCCTTAACTATCCACATTAATCAAATTAACCCTTACTATTTCAAAATAATAAATAAAAGAAATTCCTTTTTATTTAAAAATTTGGGGTCTTACAACCTCCCTCCTTATGAAATTTCGTCCTCGAAATTGACGTGACGCATACCAGTGTTTTGAAAAGGTGAGGATACCTCGCTTTCATTTCGCTTTCCAACTCCCGTGTCATTTCTCTATATAGCATGATTCCTCCAAAAAACTTTAACTTGTGGTATGACCTTTCTTGCGTAGTAGGACATGCTCCTTCCTATCCAACATCTTGACAGTACCTCCTCACACGTTAAGTCTTTGGCTATCTCGTCCGGGTTCTAACTCAATAACGTGGTTCGAGTCTTTCACATATTTACTGAAATACGGATATGTGAAACACATTATGAACACGAGACATACTCGGAGGTAACGCAAGTCTATAGGCTACATTTCCTACTACTCGGTCAAGAATTTGAAATGGACCGATAAATCATGGATTGAGCTTTCTCTCTTCCCAAATCTTGTAACTCCCTTCCATGGAGCAACTCGCAACAATACATGATCCCTACATTAAATTCCACGTCCTTTCGATGAAGATCCGCATAACTCTTTTGTCGATCTTGTGCCGGTTTGTATACGTTGTCGAATCATTTGGATCTTTTCGGTGAGTCATACGTCTTAACTCGGGTCCCAACAATGTTGCTTCACCCACCTCATCCCAACATATTCGAGAACGACATTTTCGTCCATATAATGCTTGAATGGAACCATGCCTATATTTGTTTAATAACTATTGTTGTATGAGAATTCCACCAATGGCAAGTACTTATCCCAACTTCCTTTGAAATCTAGGACACAGAGTTTTAATATATCTTCAAGAGTTTGAGTAGTCCTTTCTGATTGCCCATCCGTTTGAGGATGGTATGCCAAACTGAATCGTAAATTCGTGCCCATAGCTTTCTAACCCAAAATCATGAAGTGAATCTTGGGTCACGATCTAAAACTATGTATACTGGCATGCCATGCAATCTCACAATCTCATTCACGTACATACTAGCAAGACGTTCAAGGGAATAAGTCTCTCAGATTCAGAAGAAATGAGCAGACTTGGTTAATCTATCAACAATAACCCAAATAGCATTGATGTCTTGAGAAACCGCAGAAGACCAGAACGAAATCCATAGTAATGTGTTCCCACTTCCATTCCAGGAATCTCAAGTGGTTGCAACGGACCCTTAGGTACAAGATGCTCCGCCTTTACACGTTGGCAAGTTAAACACATCGAGATAAACTTTGCAATCTCTCTCTTCATATTGTTCCACCAAAATGTATGTGAAGATCACGATACATTTTAGTACTTCCGAGATGGATTGCAAATGGCGTGTGTGCCTCCATCATAATCTTGTACTTCAAATCGAGTCGTTAGGAACACAAAGTCTAGAGTGGACTCAAGTATTCCTTCTTCATCAATTCTCGCTCGGAATAGCTCCTTCTTGTACTTTCTTCTTCATACGCATCGCCTCCGGATTGGTGGCTCGAGCAACCTTAACTTTTTCTATTAAAGTTGGCTCTCTGCGTATACTTGACATCATCGCACTTGTTCCGCATATAATCTTCTACTCATCGCGTCGGCTACCACGTTTCGCTTTTCGGGATGGCATGATCGTAACATGTCTTTGAAATGAGTCTCTCTTGAGTTCTTCAAGCTCTTCCCACATTCCTTGCTCCATTCGAATTTTGTATCTCTACGAGTCAATTTGCGTTAATGGAATAGCGATTCGAGAATATCCTTCAACGAATCTCCGATAATAACTAACTAAGCTTGAAAGCTACGTCTTTCGATAATCGACTTAGGTTGCTCTCAATCGTGACTCATATCCCAATCTTGGATAAGACGTCACAATGACACCTATCGATTTACTATCGCATCGAATATGACGCCCCTACAGAGAGTTCGGCTTAGGTGAATTCCACAAAGGAAGTCACGAGATAAAGGCTCAGTACCAAATTTATAGTTGAATTTTTAACTCACGAAGTTCAATAGAGCCATTCGATATGAGATTTTAGAAATGAGTTTTGTACCGGGTTCAAAGTCGATACAAAATTTAATATCAGGCTTTGGGAGTAAGCCAAGAAATTCTTCAGGAAATACGTCAGGAAAAATCAATAACAACAGGAATATTATTCAAATCTGACGTGTCTTTATTCAAATCCATAACATGGACTAAGAAAACTTGACATCCGTAATAAACGAATGACTTCATGGCTTGATATGAAAATGTTTGACTACAATGGTTTGATTGCTTGAATTGAATAACAAAGTTGCTTAGGAATATGAAAACTAACAACCTTACAAAAGCAATCAATTTTTGGCATGATGAGTAGTTAACCTTAAAATCACATCAAAAGCAAATATCTCTATAGAAATAAGGTTAATGGTAATGTGATAGTGCCAACTTGAATCAAGCAAGATTTTTAAACAACGGATGTAATGAAAGTTTCTCCTAATGGAGTCTCCACAGATAGGTCAAAGTTTAATTTCTCCGTAGTCAAGTTCAAACGTTGAGCGCAAGTAAGAGAGATAAAAGAATGGGTAGAACCAATATCTAGTAAGGTATATACTTCGCAAGAATTTATAATTAACTAACCCGTGCTAACTTCGTTCGGGTTCCTCGCATTTTGACCAGTCACAACAAACGCTCTTCCCGGAATCGTTGACTTTGACTTTTTCGGGACGATCTTTTTGAGTCACCGTCCCCATTGAACTAGGTTTCATGAATTGCATAATCTCGAGTGATATGTCCTTCCTTTCCACAATTATAGCATACCTTGAACTATTGTGGGCTTTTTGGTGATATGTCCCTCTTTTACGCATTTGTAGCATATGAATAAGTGGTCGTTCTCCTCCCTTAAAACTAGTTACTACTGGCGCTGACGTCTTCACATGGTCGTTGTTGAATCTCCTCTTTTTAAAATCTCCTCCCGACTCGCTTCTTCTATTTTCATGGCCACGATTACCACCAGAGTGGTTACCGCCTTTGTCCGTATTCTTCTTTCTCCGTTGGTTATCGTTATTCTGATGACTGCTATCTTCGGTATGATCCTGGTTATGGTCCCTCGGTTGAACGTACTCGTTATCTCGCTCTAACAACTGAGCCCTGTTGACAACATCTGAATAGAGAGAAAATTTATGAGAAATGAGATACTGACGTATGTCGGGTTTCAAACCTCTCAGAAACATCCGCGTCATACGTTCCTCATTCTCCACCAAATGAGGTGCAAAACCGATAACTCCATGAACTTCGCCTCGCATCTTTGGGACACATCGTGTTGTTCTCGCTCTAGTCTAATAAACTCCACTTCCTTCATACGACGAATACTTTCGTGGAAGTAATTGTCATTGAACTATTTCTCAAACGTCTCCACGACATCGCCGAGTCGTTTGGATGGGTACACTTCATGATTCCCACCAAGAATCCTTTCGCGCCACGGAACATAAAGGTGGCGAATGGAACTTTCTGTTCTCCGTGCATCCCAAGACATCGAATATCTTGGTAATTTGTTTGACCCACGCCTCGCCTTTAATCGGATCCGCTTTCTGCACTGGTGGTCCAACTCTTTGAAGCTGCTTCATTTGTGACCACCCGTGAATTGCTATCATTTCCTCCTCGTATTTTGAACACGAGTCTCCTCGTCTCGATTTTGCATGAATCGCAAAAAGCTTCTAAACATCCCCGCTCATCATCTCGCTTTCGAAGTGGTGTTGTTCACAGGAGGAACATTTCCGACTGTTGCACGTTCTCCTCGTTGGTAAGTCTGAGCATCTCCACGGTCTCATTTACTCCATTGTTAATATTCTCAATCGACATTCTCAAATCATCGTCATAAAACAAGGGTTAATTAAGGAAATCAATATATCACATAATATCCCTATATCTTGACCAACTAACAAATAAGCTTAGGTAGGACACACTAGCGAAGGATTTACTCGTCTCTCCCTCCTAGTTCTATTCCCGATCTCCGCCAGAGATCATATCCCTAAGCTCGATATTAATCTGTGACGCCCCAAAATAGGTATACACAACACCCATTCGAAAGTCGCCAAATACATGGTACAAAAAGCAAACTACAACTTCAATAATACAAATGTCGTGTGAAGTACGATAATATATATCTTGTGAGTTTAAATATAATATTGTCTTCTAGACAATATCTATACTCAAATAAATCCCCATCATAATTATTGATTCATTATTTTACAAAATGGTGAGGACTACTAAACAACTCTCTCTAGAACCTTCATTCCATACCCCGACTAGTACTCGCTACATTCTCGCCTCCCGAGAAGAAAAATGGAACAACAAGGAAAAGGGTGAGCTCAACTAGCCCAAAAAAGAATATTATGACTAAGATAATATACAACAAATTATCGTTAGTCTTCAACAGGAAAAATCGATAGAATACAATAGACAACAAGTTTCGAGATCAATATTCATAAATGAAATAATAATTCATAGAAGAGTTACGTAGAGAATGAAATCTACTATAATCTATGAATTTAAAAATCCATCATCAATATTTTATCCTCGTAACATCAATCAATATGCATCCGGAATCAAATATTCATCTTTGCACCTACAGCCAAAGATATTCATCGATTGGTCATGTTCATTTAAACACCTATTCATCTTTGCACTCTGTGCCAAAGATATTAATCAATCGGTCATGTTCATCTCAACACTGCTCATCTTTGCACTATGTGCCAAAGATATTCTTCAGAAATCATTCATCTTTGCACTATGTGCCAAAGATATTCAATAATATCATCATTTAAGACCGAGGATGATGAAAATATTTTTAAAGAAACGAATCCGGTGAAACAAAATGACAAGGATTAAGGATTAAGGATTCGTACTTGGTTTTATCCACGCCCAAAAAATACCTCAAAAATAATCATAGTGGTGTAAAATTCAAGAATGATCAAAACATGGATACAATCGAGTTAGTATCCAAAATAGATGTTTTGGACGAAAAGAAGAAATTTTATTTTTAAATTGAATAAGACCGTGAGTATCGTGAATAGTCTTGAGTATCGTGAATAAAGGCCAGACACGTGAATAAGTAACTCAGACACCAAAAGATAGAAATTCCACAAAAACATCTTCACGCTTCATGAATAGTACTCGTGAATAAGTAATCGTGAATAAGAACTCATAAATAGTAACTCGTGAATAGTAACTCATGAATAGTAACTCGTGAATAGTAACCCCGACATGAAAAAGTTCCAAATTTGATAAAACTTCAGATCAACATTTCAAAGATAATGATATTGAAGAAATAATATCATTTGAGAAGAAAATAACATCCCTTACCTCGAAAGATCAAGATTTAGTTGAAACACCGGATATAAAGCTATGACTTGAACTTGCACCGTATAGCAATACTCAAAGTATACTCAAAAAATACTCACAAGAATACGCCGATAATAGAGAGAGAAAACTTGATTTCAAGTGTGATTTTCAATTCTAACCTAAGACCCTATTTATAGAAATTCGCTTGTAACACCAAAAGCAGAAAATTTAATAAATTAATATATATATATATATATATCAAATTCATACGCCAACCTTAGAATTCAGATCCTAGCATTTCCCACATGCCACCTTCTAGAAAGAAATGATAAAAAACGTTTTTCATAAAATAAATAATTAAAACTTTCAAAAAATCAATTATTTCGGAGCTTCGGAACTTCAATAATTCATAATCAATAGCCCTTTCATCAGAAAATTCGAATCTCGCGAATTTTTATAGAAAATTCAATTCTCTACAACTTTGCAGAAGAAAGTTTTTCCAAATTCCAAATGGAAATTGGACCGAAATCCACAAACGGTCGATTTTACAAAGTTATAATCAAATTTCGATCAATAAATGGGGTCCACCGACATGTTTAACATGTTTTAAACATTTATTGCAAATAAAAATACTCTTCCTCCTCATATACTCATATATCCCACATTCGTTGTAAAAATATCACCGTTAATATATTATTAAAATAATATATTTAAATGAATTATTTTATCGAAAAAGATAAAATATTAATTTTCAACAATTGTCATTTTAAAATTTTCTCCATCTATATCCACATAAAATCAATATTTTCCTCATCATATAAATCAATAATTAATTATTCACAAATAATATTACAGTAATCACAATATTGACAACTGTGCGTAGTTCCTAAGAAAGAGGGGCTTTCAATAAGAATTTCTTCTTCTGGCGGCAGCAATTAGGTGACCAAACCTCTCCTTATGTAACTTTCTAGACATTGCCAATAATGTTATCTAATAATATTATTCAGATAATATGAATTATTGCTTCGATAATGAAAGATATCTTGTGTAATGACAATTATCAAACAACAAAGAATATAAAATATCAACGCAAAGAATTATTAACTCAATAAAAATCGAATAAAGTAATTATCGTAACCATTATTGAGTAGTGCCTTCACGTAAGAATCAATAATTAGTGCAATACCGTGTGCTATTGCTCAACAACGCGTATTAGTGTGTTTTAACCACCGGGTATTCCAACAAGATAATCTCAGAATAACTACGCCAAGTTATTTAAAAACAACTTATATTTATGCTTTCTTCATCCAATCACTTTCACATGGGCCCACACATGGTCGCATTTGCCATGGGTTGTACGAATATTCCGACACGCATTTAATATTCCACCACCAAACGAATATTTCCCGACGATAATGAATATTTTATAACCACTTGCTTAATTTTGAAATATTTGCATATTTAACCCTTAACTATCCACATTAATCAAATCAACCCTTACTATTTCAAAATAATAAATAAAGGAAATTCCTTTTATTTAAAAATTTGAGGGTCTTAAAGATCGATCAATAATCAACTGTTTCAATCAATAGTAAATTACATCATAGCCTCAATGATTCGGGTTCCAAATAAATCTTTTTCAACACAAAAACTTACTCTACATTCCAAATTTGTATATAAAATCCCAAACTCTAAAACTAATTGAAACATCATTCGATAAAAATATAGCCTTGAAAAGCTCGTGGGATATGATTTTTGAGATGAACAAGTAAATTAAATTACATGGTGCGTTATAAATCCGTAAAATCTGACCTTAAATTTTAAACCCTCGAATAATATAGCTAAAATGAAACAATCCCAAATGTTATAAAAAAAAAATTTATCAAAAAAAGCAAAAAGCTACCAAATTCTTAGATTCAAGTATAAATGACAAGTTATACACTGAGCCCTAATCGCCTAAATTTCAATAACAGAAAATGTAAAACCCATCAACCGAAATAAAAACTGTAAACATGCTATAAACATTAGATTCATATGAAAAATAAAAATCTAAACGCTAGTTTGAGATTATAAGCTAGCAAAAATCATACATGAAACAAAAATCTATCAAATCAGAGAGCTGAAAGCCTCGCGGGTGAACTTCATAGTGGGGATGGCAGCAACGACACCTGGTTGAAGTCCAGTAATCCGATGATACTCTCGCCATGAATCTGGAGTAGAAGTGACAGAAGAGGATTTGGGAGAAAAGAAGCCCTCGTGCGATTTTTGATTTGGGAGGATGAAAGAGCGATTTGGGAGAGAAGTCGTGCAATTTTTTTTTTAAAACAAGTCGGCCAAAACGACGCGTCGTTTTATTGATGTAAAAAAAATTGCAATAAACAGTATACCCATTTTCCCAGATATATATATATATATATATATATATATATATATATATATATACACACACACACACACCTAGATCATATACAGACGTGTCAATTTTTCAAATTCATCATCAAGAAAGATGCTAGTACTGTATATATAGTACTGCCACCATTGCACACATACTTAATAGTTTCATTCTGTATTTAATTTCAAAATTTTGAAGTTTTTCAATAATAATTGATACGTGTATATTTAATTTTAATATTATAAACTATTAAAAATTTATAACTAATTAAAAAAATTTGTTTTCAAAATTAAATATATTCACATCAAATTTTAAATTTCATATTCTGCGAATTGAATTCATGTAAAAAGCAAGCATAAAATTATTTTTTGAAACAGATGGAATATCATTAATAACGAAAAAAAAAATATTCCCTCTAGTGTAAGTAGAAGAGCATGCACAATAATACACATGAAACTGTTATTTTTTATATATATAAAAAAAATGATATTTTCACATAAATAATTAATAATTTTCAGGTACGTACAGTAATACACATGAAATGTAAAAGAGATTTATCTACAAATATCAATTTCTACAAACATTCTTGTATTTTAGAAAGAAGGAAATAATAATAATAATAATAATAATAATAATAATAATAATAATAATAATAACAATAACAATATGTCGGGTTTCAAACATACAATAACATTGTAAAACAGCGGAAGCATGACATAAATAGAATTTAAAATTTTCTGCAATTTAAACACGTTATAAACACTTTACTCTTTATTACTTTTACATGCAATTTAATTGATGAGATTGTCATTGTCTAGAAGCTAATTGTCTTAATTTGATTACGAAATATGATTGTACTCCTTCCATTTCTTTTTAATAGATGTTTTAGAAGAAAACATAAATTTAATAAATACTATAAATGTTTATTAATATTACCAAGTGAATATTTAATATAGAGACAATATATGAAATTAAGTCATTAATGCTTCTTTAAAATCTAAAAATAAAAGAAACAAATTTGACTTTTAAAAAGACAAATAAAAAGAAACGGATGGAGTAATAATCTATTCGATTTTATAATTTTTGGGAATTAATATTTCCATAATTAATACCCCTATTTATAGAAATATTAATTATGGAAATATTAATTCCCAAAAATTAATATTTATTGCCTCTTATAAAAGAAAAAATTACAAAAACTAAAAATGTATTTACAATAATTTGAAAATAAGGGATGATGAGGAAATAATTACTTACATTCATCAGTAGCAAATAGTGAAAGCATAACTATAAGGAAGAGAACCATTGGTTGAAATTTAGAAGTAGCCATAAAATTGTGAATTTGTTTAGTCATCGCATGAATAGACCGTTGTTTCAACACATTGTTTATATAGGGAAAAATAGGGAATTGAAAATCTTGTAGAACTAACATTTTCATTTATGAAAATATTAATTCCCAAAAATTATAAAGTCGAATAGATTATTACTCCATCCGTTTCTTTTTATTTGTCTTTTTAAAAAGTTAAATTTGTTTCTTTTTATTTTTAGATTTTAAAGAAGCATTAATGACTTAATTTCATATATTGTCTCTATATTAAATATTCACTTGGTAATATTAATAAACATTTATAGTATTTATTAAATTTATGTTTTCTTCTAAAACATCTATTAAAAAGAAATGGAAGGAGTACAATCATATTTCGTAATCAAATTAAGACAATTAGCTTCTAGACAATGACAATCTCATCAATTAAATTGCATGTAAAAGTAATAAAGAGTAAAGTGTTTATAACGTGTTTAAATTGCAGAAAATTTTAAATTCTATTTATGTCATGCTTCCGCTGTTTTACAATGTTATTGTATGTATATCTTGTTTTTGTAAACCAACAAGAACCCCTAAAAAGCCAAACCCTAATGGATCTTGGGCGGTCCCTCGATGTCTTGTGTAATCTCTAGCAAATGTTTCAAATCTTGCTCAATCTCCTTGTTTCCTTAATTTTCTGGAAAATAAAGCAAGGTGAATCAAATCAAATATGAAAATTAAATATTACCAAATAAAATAGTTAATATCTTATCAAATCAAATCATATTTTATCAAATCAAATCTTATCTTTTCTTGGAAACCAAATTAAATCATTCTAATGTTAGGAACAGATTATTTATTTCCATAACACTTGCAAGCATATATGGAACACTACATATTCATCCCAGTCTATTTGTGACGCCCCCAAAATAGGTCCATTCCATCCAATCCATTCTGAGTCGCCAAATACATGGTACAGAAATAACTAAAACTTTATTATTACAACATATAAACTGTGAATTTAAATACAGATATTGCCATCTAGACAATATCCACATGCAAATAAATCCCCATCATAATTATTGATACATTATTTTACAAAAATGGTGAGGACTACTAAACAACTCTCTCTAGAACCTTCATTCCATACCCCGACTAGTACTCGTTACATTCTCGCATCCTGAGAAGAAAAATGGAACAAAAAGGAAAAGGGTGAGCTCAACTAGCCCAGTAAAGAATATTATGACTAAGATAATATACAACAAATTATCATTAGTCTTCAACAGGGAAAAAAAACTAATAGACAACAAGTTTTTAGACCAATATTCGCAGCGGAAATAAAAATTCATTAGAAGAGTTAAGTAGAGAATGCAACTACTATCTTCTATATATGAATTTAAAAGTTCGTCGTCTATCTTTTATCCCTGTAACATCAATCAACATACATCTGGAATCAAATATTCATCTTTGCACTACAGGCCAAAGATATTCATCGATTGGTTATGTTCATCTAAACACACTTCATCATTTTGACTACGGCCAACGATATTCTTCAGAATCGTTCATCTTTGCACTACTGAGCCAAAGATATTCAAGTAATATCATCATTTAAGACTAAGGATGATGAAAATATTTTTAAAGAAATGAATCCAATTGAAACAAAATGACAAGGATTAAGGATTAAGGATTCAGATTTTGTTTTATCCATGTCCAACAATACCTCAAAAATAATCATAGTGGTGTAAAATTCAAGAATGATCAAAACATGGATACAATCAAAGCTAGTATCCGAATAGATATTTTTGGACGAAAAGAAGAAATTTCATTTTCTATTGAATAGTGTCAGATTCGTGAATGAATAGTGCCAGTATCACGTGAATAAGTAATCTCAGACACCAAAAGATAAAAATTCCACAAAAAACATCTTCACGCTTCATGAATAGTACTCGTGAATAGTAACTCGTGAATAGTAACTCGTGAATAGTAACTCATGAATAGTAACCCCGACATGAAAAAGTTCCAAATTTGATAAAAAGTTCCAACCAATATTTCAGCATAATGATATTGAAGAAATAATATCATTTGAGAAGAAAATAACATCCCTTACCTCGAAAGACAGTACTTCTAGTTGAAACACCGGATATAGGCTATGACTTGAACTTGCACCGTATATCAACACTCAAAGTATACTCACAAGAATACGCTCAAAATATCGAGAGAGAAATAGAGAGAAAAGTTCAGTTTCTGGTGTAATTTTCAATTCTAACCTAAGCTCCCTATTTATAGGAAAATGCTTAGAACACCAAAGTAGAAAATTGAATATAATAATATTATTTATAAACAAAATTCCTTAGCCCACCTTTGAAATCTGATTTCAGCCATAGCACATGTTAAATGAGGTTCACAAACTCACCAAAAATGTTTTTCTCAAAATAATTAATTAAAACTCCAAAAATCAATTATTTCGGAACTCCGAAACTTCAATAATTCATAATAAATAGCCCTTTTATCAGAAAATTCGAATCTCGCAAGTTTTATAGGAAATTCAATTCTCTACAACTTTGCAGAAGAAAGTTTTTCCAAATTCCAAACAAAAATTGACCGAAATCCACAAACAGACGATTTTTACAAAGTTATAATCAAATTTCAGTCAAGAAATGGGGTCTACCGACACACAAAACATGTGTTAATCATTTAATGCCACAAAAATACTCTTCCTCCTCATATACTCATATATCCACATTCATTGTAAAAATATCACCGTTAATATATTATTAAAATAATATATTTAAATGAATTATTTTATCGAGAAAAAGATAAAATATTAATTTTCAACAATTGTCATTTTAAAATTTTCTCCATCTATATCCACACAAAATCAATATTTTCCTCATCATATGAATCAATAATTAATTATTCACAAATAATATTACAGAATCACAATATTGACAACTGTGCAGGTTCCTAAAGAAAGAGGGGCTTTCAATAAGAATTTCTTCTTCTTGCTGCCGCAATTAGGTGACCAAACCTCTCCTTATGCAGAACTTTCTAGATATTGCCAATAATATTATCTAATAATATTATTCAGGATAATATGAATTATTGCTTCGATAATAAAAAAATGCGTGTAATGACAATTATGAAACAACAAGAATATAAAATATCAACGCAACAATTATTGAATCAATAAAATAAAATATTGAGCGAAAGATTATCATGTAACAATTATTGAGTAAAGTGCCTTCTTACGTAAGAATCAATAATTGGTGCACATCGTGCTACTCGCTCAACAACGCGTATTAGTGTGTTTTAACCACCGGTATTCCAATAGATTACTTCAGTAATAACTAACTACGCTGTTATTTATAAACAACTTATATTTTGTTTTTTTCTTCATCCAATCGCTTTTTTAGTTATGGGGCCCACAAAAGACTACACTCGTGCATTTAATATTCCCCGATAAAGTCACGAATATTCCACGACCAAACGAATATTTCAAACAATAATGAATATTTTATCACCACTTGCTTATTTAAAATATTTGCGCATTTTACCCATAACTAACCACATTAATCAAATCCACCCTTACTATAAATAAAGGAAATTCCTTTTTATTTAAAAAAATTTTGGGGTCTTACAACCTCCCCTCCTTATGAAATTTCGTCCTCAAAATTGATGTACGTACCTGGTGTTTCAAAAAGATGAGAATACCTCGCTTTCATTTCCATTTCCAACTCCCAGGTCATTTCCTCAATTGCATGGTTTCTCCACAAAACTTTAACTTGTGGTATGACCTTCGTACGTAGGACATGCTCCTTCCTATCCAAAATCTTGACAGGTACCTCTTCATACGTTAAGTCTTCGGCTATCTCGTCCGGTTCTAACTCAATGACGTGGTTCGGGTCGTCCACATATTTACGTAACATCGATACATGAAAAACGTTATGAACACGCGTCATACTTGGCGGTAAAACGAGTCTATAGGCCACAGTTCCTATTCGATCGAGAATTTTAAATGGATTAATAAATCGAAGGTTTGAGCTTTCCTCACCTCACCGATTCTCTCACTTTTTAAATAACAACTTCTTGCACCTCCTTCTTCAAATTCATCAGCTCCGGTGTGTAGCTTGAACAGCTTTAACTTATCGATTAAAGTCGATTATACTCGTATATCATCACGTGGGTAACTAGAGTTTTCATCTCCATCTCTATTATTTGTAAATTATACGAAATGAGTCTTTAACAATATCGTACTCGTACTTGTATACGATCTTCTACTCAACACGTCGCCTACCACGTTCGCTTTTCCAGGATGGCATGGTCGTAACATGTCTTTGAAATGAGTCTCCTCTTGAGTTCTTCAAAGTTCTTCCCACATTCCTTGCTCCATTCGAATTTTGTATCTCTACGAGTCATTGCGTTAATGGAATAGCGATTCGACAATATCCTTCAACGAATCTCCGATAATAACCAACTAAGCCTGAAAGCTACGATTTCGATTACCGACTTAGGTTGTTCTCAACTGTGACTCATATCCCAACCTTGGATAAGACGTTCTACAATGACACCTATCGGTTTACTATCGCATCTAATATGGTGTCCCCTATGGAGAGTCGGCTGGCGGTGCATTCCACAAAGGAAATCACAAGATAAAGGCTCGGTACCAAATTCTATAGTTGAATTTTTAACTCACGAAGTTCAATAGAGCCATTCGATATGAGATTTTAGAAATGAGTTTTTCACCGGGTTCAAAGTCGATACAAAATTTAATATCGGGCTTTGGGAGTAAGCAAGAAATTCTTGAGAAAATACGTCGGGAAAAATCAATAACAACAAGAATATTATTCAAATCGGCGTGTCTTTATTCAAATCCATAACATGGACTAAGAAAACTTGACATCCGTAATAAACGAATGACTTCATGGCTTGATATGAAAATGTTTGACTTCAATGGTTTGATTGCACGAATTGAATAACGAGTTGCTTAGAATATGAAAACTAACAATCTTACGAAAGCAATCAATTTTGGTATGATGAGTAGTTAACCTTAAAATCACATCAAAAGCAAATATCTCTATAGAAATAAGGTTAATAGGTAATGTGATAGTGCCAACCCTGAATCAAACAAGATTTCTAAACAACAGATGTAATGAAAGTTTCTCCTAACTGATTCTCCATAAATAGGTCAAAATCTAATTTCTCCGTAGTCAAGTTCAAACATTGAGCGTAAGCAAGAGAGATAAAAGAATGGGTAGAACCCAGATTCAGTAAGGTATAAACTTCGCAAGAATTTATAATTAACTAACCCGAAGTGCTAACTTCGTTCGGGTTCCTCGATTTTGTTGGTCACGACAAACGCTCTTCCGTGAATCGTTGACTTTGACTTTTTCGGGACATCCTTTTGAGTCACCATTCCCATTGGATTGGGTTTCGATACCGCATAATCTCGAGCGATATGTCCTTCTTTTCCACAATTATAGCATACCTTAAAGCTGTTGTGCTAGGGGTTTGGTTAATGATATGTCCCTCTTTCCGCATTTGTAACATATCTGTAGGTTGTTTTTTTTTCTCCTGGAACTAGTTACTCTTGGCCGACGTCTTCACATGGTCGTTGTTGAATCTCCTCTTTTAAAATCTCCTCCCGACTCGCTTCTATTTTCATGGCCACGATTACCACCAGTAGTGGTTACCGCTTTGTCTGTATTCTTCTTTCTCCGTGGTTATTGTTATTCGATGACCGCTATATCTTGAGATGATCCTGGTTTATGGTCCCTCGGTTGAACGTACTCGTTATCTCGCTTCTAACAATTGAGCCCCATTGACAACATCTGAATAGAGAGAAAATTTATGAGAAATGAGATATTGACGTATGTCGGGTTTCAAACCTCTCGAAACATCCGCGTCATCGTTCCTCATTCTCCACCAAATGAGGTGCAACACGATAACTCCGCGAACTTCGCCTCGTATTGGGACACCGTCATCGTTATTCTCGCTCCGTCTAATAAACTCCACTTCCTTCATATAGCCGAATACTTTCGTGGAAGTACTTGTCATTGAACTGCTTTCGAAATGTCTCCCATGACACGCCGAAAGTGCAATGGATGGGTACGCTTCACGATTCCTACCAAGAATCTGCCTCGCCACGGAACATAAAGGTAGCGAATGGAACTTTTTGTTCCTCAGCATCCCAAGACATCGAATATCTTGGTAATTTGTTTGACCCACGTCTCCGCCTTTAATCGAGATCCGGCTTTCCTGCAATTCGGTGGTCCCAACTCTTTGAGCTGCTTGTTTGTGACCACCCGTGAATTGCTATCATTTCCTCCTCTGTATTTTGAACACGAGTCTCCTCGTCTCGATTTTGCTTGAATCGCAAAAAACTTCTAAACATCCCTCGTTCATCATCTCATTTAGTGGTGTTGTTCACGGGGAGGTACATTGTCACTGTTGCACGTTCTCCTCGTTGGTAAATCTACAGGCATCTCCACGGTCTCATTTACTCCATCGTTAATATTCTCATTCGACATTCTCAAATCATCGCTATAAAACAAGGGTTAATTAAGGAAATCAAAATATCACATAATATCCCTATATATCGACTAACTAACAAATAAGCTTAGGTAGGACACACTAGCGAAGGATTTACTCGTCTCTCCCTCCTAGTTCTATTCCCCGATCTCCGCTTGGAGATCATATCCTAAGCTCGATACCAACCGTGACGCCCCAAAATAGGTCCATTCCATCCAACCCATTCTCGAGTCGCCAAATACATGGTACGTAAATAACTAAAACTTTATTATTACAACATATAAAGCTGTGAATTTAAATACGAGATATTGCCATCTAGACAATATCCACATGCAAATAAATCCCCATCATAATTATTGATACATTATTTTACAAAATGGTGAGGACTACTAAACAACTCTCTCTAGAACCTTCATTCCATACCCCCGACTAGTACTTGCTACATTCTCGCATCCCGAGAAGAAAATGGAACAAAAAGGAAAAGGGTGAGCTCAACTAGCCCAAGAAGAATATTATGACTAAGATAATATACAACAAATTATCATTAGTCTTCAACGGGGAAAAAAACTAATAGACAACAAGTTTTTAGACCAATATTCGCAATGAAATAATAATTCATTAGAAGAGTTAAGTAGAGAATGCAACTACTATCTTCTATATATGAATTTAAAAGTTAAGTCGCTCATCTTTTATCCTGTAACATCAATCAACATACATCCGGAATCAAATATTCATCTTTGCACTACTGTGCCAAAGATATTCATCGATTGGTCATGTTCATCTAAACACTGTTCATCTTTGCACTACGGGCCAAAGATATTCTTCAGAAATCGTTCATCTTTGCACTACAAAGCCAAAGATATTCAAGAATATCATCATTTAAGACCGAGGATGATGAAAATATTTTAAAGAAATGAATCCAATTGAAACAAAATGACAAGGATTAAGGATTAAGGATTTGTACTTTGTTTTATCCATGTCCAACAATACCTCAAAAATAATCATAGTGGTGTAAAATTCAAGAATGATCAAAACATGGATATAATCAAAGCTAGTATCCGAATAGATATTTTGGACTTAAAAGAAGAAATTTCATTTTTAAATTGAATAGTGTCGATTCGTGAATAGTGTCAGATATCGTGAAATAGTCGTATACGTGAATAGTAACTCGACACCAAAAGATAGAAATTCCACAAAAAACATCTTCACGCTTTATGAATAGTACTCGTGAATAGTACTTTCGTGAATAGTAACTCTCATGAATAAGTAACTTCGTGAATAGTAACTCATGAATAGTAACCCCTTTACATGATAAAGTTCCAAATTTGATAAAAGTTCCAACCAATATTTCAAAGATAATGATATTGAAGAAATAATATCATTTGAGAAGAAAATAACATCCCTTACCTCGAAAGACAAGACTTTAGTGAAACACCGGATATAGGCTATGACTTGAACTTGCACCGTATATCAACACTCAAAGTATACTCACAAGAATACGCTCAAAATATCGAGAGAGAAATAGAGAGAAAACTTCAGTTTCTGGTGTAATTTTCAATTCTAACCTAAGCTCCCTATTTATAGGAAAATGCTTAGAACACCAAAGCAGAAAATTGAATATAATAATATTATTTATAAACAAAATTCCTTAGCCCACCTTTGAAATCAGATTTCAGCCATAGCACATGTTAAATGAGGTTCACAAACTCATCAAAAATGTTTTTCTCAAAATAATTAATTAAAACTCCCAAAAATCAATTATTTCGGAACTCCAAAACTTCAATAATTCATAATAAATAGCCCTTTTATCAGAAAATTCGAATCTTGCGATATTTTATAGGAAATTCAATTCTCTACAACTTTGCAGAAGAAAGTTTTTCCAAATTCCAAATAGAAATTGACCGAAATCCATAAACGGACGATTTTACAGGCTATAATCAAATTTCAGTCAATAAATGGGGTCCACCGACACACAAAACATGTGTTAATCATTTAATACCACAAAAATACTCTACCTCCTCATATACTCATATATCCCACATTCATTGTAAAAAAATATCATAGATTAATATATTATTAAAATAATATATTTAAATGAATTATTTTATCGAGAAAAAGATAAAATATTAATTTTCAACAATTGTCATTTTAAAATTTTCTCCATCTATATCCACATAAAATCAATATTTTCCTCATCATATGAATCAATAATTAATTATTCATAAATAATATTACGTAATCACAATATTGACAACCGAGGCAGTTCCAGAAATAGGGGCTTTCCAATAAGAATTTCTTCTTCATCTTGGCATGCAATTAGGTGACCAAACCTCTCCTAGATGCAGAACTTTCTAGACATTGCCAATAATGTTATCTAATAATATTATTCAGATAATATGAATTATTGTTTCGATAATAAAAAAATCTTGTGTAATGACAAGTTATGAAACAACAATGACAATATAAAATATCAACGCAACAATTATTGAATCAATAAAATAAAAATCGAACAGTAATTATCGTAACAATTATTGAGTAGTGCCTTCTTACGTAAGAATCAATAATTGGTGCAATACTTTGTGTCTTCTTGTTCAACAACGCGTATTAGTGTGTTTTAACCACCGGGTATTCCAACAAAGATAATTCAGTAACAACTACGCCAAGTTATTTATAAACAACTTATATTTGTCGTTTTCTTCATCCAATCGCTTTCCGTTATGGGGCCCAAAAGAAATTTGCTACCGTAAATCGCGAATATTCCCCGACAAATCATTGAATATTCCACGACCAAACGAATATTCCCAAACAATAATGAATATTTTATCACCACTTGCTTATTTAAAATATTTGCGCATTTTACCCATAACTAACCACATTAATCAAATCCACCCTTACTATAAATAAAGGAAATTCCTTTTTATTTAAAAAAATTTTGGGGTCTTACACTATTCATATTCTTTCATTCTTCTAGCTTTCTTTGAAATTTCTCTCTTCCTTAAATTTTCTTTCTTTCTTCAAAGAAGAGACAAAAACAAAAAGAGCGACATTCAATTAATATAGCTACTACAATTCTAAGTTGCCTTGTGGAACTACAGAGAAGTGAAGAGCCGAGCTTTGATCAACATCACAATTTCATTTTCTAGAATGAAGGGGCAGTTTGATTTTGTCATGCACCATTGAGTTCTTAGCTCCCCAAATTTTGTACACCGAAGTAGCAAAAACCAACTTCGGGATCTCAGATTGCATAAACCTCCCCTTCAATTGAAGAGTATACTCCACCAAATTGTCCCAAACGAATGGGACATGAGGCCAATTCCCAACATCCATAACAGAAGATAAAACAGTTTTAGAGTAAGGACAAAAAAAGATGAGGGAAAGTTTTCGCAGTCAAGTTACAAAGGGGGTAGGCCAAGCACTAGAAATTAGAAAAGGAACAAAATAAATCATTTATAGGCAGTCTCCTACGCAAGGCTAGCCACAACGTAAAAGAGAACTGGATACATGAAGCTTGTGCCATAGAAACTTAGCCAAGGGTATATTCTGACCTCTCAGAAGACTAGATTCCCAGATGTTATTTGCCTTTAGGGAACTAATGACAATACCATTCCAGAATATGAGGTCCTCAGCAGCAGAAGACACATGAACTTCATTTAATAAATTTCAAAACTGCATCACCTCATGATGGTTACGATGGTTTCTAAGAGGTAGAGACGACCAAGAACCTTGAGAAATGATGCAAGAGACTCTATCAAAGATAAGAATCCTAGAGTTAGAGATAATAGACTTAGAAGAAGATAAGGCCTGTCCATTCATGGTGAATCCTTCTGTTATTCCATTCTTTATTATTCTGTTGGAATAACCTGTCTATGTGGATTACCACATGCATGGTGAATAATCCTTTATATTTCATTCCTTATTAAATTTTGGAAATGATCTATCTACATGGATTATCGCATAATGGTGAAAATCCATTTATTAAATTTTCGTAACTTTTTCGACACCTCAAAAATTCTCGAAAAGTCATAATATAAGCATTGATGTTGATTATGATGAAAGTCATAATAAAAGCATGTTGATTATGATGAAAATCATGAGTATATATAGTATTAGTAAGTGTTATGATGAGTTATGTTGGTTATTATGTGAAAACATGAAAGTTTCTTAGAAATCACAAAGGGTTGAAAATCAGATTTTGATGAAAATGAAACATGAAATTCAATTGACCATATCTCCTATTATATTTCAAATTTTTGAGTGTGGTTAAGTTCTAGAGTTAGATCTATGAGTTTTCTAACTTTTTCAAGTGGAATCACTGGAAAAGGTGTTGTAGATTTTCGTGTGGACTAATTTTAGCAAAGGAGTCAAAAACTCGAAATGTACTAAAAAGCTCGCCCATAAATTTTAAAAAAGGCATTTTTTTCGGCCACTTAGTTTGTGAGAAATTTTTGGCCTTTTTGGACATGAAAATATATGGTATAAAGTACCTACTGTCCAAAAATGAGCTCATTCCGACTTAAAATGAGCAAGTTATGACTATTTAAATATTTAGGTTTTTTCAACGAAAAATACTATAACCGGAGTTCTATAACTCCGATGACCATGAAATTTAAACTGGAAGCTCACGTTAACATGTGTAAGATCCTGCCAAGATTTGGGAATTTCTGGAGTTAAACTTGAGGTAGCTAATTTCTTAAGGAATTAATTAGAAATTGATTTTTGAAAAATAGTAAATGAATTTTTAAAATTTCGAGAAAAATATATGTTCAATATGGGACTATATTCTGTTAAATCCAAGAGAAGAAATATTTTTGGGACTGATTTTGTATTTTTTATGAAAATGAACTAGTTATGAGTAAATGAATTAAATATGTTATGTGAAGTAACAAAATTGGTAAATAGGATTTTATGGCTTGGGAATCCTATATAGGGTATATGCAGATTTTTGATAAGGGATTTGATCATTGGTGATGAAATCTTATGAGTATGACATTTTTAAATGATTAAATGCATTATTTAGTAGAGTGTAAACAATTGAAATAAATTGTTTATAAGTATAAGAAGTGATTAAAATATTGTTATAATATTAATGATATTAGATTATGAGATTATTAAGTGATTGATAACATTGGGATATTCTTGAATCCTGGATAAATTATATTATAAATGTTTAATATTTATTCTTTATCTCATTTGATTGATTCTTTATATCATTGTCATGATCCTCATGCTTACATTGTGTTGAAAGTCATCTGTGGCTTATGCGCATAGATAGACTTGGTATGATTATGACCATGGATTATTCGGTATAATCATGACCGTAATTGAAAATACGAATATCTTTGGCCCGTAGTGCATGGATAATTCATGGTCGTGATACTATTAAACTGAGTCTCAGCATTATTGGTTTTACAGTTGTATACCTTTGGCCTGTAGTGCAAAGATGAACTGTTGGTTATTGGTTATACAGTTGTATGTCTTTGGCCTGTAGTGCAAAAATGACCTGTTGTTGAATATCTTTGACATGTAGTGCAAAGATGAACTGTTAATGAATATCTTTGGCCCGTAGTGCAAAGATGAATTTATTAAGTATGATTATAAACAGGAAATATGATTTGGTATGACCATGATCTTTGATGTTTCAGGTAAAGACAAGTGATAAAATTTATCTTCGTCCTGGATGAGAAAAGGAAACCACAATTATGATTATGAGTTATTCACATGATTATGGACAGGATCTGTTGATTGATGTTACAGGGATAAAACATTGTTGGTGGACTTTTAACATGGAGAAGATAATAGACATTATTGTCTATTTGACTCTTCTAATAGATTGTTCGTTCCGCTGCAACTATGGTTGAGAAGTTTTATCGTCAACCGTATGTTCTAAATCTCTGATTTATTACTGATAAAGGCTATTGATGATGTAAATTATCTTTAGTTATGATATTCTTTACCGGGCTAGTTGTGCTCACCCTTTTGCTTCACAATTCCTTTTAGGTAATAAGAGTGTAGCTGGGTCGAATGGGTGTAACAGGAGGATAGAACGATAGTTTATAGCTGTTGAAGTTCTCCCTAAATAGTATGGAAATAATTTTATTGAGAATTTTATATAAGTGTGTCGTATTGTATACGTCATTTGATATTTAATTTTGGTAAACCGAATAGGGTGAGATGAACCCAACTTTGGAAAGGTGTTTTGTCACTATCATACAAGATGTCTAATGACATACAACCTCGTGTTATCATAAAACAGGGTTGTGCACATCCACTTGCTGAGTATATCTACGAGAATTACCTATATGATCTTGGAGTTTATTTGAAATATAATTCTAACTTGGAGACAACAGAAATAGTTATATGTCAAGAAAAGACTCACCATTGGAAAGAAGATGATAACAATCTTCTTGTTTTTCTTTGGGGACTATTGGGTTAACCAAGGATAATTCTATGGACATATGATATCTATCATAACCTAGACGCATGGCCTCCCATGTACGAAGGTTTCCTTGAGTATTTTTCAAAGATTTTAATCTCTAAAACAGTTATTGGCTGTACCTTTATGTAAGGTACCATTGTAAGGTTGTGGCGAGGCACCATGAGAGTTATATATATTTGGGGTAAAATACAAAGTGGACCACTGAACTTTAGGGGTTTTTGGGTATTAAGCCATTTTCTTTTGGTCAACGCAAATTGAGCCCCTTTCTATTAAAAAAATTGGACTTCGAGCCCAAAGCATGTATGTGTATTGAATTGTATACGTTGATCGACGTGGGCATTTTTTATTTTATTTTACAATTTACGTGGTAAATATTATACTTGATCCCAAAATTTATGTAGCTGCCACGATTTGAACTTGAGACCTCTAACTTAACATTTGGAACCAATGACCAACTCAACAAAGATGCCTAGTTGTTACAATTTTGCAAGGATTAATATTTATAACTGAACAAATCATTTCCCCCAATAACAATAATAATAATAATAATAATAATAACAATAACTTCATGCATTACTAAAACTTATAATTGACTCATAAAGAAAACAAAATAATAATAATAATAATAATAATAATAATAATAATAATAATAATAATAATAATAATAATAATAATAATAATAATAATAATAATAATAATATTATTATTATTATTATTATTATTATTATTATTATTATTATTATTATTAGTATTATTATTATTGTTAATATTATTATTATTAATATATTTTTCGAAAGTACGTCATAAGGCTTAATTAGCCAAAATATATTTTGGAACATTTTTAGTATTTGCCTTTTCGCTTTTAGTAACAATAATATGAAGAAGGAATACATACCACAGAGAAAAGATACGAGAGATCGAGCTCTTTAATTTTAATATTATGATATGATGGTTTATATATATATATATATATATATATATATATATATATATATATATAAATGGGGAAAAAATGGGTATGTGTAATTGTGTTTTTTTTTTACGGTCACCAAAACGACGTTGTTTTGGCCAACTTGTTTTAGAAAAAAAATTTGCACGGCTTCTCTCCAAATCGCTCTTTCATCCTCCCAAATCAAAAATCGCACGAGGGCATCTTTTCTCCCAAATCCTCTTATGTCACTTCTACTCCTTCAGCTTCATAGTGAGAGCATCATCGGATTACTGGCCTTCAACCAGGTGCCATTGTTGCCATCCCCACTATGAAGTTCACCCACGAGGCTTTCAGCTCTCTGTTTTGATATATTTTTGTTTCAGGTATGATTTTTGCTAGCTTATAATCTCAAACTACCATTTAGATTTTTTTTTTCGTATGAATCTAATGTTTATAACATGTTTACAGTTTTATTTCGCTTAAAGGGTTTTACATTTTCTGTTATTGAAATTTAGGCTATTAGGGCTCAATGTATAACTTGTCATTTATACTTGAATCTAAGAATTTGGTAGCTTTTTGCTTTCTCTGATAATTATTTTTTTTATAACATTTGGTATTGTTTCATTTTAAGTATATTATTCACGGGTTTAAAATTTAAAGTTTGTATTTTACGGATTTATAATGAGACCATGTAATTTAATTTACTTGTTCTGTCTCAAAAATCATATCCCAGGAGCTTTTCAAGGATATGTTTTTATCGAATGATGTTTCAATTAGTTTTAGAGTTTGGGATTTTATATATAAATTTGGAATGTAGAGTAAGATTTTGTGTTAAAAAAGGTTTATTCGGAACTGAATCATTGAGGATATGATGTAATTTACTATTGAAACATATTGATTATTGATCGGTACAATTTTTTATTTTTCTATGAACAATTTGGAATCCAACATTGAAGCCATTCGTGTTATCAGAGATACCAGTACAAGTATGAGCATGGGTATTGCCTATGTTTTATTTAAAACAAAGGTTACTTCATAGGTTTTCCTTATAACTATGGTATTTGATTTCAATATAATACTTAAGTCTCTGGGAATATGTGATTTACAAGGGGTATTGGGTATAATTTGGTATTATGAATACTTATAGTTATGGTATGTGATTTCAATATATGGTTGGGTATTGGGTGATCGGCCAATAGCAGAAGTTGGGTTTCTATTTGGGGTCTTCTTCCATTGTTTTAAGATTAAGATATGACTCACTTACATTAAATCTATGAAAATTATATTAGTCATTATTTACTACCTGCTTTGATACGAAATGCAGGGTGTTGCTTTCTGTAAACAACAATGTCTTCATTTTGTATATCGGGGGTGTGATCTATTCTTGCAATATACAGGATAAAAAGTTTGAAGCCATCAGTAGAAGAAGAGTGTATACCCAAGGCCAGGAGGTAAGTACATCCACTACACTCCAATAATCCAGTGCATGTAGGACTCTTAGCAGATAACTCCAGCTCATCCACTTCACTCAACCGACAAAATTTTTACTTTTCTATTTAATTAAACTACCCACCTACACCTATACCTACCTGCATAATGCAATTTAGACTTGTACATATCATGCGTACGTGTCAATAATATTGTATTGGATATGAAATAAGTAAGCATTCCGTGTATTGTACCACCTTACCCAGTCCAGTTGGAAAAAATAATTGTACAGTTTTTGATTTTTCTATGAATAATGCTATTTATTATCTATTAATCTGCTTTAGTAAAGTTATCGATTTACCATCATTAGGCTTTATTTTTTCAATGTAAATCATTTACTGAGTACTAAAGGTAGGCCAAGGGGAGTCTCGAGATTTCAATGGGGTAGAGAGGTAGCTCAAGAAGTTGTGAATGTTCAATTACTTTTATGTTTCATCTAAGAAATTGAAAATGATATGTTCTGCCAGCTGTAAAGCGTCCAAGTCTAACTATCCCTTTTTATCTACATTTTTACAGGCTGGAATAGTTTTTGGTGAGTTGCGCTCCATGGATGATCTTTATGACGTCCGCTCATGAGCCACCTTGTTTCTTATAGGAATTGTATCAGTTACCCCAACATTATTGAGTAAAGAAATCATAAAGCATTATATTGGCTTAATGAATATGTTGGCTAGTCATGCCTCCAACTTCAATCAACCCCCTAGATGTAGCTTCTATACAGTTATCTTCAAATAAATGGAGCAAGATTACTTTGATCCAGCTTTACAGATCTTTCATTTGATTTTGCCGACGGTTGAAGAGGGTATGAAAGGCGGCGTTGAGCCTTTTGTGGAGTCTCTACTTCTATAGCTTGTGTAGTATGGGTTGGGAAAGTTATTTTTCAATGAAAATTTTAGTTAGAAACTATATCAATCGTAAGCAAATTTATCATTGTTTAGTTTAGAAACCTGGCATGTAATAGACTTTGAATTCGAGGTTTATCATGCTTTGGTGCTACAATGTAAAAATCATTTAGACATAAACATCGTTGTTTTATGTAAAAGATTTACTTTCCAAGTAGACAATATATTAAAATGGTATACACCAATGACTTGTTTCTTTTTGGATTGTGGCATATGAATTTGCGTTCCTTCAAAATAGCGAAGAAGCAAGCAAAGGCACAAAAACAAAGTGGTGGAAATAAAATTTCATAAGCCTAGAAAGTTATTCTTAATTAGCCTTTGTCATTTAAGGCTAAAAAAACAAAGCCATTAATTAGATATTTCTTAATATTTGGACAGAATCTGAAATTCAATATTGTGAAAGCTTATCCAAAACAAAAATAGCTAGTAAAAAAAATAGCTCTTACAAGGGAAATAATTCAATAAAGCGTAAATGGATTCAAAATCACCAAGTCGAGTAAAAACAATTACCTTACATAAATCCTAGTAGGAAATATGTCTCAGGGTTACAATAAAATCAACACCGAAAAGGAAGTACTGACTATAAAAATAGAATCTATTCATGTCACATACAACTATTATTAAATACAGAGTATTATACGACTATAAAAATAGAATTTTATTGTAGCTTTTACTTCAAAGATAGGTCTACCTGAATTTCCTAGCTTTCTTGTTTGATTGGGAGCTATTTGGTGTGTCGGCCTTCCATTTTACGCTTTTTTCCACTTTTTTTGAACTACCGCCAACACTACCCTTCAACGTATTTGCCTTTCTAGCGCAAGAATCGCCGCTCAGCAAAGATCTGAGGATGTTCACATATGGGATGTACTTACATCCCCGACCTTGGGTATACACTCTTCTTCTCTCGATCGCTTCAAACTTTTTTATCGTGTATATTGCAAGAATAGATCACACCCCTAATATACAAAATGAAGACATTGTTGTTCACGTAAAGCAACACCCGCATTTCGTATTAAAGCGAGATAGAAAATTATAATGACTAATATAATTTTCATAGATTTAATGTAAGTGAGTCATATTTTAATCTTAAAACAATGGAAGAAGACCCCAAACGAAACCCAACTTCATTATCGATTCGATCAACCAATACCTAACCATATATTGAAATCACATACCATAGCAATAAGTATTCATAATACCAAATTATACTCAATACCCCTTGTAAATCACATATTCCCGAGGGCTAAAGTATTATATTGAAATCAAATACCATAAGGAAAACCTATGAAGTAACCTTTGTTTTAAATAAAACATAAGCAATACCCATGCTCATACTTGTACCAAAGATCTCGATAACACGAATGGCTTCAATCTCGGATTCCAAATTGTTCATAGAAAAATCAAAAATTGTACCGATCAATAATCAACTGCTTCAATCAATAGTAAATTACATCATAGCCTCAATGATTCGGGGCCCAAATAAATCTTTTTCAACACAAAAACTTACTCTACATTCCAAATTTGTATATAAAATCCCAAACTCTAAAACTAATTGAAACATCATTCGATAAAAATATAGCCTTGAAAAGCTCGTGGGATATGATTTTTGAGACAGAACAAGTAAATTAAATTACATGGTCTGTTATAAATCCAGAAAATACAGCCTTAAATTTTAAACCCCTGAATAATATAGCTAAAATGAAACAATCCCAAATGTTATAAAAAAAAAATTTATCAAAAAAGCAAAAAGCTACCAAATTCTTAGATTCAAGTATAAATGACAAGTTATACACTGAGCCCTAATCGCCTAAATTTCAATAACAGAAAATGTAAAACCCATCAAGCGAAATAAAAACTGTAAACATGCTATAAACATTAGATTCATATGAAAAATAAAAATCTAAACGCTAGTTTGAGATTATAAGCTAGCAAAAATCATACCTGAAACAAAAATCTATCAAATCAGAGAGCTGAAAGCCTCGCGGGTGAACTTCATAGTGGGGATGGCAAAGAACGACACTGGTTGAAGTCCAAGAATCCGATGATACTCTCGCCATGAAGTCAAGGAGTAGAAGTGATGTAAGAGGATTTGGGAGAAAAGAAGCCCTCGTGCGATTTTTGATTTGGGAGGATGAAAGAACGATTTGGGAGAGAAGTCGTGCAATTTTTTTTTTAAAACAAGTCGGCCAAAACGACGTCGTTTTGGTGCCGATTAATAAAAAAATTGCACAACTGCAGTATACCCATTTTCCCTATATATATATATATATATATATATATATATATATATATATATGGGAGCCCTTCCATATATTGGTTCTTTATGGAGTATTATCTGCAACACCCCTTTTTGGACCGTTGATAAACTTATTGGAAGGTGAGATTGAAACATAAATATACCAAGTTTAAGATAACTTTCACTTGAACTTTTATTTTAATATAAGGACCCCACATAGTCAACACATGTTGTGGTTTGTTTAAATAAAATGAATTTTAATATTAAATAATGTCTGAAGTAGAGAAATACATGACAATTTGTGTTTTTTTTTTATTTTATTTTAAGCATTTCTCCATTAATAGTCATGATTCAAAGACACATTCTTGAAACTTAAAAAATATAAAATACTCCCTACCGCTACAAGCTCTTACATTTGTTAATAAAAAAAAAAAAAAATCAAAACCTAAGACAACCTCTTACTACTTGTATAAAAAGCTTATATCCTATTTGTGGCACAAGTTCTTTATTTGTTATTTTTTATAACAATATTTGTTATTTTATAAAACAAATATTTTATAAAACAAATATTTTTATAATAACAAATAAAGAATATAAAATATTTTATAAAATAAATATTTTATATTCTTTATTTGTTATATAAAGAATTATAAAATATTTTATATCCTATTTTATATCCTATTATAAAATAACAAATAACAAATATTTTATAATTCTTTATTTGCTATTTTTATAAAATATTTTATATTCTTTATTTGTTATTTTATAATAGGATATAAATTAGGATATAAAAATATTTTATATATATACACACACAAACACCTAGATCATATACAGACGTGTCAATTTTTCAAATTCATCATCAAGAAAGATGCTAGTACTGTATATATAGTACTGCCACCATTGCACACATACTTAATAGTTTCATTCTGTATTTAATTTCAAATTTTGATGTTTTTCAATAATAATTGATACGTGTATATTTAATTTTAATATTATAAACTATTAAAAAATTTATAACTAATTAAAAAAATTTGTTTTCAAAATTAAATATATTCACATCAAATTTTAAATTTCATATTCTGCGAATTGAATTCATGTAAAAAGCAAGCATAAAATTATTTTTTGAAACAGATGGAATATCATTAATAACGAAACAAAAAAAATATTCCCTCTAGTGTAAGTAGAAGAGCATGCACAATAATACACATGAAACTGTTATTTTTTATATATAAAAAATGATATTTTCACATACATAAATAATTAATAATTTTCAGGTACGTACAGTAATACACATGAAATGTAAAAGAAATTTATCTACAAATATCAATTTCTACAAACATTCTTGTATTTTAGAAAGAAGGAAATAATTAATAATAATAATAATAATATAATAATAATAACAATAATAATAATAATAATATAATAATAATAATAATAATTATTATTATTATTATTATTATTATTATTATTATTATTATTATTATTATTATTATTATTGTTAATATTATTATTATTACTGTTATTGATATTATTATTAGTATTATTATTTTATTATTTTTGTTTCTTGTATGAGTCAGTATAAGTTTTAGAAATGCATGAAGTTATTGTTATTGTTATTGTTATTATTGTTATTGTTATTATTATTGTTATTTGGGAAATGATTTGTTCAGTTATAAATATTAATCATTGTAAAATTATAACAACTAGGCCTCTTTGCTCAGTTGGTCATTGGTTCCAAGTGTTAAGGTAGAGGTTTCAAGTTCAAATCTTGGTAGCTACATAAATTTTGGGACATAACTTTGCATTTTACCCTATATATTTGTATTGAAACTCATAGTATATATGTCGTCGTATTTTACACGACAGTTGTATAAATGAAGTTGTCAGTTGTATAAAAGTTCATTGGTTTTCAATGTATACATAAAAGTTACTTCATGCATACGTAACATATGATCCATATATATATGGTTATACGTTTTATAATTTTTACACCAATTTATGCATGAAATACAAATATATTATCTTATAATAATAACACACTAATTTGTCGTATTATTCTCTGATATATAAGATCGTTTTATGCGCTAATTATTATATCAATTCTTTTTTTTTACAAAATAAAAAAGCAGTTAATTTTCGGGAAACAATAGCATTAATTATTCCTTATTTTAAAATGTCCAATATTTAAAAACTAATTAATTAACTTGGCTATTAATTTACGTTATAATCTTTTATATATTGATCATGTATGATCATCGATATGTCTTATAATTATTTCATTACCAATTTCCATCAAAAAAGTGTTCGATCGCCCATTAATTATTTGCTGCAAAAGAATAACTTATACTATATTCCAAGGCAAAATAAATAAATTAAAGAACAAGTAAGATAAATATCATAATTTTGTAAGTATTTGACATATATATAAATTATTATTATTATTATTATTATTATTATTATTATTATTATTATTATTATTATTATTATTGTTATTATTATTGTTATTGTTATTGTTATTGTTATTGTTATTGTTATTATTATTATTATTATTATTATTATTATTGTTATTAGTACTATTATTATTATTATTGTTGTTGTTGTTATTATTATTATTATTATTATTATTATTATTATATAACTTCCTGAGATTATATTAATGGTATGTAGTGAAGGAGAAGAAAGGAATATATGGGGGAAATCTCATGTTTTGATATAAATATTAATCCTTGCAAGATATTAACAAATAACTTGTTTTGCTCCAGCGGTCAAATGACCAAAGTTCCAAATGATAGATCACAGGTTCGAATATGTTCTGCATTTGGACATAATTTTTAAATACTAAATACGAATATTTTTTGACAATTCTCTGAATACCGAATATGGTCTTACAAAAACATGCTTATTGGGATTATCTTAATTTAAGGCAATATTTTAATAGTCGTTGCAAAAAGTTGTATAAAATATGCAACGAAAATAAAAATTGTTGCTAATGAATGTGGTCCATATTAGGCAACGAAATATAGCAACAAAAAAACTTTCGTTGCCTACGATGAGGAGAAATCATGTGGTTAAAAATTTTGCAACAAATTTCTAACGAATTTTGTTTCTAAATTTTGCAACGACTTATCAATTTCGTTGCAAAAAGTGAAAGCCTGACACAATCTGCAACGAAGGACAAGTTTCGTTGCTAAACATACACTTTTAGCAACGACTTATAAAGTTGTAGTCTGAAAAATCGTTGCTAAAGCCCCATTTTTAGCAACAAAAAAACTTTCGTTGCCCACGATGACAGGAAATCAAGTGGTAGAAAATTTTACAACGAATTTCTAACCAACTTTTTTCCCGCCAATGAATTAGCAACGAAATTTTGCAACGACTTATGAATTTCGTTGCAAAAAGTGAAAGCCTGACACAATCTGCAATGAAGGACAAATTTCGTTGCTAAACATATACTTTTAGCAACGACTTATAAAGTCGTTGCCCGAAAAATCGTTGCTAAAGGCCCATTTTTTTGTAGTGCAAGATCAACAAAAGAGTTATGCTGATCTTCATCGAAAGGACGTGGAATTCGATATTGGAGATCATGTGTTGTTACGTATTGCTCCATGGAAAGGAGTTACGAGATTTGGAAAGAGAGGAAAGCTCAATCCTCGATTCATTGGCCCATTTTTAATCCTCGATCGAGTAGGAACTGTGGCCTATAAACTCGCTTAACCGCCAAGTATGTCTCGTGTTCATAACGTTTTTCAATTATCCATGTTACGTAAATATGTGAAAGACCCGAACCACATTATTGAGTTAAAACCGGACGAAATAGTGAAAGATTTAACATATGAAGAGATTCATGTTCAAATCTTGGATAAGAAGGAACATATTCTACGCTCCAAGGTTATACCTCAAGTCAAAGTTTTGTGGAGAAACCACGATGTTGAGGAAATGACCTGGGAGTTAGAATCTGAAATGAAATCAAGGTATCCTTACCTCTTCGACATACCAGGTATGTACCCTAATTTCGAGGGCGAAATTTCATAAGAAAGGGAGGTTGTAAGACCCCAACTTTTATGAATAAAGATGAATTTTCTATAATTATCATTTTTGAATATTATGGAGTGAATTGAATATAATTTTATAGTTGTGGATAATATTTATAAATTTTGCAAAGTACGCAACTTGATATATAATATTCGATTGATCGGGGATATTCGTTTTAGTAGGGAATGTTCGTATGACGACACAATCATTGGTGGACCCCACAAGGGAATTATTGTCGGATTGAGAAAACGACAAAAATATTTTATGAAAATAATGGCGGAAGTTTTACCGTTAACTGTTGAAACACCCGGTGTTAAAAGTACAGGAATACGCGTGGTTGCATAGTAGCACACGATATTGATTATTGATGCTTACGTGAGAAGTCACTCAGTTTTGTTCAATTATTGCTACAGTAATTGTTGCATAGTATCTCACATTATTTGATTCAATTATTGTCGATATTTTATATATTATTAAATCAATAATTGAGATGACAGAGTTATTAATATTATTATTTGCAATATTAACGATGTCTGTAAGTTCGCCGAGGAGAGGTTTGGTCACCTAATTGCGCGCCAATAGGGAGAAATCCTTATTGAAAAGCCCCCTCTTTCCTGGGAACGACCTGGTCGATTAATAGTGTGAATTATAATAATGATGATGAGTTTTGTTTTATTATTATTATTAATGTAATAAAACAGAAAAGCTTTTTATATAAAACAGAATACTTTTATAAAGTTATTTGTTTCATTAGATTTTAAATAAAATATATAAAATATATATATATATATATATATATATTATATTTTATTGCATAGTATCCTTTCTATTTTCCTATAAATAGGATGCTTAGTTAGAATTGAAATCGCACCAGAAGTTCAGAGAATTCTTCTTCTATAATCTTGAGCGTATTTCTTTAGAGTTTAAGAAAGCTTTGAGCGTAGTGCAAGTTTTCTTCAAGTATATCCCCGCCCTAACCGTCGGAGTACTCTTTTTTATAAGGTAAGGGGTATTATTTCTTTCGTATTCATGAAGAGAGCTTCTGTTATAACATTCTTCATTATTATGTTGGAATAACCTGTTTATGCGAAGTACCGCATACATGGTGAAATTCTTCTGTTATTCCATTTTTATTATTATGTTGGAATAACCTGTATATGCGAAGTACCGGATACATGGTGAAATTCTTCTATTATTCCATTCATTATTATTCTATCGGAATATCTTGTCTGTGCGTTTACGCATGACCTAGTTCCATTATTTATTATTCTATTGGAATAACCTGTCTGTGCGGTCTATCACATGCATGGTGAATCCTGTTGTTATTCCATTCTATATTATTCTGTCGGAATATCCTGTCTGTGCGTTTACGCATGACCTGGTTCCATTATTTATTATTCTGTCGGAATATCCTGTCTGTGTGTTTACGCATGACCTGGTTCTATTATTTATGAATAGTGTTGTATAGTGCTTGCATAGTGTTTTGCATAGTAAAATCTTTTTATATAAAATGAATACTTTAATAAAGTTATTTGTTATATTAGATTTTAAATAAAATATATATATATATATATATATAAATATATATATATATATATATATATATATTATATTTCATTGCATAGTATCCTTTCTATTTTCCTATAAATAGGATGCTTAGTTAGAATTGAAATCACACCAGAAGTTCAGAGAATTCTTCTTCTATAATCTTGAGCGTATTTCTTTAGAGTTTAAGAAAGCTTTAAGCGTAGTGCAAGTTTTCTTCAAGTATATCCCGCCTCTAACCGCTTGAAGAGTACTCTTCTTTATAAGGTAAGGGGTATTATTTCTTTCGTATTCATGAAGAGAGCTTCTGTTATAACATTCTTCATTATTATGTTGGAATAACCTGTTTATGCGAAGTACCGCATACATGGTGAAATTCTTCTATTATTCCATTTTTATTATTATGTTGGAATAACTTTGATATATAAGCAATCTGGGATACATGGTGAAATTCTTCTATTATTCCATTCATTATTATTCTGTCAGAATATCCTGTCCGTGCGTTTACGCATGACCTAGTTCCATTATTTATTATTTTGTTGGGAATAACCTGTCTGTGTGATCTATCGCATGCATGGTGAATTCTTCTGTTATTTCATTCTTTATTATTCCGTTGGAATAACTTGTCATGTGGATTACCACATGCATGGTGAATGATCCTTTGTATTCATTCTTTATTAAATTGTGGAAATGATCTATATACGTGGATTACCGCATGGCGGGTGAAAATCTATTTGCAGTTTCATATATTCTATTATACTCAGTTGGTTAAAGTTTTGACTTCTATACTCCATGAAATTAGTGAAATATCCTGGATATTTGCGCTTCATCCAGTATCTTTTCATGGAAATATTCTTCTTAGCATTCTTGAATTTTACTCCACAAAGAAGTATCATGTTGACAATTTGGACATTATTGAGTTCAGGATAAATTAACTTATAAATCTTTAAAATTTATTCTAGAACTTGTTTTATTGAATTATTATGTCATTGTCATCATCCTCATGCTTATATTGAGATGAAAGTCATCTTTGGCTTACGTGCGTAGATGGACTTGGTATGATTATGACCAGGGGTTATTTGGTATAATCATGACCTGTAATGTTATAAATGATGTGGTAAAAGTCCTCAGTGGCCTGTAGTGTATTGATGGACAGTTTTTGGTATGATTATGACCAGGGATTATTTGGTATAGTCATGACCATTGATAATTTAATGAATATCCTTGGCCCGTAGAGCAGGGATGACTCGATGATGTGGTTTATTTATTGTTGAGTCTCAAATGATAAAATTGATGAAAACTTTTTAAATCATAGAAGATAGTAGATTTTATTCTGTACTTGACTCTTCTAATGGATTGCTTATTCCGCTGCAGTTAAACTTGATGTCTATTGTATTTTATCAGTTTAACATTGTTGAAGACTAATGATAATTTATTCTGCATTATCTTAGTCATAATATTTCTTACTGGGCTAGTTGAGCTCACCCTTTCTTTCACTGTTCTCTTCAGGAAATGAGAACGTAGCCGAGACTAGTCGGGGAATGGAGTGACGGTTCAGATGATAGCATTAGTAGTCCTCACTATTCTGTTAAAATAGGGTGACAATAAATGTAATGAGAACTCTTTTAAGTGTGGATATTGTCTAGATGACAATATTCTTATTAAAACTCTATGTTTATGTTTTGTCGTATTTTACACGACTGCTGTATTATTAAGTTGTATTTGAATTTTGTACCATGTATTTGGCGACTTAAGATGGGTGATGTATACCTATCTTGGGGGTGTCACAGAAAATGTTTATGGTTAAATAAATATATATGTATATATGTATTCTATATATATATATTTATATATATATATATGTATGTATGAATTATATAAAAAGAATTAAACAAAAAAGTTACAATCATATTTCGAATAGATTATTACTCCATCCATTTCTTTTTATTTGTCTTTTTAAAAAGTCAAATTTGTTTCTTTTTTCTTTTTATTTTTAGATTTTAAAGAAGCATTAATGACTTAATTTCATATATTGTCTCTATATTAAATATTCACTCGGTCAATCACACAAAATATTAATAAGCATTAATAGTATTTATTAAATTTATGTTTTCTTCTAGAACATCTATTAAAAAGAAATGGAAGGAGTACAATCATATTTCGTAATCAAATTAAGACAATTAGCTACTACACAATGGCAATGTCATCAATTAAATTGCATGTAAAAGTAATAAAGAGTAAAGTGTTTATAACGTGTTTAAATTGCAGAAAATTTTAAATTCTATTTATGTCATATTTCCTCTGTTTTATAATGTTATTGTATGTATATCTCGTTTTTGTAAACCAACAAGAACCCCTAAAAAGCTAAACCCTAATGGATCTTGGGCGGTCCCTCGATGTCTTGTGTAATCTCCAGCAAATGTTTCAAATCTTGCTCAATCTCCTTGTTTCCTTAATTTTCTGGAAAATAAAGCAAGGTGAATCAAATCAAATATGAAAATTAAATTTTACCAAATAAAATAGTTAATATCTTATCAAATCAAATCATATTTTATCAAATCAAATCTTATCTTATCTTGGAAACCAAATTAAATCATTCTAATGTTAGGAACAGATTATTTATTTCCATAACACTTGCAAGCATACATGGAACACTAGATATTCATCCCAGTCTATTCATATTCTTTCATTCTACTAGCTTTCTTTGAAATTTCTCTCTTCCTTAAATTTTCTTTCTTTCTTCAAAGAAGAGACAAAAACAAAAAGAACGACATTCAATTAATTCTAAGCTGCCTTGTGGAACTACAGAGAAGTGAAGAGCCGAGCTTTGATCAACATCACAATTTCATTTTCTAGAACGAAGAGGCAGTTTGATTTTGTCATGCACCATTGAGTTCCTAGCTCCCCAAATTTTGTACAATCAAGTAGCAAAACCAACTTCGGGATCTCGGATTGCATAAACCTTCCCTTAAATTCAAAGAGTATACTCCACCAAATTGTCCTGCAGACGAATGGGACATGAGGCCAATTTCAACATCCATAACGAGAAGATAAAACAGTTTTAGAGTAAGGACAAAAAAAGATGAGGGAAAGTTTTCGCAGATCAAGTTACAAAGGGGGTAGGCCAAGCACTAGAAATTAGAAAATAAACAAAATAAATCATTTATAAGCGATCTCTCACGCAAGGCTAGCCACAACGTAAAAAGAGAATCGACACATAAAGCTTGTGCCATAGAAACTTAGCCCAAGGTATATTCGACATCTCGTAAGACTAGATTCCCAGATGTTATTTGCCTTGTGGAACTAATGACAATACTGCTCTTCGAATATGAGGTCCTCAAAGAATGTAAGACACATGAACTTCATTTAATAAATTTCAAAAGCGCATCACCTCATGATGGTTACGATGGTTTCTAAGAGGTAGAGACGACCAAGAACCTTGAGAAATGATGCAAGAGACTCTAGAAAGATAAGAATCCTAGAGTTTAGAGATAATAGACTTAGAAGAAGATAAGGCACATCCATTCCATTACCACGGGTCAAACCACAAATTGAAGATGTTACCATTACCAAATCTGTAAGTAAAGAATTTCAAAGTAGTAGGCCTAAGTTTAATGATTTTAAGCCAAATCCAAGAGCAATCAGAGTGAATATCAATATGCCAAAAATTTCTCTGCTTAAGAATAGAGCTTTGAACCCATGAAGCCCAAAGAGAGGAAGGGGAAGGAAAGATAACCTTGATAAGGTGCTGGAGGATGAGAGCCATATTCCAATCAATAAGACTCTTGATAGCTAGACCCCCCCTCAGACTATGGCATGGATAGATCCTTCCAAGAGACTTCGACTTCAATCTTGAGAAGAGATGCGCCTTTCCAGAGAAATCTACAAAGAATCGACTGAATTGATCTCATCACAAACTTGGGAAAAATAAAATGGGCTGACCAATAAGACTAAATGGCAAACAGGGCAAATTTGATTAGTTGCAGTCTGCCTGAGTAAAAGAGAAATCTTGCAGTCCAGGAGGACACTCTAGTAGTGATTTGTTGAATTAAAGGCATGCAATCCATGTGGGAAAGCTTAGATGAGATAAGGGGAACCAAATTAAATCATTCTAATGTTAGAAACAGATTATTTATTTCCATAACACTTGCAAGCATATATGGAACACTACATATTCATCCCAGTCTATTCATATTCTTTCATTCTTCTAGCTTTCTTTGAAATTTCTCTCTTCCTTAAATTTTCTTTCTTTCTTCAAAGAAGAGACAAAAACAAAAAGAGCGACATTCAATTAATATAGCTACTACAATTCTAAGTTGCCTTGTGGAACTACAGAGAAGTGAAGAGCCGAGCTTTGATCAACATCACAATTTCATTTTCTAGAACGAAGGCGGTTTGATTTTATCATGCACCATTGGGTTCCTAGCTCCCCAAATTTTGTACAATCAAGTAGCAAAACCAACTTCGAGATCTCAGATTGCATAAACCTCCCCTTAAATTGAAGAGTATACTCCACCAAATTGTCCTGCATTTAATGGGACATGAGGCCAATTCCCAACATCCATAACAGAAGATAAAACAGTTTTAGAGTAAGGACAAAAAAGATGAGGGAGTTTTTTCATCAAGTTACAAAGGGGTAGGCCAAGCACTAGAAATTAGAAAAGGAACAAAATAAATCATTTATAGGCGTCTCTCACGCAAGGCTAGCCACAACGTAAAAAGAGAATGGACACATGAAGCTTGTGCCATAGAAACTTAGCCCAAGGTATATTCGACCTCTCTCGTAAGACTAGATTCCCAGATGTTATTTGCCTTCGGGAACTAATGACAATACTGTTCGAATATGAGGTCCTCGTGAGAAGAAGACACATGAACTTCATTTAATAAATTTCAAAACCGCATCACCTCATGATGGTTACGATGGTTTCTAAGAGGTAGAGACGACCAAGAACCTTGAGAAATGATGCAAGAGACTCTATCAAAGATAAGAATCCTAGAGTTAGAGATAATAGACTTAGAAGAAGATAAGGCCCTGTCTATTCAACCTACAGGTCAAACCACAAATTGAAGATGTTACCATTACCAAATCTATAACTAAAGAATTTCAAAGTAGTAGGCCTAAGTTTAATGATTTTAAGCCAAATCCAAGAGCAATCAGAGTGAATATCAATACGCCCAAAAATTTCTCTGCTTAAGAATAGAGCTTTGAACCCATGAAGCCCAAAGAGAGGAAGGGAAGGAGAGATAACCTTGATAAGGTCTTTGGAGGATGAGAGCCATATATTAGGTCAATAAGACTCTTGATAGCTAGACCCCTCTCGGACTATGGCATGGATAGATCCTTCCAAGAGACTTCGACTTCAAACTTGAGAAGAGATGCGCCTTTCCGGAGAAATCTACAAAGAATCGAATTGAATTGATCTCATCACAAACATGGGAAAAATAAAATGGGTCAATTAATAAGATCGAATGGCAAACAGGCAAATTTGATTAGTTGCGATGCCTCGAGTAAAAGAGAAATCTTGCAGTTCAGGAGGACACTCTAGCAGTGATTTGTTGAATTAAAGGCATGCAATCCATGTGGGTAGGCCAAGCACTGGAAATTAGAAAAGGAACAAAATAAATCATTTATAGGCTGTCTCCTATGCAAGGCTAGCCACAACGTAAAAGAGAACTGGGACACATGAAGCTTGTGCCATAGCAACTTAGCCCAAGGTATATTCTGACCTCTCAGAATAATAGATTCCCAGATGTTATTTGCCTTCAGGGAACTAATGACAATACCATTCCAGAATATGAAGTCCTCAGCAGCAGAAGAAACATGAACTTCATTTAATAAATTTCAAAACTGCATCACCTCATGATGGTTACGATGGTTTCTAAGAGGTAGAAGCGACCAAGAACCTTGAGAAATGATGCAAGAGACTCTAGCAAAGATAGGAATCCTAGAGTTAGAGACAATAGACTTAGAAGAAGATAAGGCCTGGCCATTCAGCCACGGGTCAAACCACAAACTGAAGATGTTACCATTACCAAATCTATAACTAAAGAATTTCAAAGCAGTAGGCCTAAGTTTAATGATTTTAAGCTAAATCCAAGAGCAATCAGAGTGAATATCAATATGCCAAAAAAATTTCTGCTTAAGAATAGAGCTTTGAATCCATGAAGCCCAAAGAGAGGAAGGGGAATGAGAGATAACCTTGATAAGGTGCTGGAGGATGAGAGCCATATTTCAGTCAATAAGACTCTTGATAGCTAGACCCCTCTCAGACTATGGCATGGATAGATCCTTCCAAGAAACTTCGACTTCAAACTTGAGAAGAGATGCGCCTTTCCAGAGAAATCTACAAAGAATCGACTGAATTGATCTCATCACAAACTTGGGAAAAATAAAATGGGCTGACCAATAAGACTGAATGGCAAATAGGGAAAATTTGATTAGTTGTAGTCTGCCTGAGTAAAAGAGAAATCTTGCAGTCCAGGACACTCTAGCAGTGATTTGTTGAATTAAAGGCATGCAATCCATGTGGGAAAGCTTAGATGAGATAAGGGGAACCCCAAGAAATCTGATAGATAGAACACCAATATGAAACCCCACCATAGAACAAATGCTATTTTGCCATTCTTCTTTAACATTATATAAAAAATAGTTACTCTTCTGTGCATTTGGAATTAAGCTAGAGAACATTGAGAAAGACTAAATACAAGAATGAATGATCGTAACTGAAGGCAGGCTACCATGGCAAAAGATCAATAAATCATCAGTAAAACAAAGATGAGTGAGTTTGTAAGGCTCGGTTCGCTAGTGGAATTTAAAGCCAGGCAAAAGAGAATCCTTGTTCAAAATAATTGAGAGGCTTCCATAGCTAGCACAAATGTGTAAGGGAAAGAAGATTCCTCGCTTTAGTCCTCTGGACCTTCTAAGTAGCTCAGTAAGAGCTCCATTCACTTTAACAGAAAACATAGTTATAGAAATTCAATTTTTATGTTTCTATCAATTAAATGAATTATTTTATGATTATTTGGTGATATGTTAATGATTTTAATGATTTTAAGCCAAATCCAAGAGCAATCAGAGTGAATATCAATATGCCAGAAATTTCTCTATTAAGAATAGAGCTTTGAATCCATGAAGCCCAAAGAGAAGAAGGGGAATGAGAGATAACCTTGATAAGGTGCGGGAGGATGAGAGCCATATTCCAGTCAATAAGACTCTTGATAGCTAGACCCCCCCCCCCCTCAGACTATGGCATGGATAGATCCTTCCAAGAGACTTCGACTTCAAACTTGAGAAGAGATGAGCCTTTCAAGAGAAATCTACAAAGAATCGACTGAATTGATCTCATCACAAACTTGGGCAAAAAAAAGGGCTAACTAATAAGACTGAATGGAAAATAGGACAAATTTGATTAGCTGCAGTCTACCTGAGTAAAAGAGAAATCTTACAGTCCAGGAGGACACTCTAGCATTGATTTGTTGAATTAAAGGCATGCAATCCATGTGGGAAACCTTAGATGAAATAAGGGGAACCCCAAAAAATTAAACTGATAGGTAGAACACAAATATGAAACCCCACCATAGAACAAATGCTATTATGCCATTCGTCTTTAACATTATATAAAACACTGTGACTCTTCTGAGCATTTGGAATTAAGCTAGAGAACAATGAGAAAGACTAAATACAAGAATGAATGATTGTAACTGAAAGCATGCTACCATGGCAAAAGATTAACAAATCATCAGCAAAACAAAGATGAGTGAGTTTACAAGGCTCGGTTTGCTAGTGGAATTTAAAGCCAGGCAAAAGAGCATCCTTGTTCAAAATAATTGAGAAGGCTTCCATAGCTAGCACAAACAGGTAAGGGGAAAGAAGATCCCCTTGCCTTAGTCCTTTGGACCTTCAGAAGTAGCTTGCAAGAGCTCAATTCACTTTAACAGAAAACATAGCTGTAGAAATGCAAACTTTAATCCAATTAATGAAAGTGGAGGGAACTTAAGAAGGCTCAACAGATCCAAGATAAAACTCTAGTTGACAGTGTTAAAAGCTTTCCTAATGTCAATCTTTAAGTCACATCTAGCAAGAACAAAATTCCTATGGTAGTTTCTAAAAAGTTCTTGGGCAAGAAGAATATTATCACTGATGCTTCTACTAGAAATGAAGGCAGATTGGGCATGGTCAATTAGAGAGGGAAGGACCTTCTTAAGTCTATTAGCAATAATCTTAGAGATGTAGCAAGATATTGTCCTAAAGTCAGATATATATGAATGCTTATCAGACTTTGGGATCAAGGCAATAACATTAGCATTAATTCCACAAGGAAGGTGGCTCGTATCAAAAAAATAATGCACTGCAGAGGTAAATTCAGCCCCAATGATATCCCAACAATGGAGGAAAAATTAACATTAAAGCCATCCGGGCCAGGGCTCCTGTTAACATTTATAGACTTAGGCATATAGAAAATCTCATCATCCAAAATAGGGGAACCATATTAGAAGATTGGATAGAAATAATATGTTTAGTAACATACTTTTCCAGCTCAACAAATCTAGGATAGTGATCGAAGGAAGAACCTAAGAGATCCTGGTAGTAATCAACAACAACCTGCTGGATATTAGCTTGGTTCTCTACCAATTCCTCATTACAGTTATAAATTGCCAAAATTTTGTTGTGGTTCCATCTGCTCTTGATAGCATTAGAAAAAAACTTGGAGTTTTTTGTCCCCTTGAGAGAGCCAAATAGGCCAAGATTTTTGTTACAACAGAGATCCTCTAAAGCAAGGGCTTTCCATAGCGACTACATACAAAGAAATTCCTGATTGAGAAAGGAGGTGCTGTGGGGATCAGAGTGAAGAGAAGACTGAATGGTAGAGAGCTGGGACTGAAGGATACATACATTATTAGAAAGATTACTAGCCGATGAGTTAAGTTGAACAATAGATTTCTTAGTTCTCCTCATCTTTTCAGAAAGAATGAACATTGGATAGCTACGAATTTGAACATTCCAACTATTAGAGACTGCAACATTAAATCCTTCTAGATCAATTATGAAGTTGGAAAAAGAGCTTCTTCACCGTTTGAAGGTGAAGGTCAGTTTTAAGGATAATAAAATGAACCTACAATATATAATTCAATAATTTATTGTTTAAATAAATATTTAATAATTATAACTACATTCTCAAAATTCCAATTAAATATATTATCTTCCATTTAATAAGGATCCAGTTAGCAAGAAGTTTAATTTTTAGTAAGTTGGTCAATTGACCAATAGAATGCTGACACACATAGAACCTCACCTGCGTGTCAGCACTCTATTGGCCAATTGACCAACTTACCTAAAAATAAACTTCATGCTAACCACTTCCATTTAATAATATTGGCCATGTGCTTTGCATGGGAATGGTAAACGAGTTTATCTAAATGAGAAAAAATGGAGATAAGTCAAACACTAATTAAATATTATTATTGAAATTAATGAAAGTTCATATTGCACACTTGCTTTATAATCATGAGATCAACATATAGAGAATTATTTTAAATCAATTGTTCATGGAAGAGTTGTGCTATGTATTGCGATAAATTGACACTGAATTATAATTGTGAAATTTATCAATACATGAGATTTGTAAGAATTATAAGAACAATCCACTTATTACACATCTCTCTAATAAAGTTACAACTGGTACTTATCCACGTAACTAATAATTAAAAAGTCAATGTAAAATTGTAGTACTTAAAGCTACATGTAACGCTTTGTGTCAAGAAAGATACTTGATGAGTCGTTTTCAAATTTATTTGTATTTTGCGCGGGTTATCAAACTTGAAATACTAAACACCTATCAAAATTTACTCAACCTCCCTGGGTGATTGACACGTGTATGTCATACAAAATGTTAATAGTTGATAAAATATTTTGAAATGGATAATACTACGTGCACCAATTGTACACAAAATTTTGTGCACTAAGAGTATGATTCAAATATTGCTTACCAATTAAATGTACAAAAAATTTAGTTATAGGTCTCGCTCCTTATTTTTTCTTTGTTTTTATACTTAGTGTGCACAAATTTTTATATAATTGGTGTTCCTAGCATTACTCTTCTGAAATTTATAATAAGAATGTGTCAGATCATTCTTTCTTATGTATGAAACCGATCTCCTCACTATTCTCCTAGTCCTTCAAAAATTGGTTTATTTAATTTTTTTGGTCAAATGGATCAATTTTAAAAAAGAATTCTGGACAGTTATTTATATTTTCAAACACATGAAAATTGAAGGTGATAGTAAATTCGATATAGTTTCTTATATATGGTTCTCCTCATATATTTACAAGAAAATGGTATATATTTTGATTACAAAATTGGTCAATTTGATATTGAAAAAATCAAATTAAACTGATTTTTGCGAGACAGAGGGACTAGAAATTAATTAATAGGAATATTAATGTTGAAGGAAAATGATATACATGTGTCGATAAATATTTGACAAAATTAGATTGCGACCTACGTGATCAAAGTATATGCGATAAGATCAAATAAATTAAAGTAAAACTTTTATAATGTATAACATGACTCATTGTTGAAATTAATGGTATGTCATATTGCACAATTGCTTTAATTTATCATCAGGAAACCAAAATTGGTGTTTGATCGCATCTTAATGCAATTTAATAGCCCACCTCTTAATGAATTTTAACAGCCCATATCTTTGTATTAAGAGGTATTTTGAATAGTTTTGACTCATATTTGTATCTTAAATATTCAGAAGGCCTCTTAATACAAAGATGTGAGTTGTAAAGATGTATTAACACTCTGTTTCTGAGTTTTAAAATGGACAAAAAAGAAAAAAAATAGACAGAAAATTTAAGTTTCCTTTCCAATTCATATGTTTCTGAGTTTTTTAATAAGCGAAAAAGAAAAGAAATGGATAGAAAACTTGGTCACTTTTCTTATCAAAGTTTTCAGTCTAAAATAAGTCTGATTTGGACGGAAAAGAAATTGGAATAAATACTATTTTTATAATTATCATATTATCCTCAACTTTCAATATAATAAATTATAAATTACAACTCATGTCTCCAATTTATTTTTATCTACTAAACCTAAGTTGATAAAGAGAAAGAGACATCTTGGCGTCAGGTACATGCCTTTGCTTATCTGCTTTATCTTTTCTTGAATATCAATTTTTTGTTACAATTTTCTTGTGAAGACTTCATATGGAGTATAAGTTATGATTGATGTAATGATTATCCTTTACTAAATCTTAAATAGTAGATTGTAATAAAACATGCTATTATCAATGACTTGAATGCTTTATGCAAATATGTTATTAAATGATTTACGATGTATATATTTAAAATAGGACATTTTATTATAGTTATAATTTTTATGCCTATCAGACCATGTTTTAGACTAATTTAGTACTATTAGATTTAGAGGCGGAACTAGGGGTCAGGGGGGGGGGGGGGTGGGTGGGTGGGGAGGGGCGGGGGGTCATTTGACCCCCCAACCCTGGAATCTAAAGCATGCTAATGTTAGTTAAACTTGATCTTTGTTATGAGATGGTATTAATTCATTTGCTTTCTCATGTCCTTCTACTTATAATAAATTAACAATATTACTATAAGATAAAATAATGTTAAATAAGTTTGATGATTAATTAATTAATATTGCACTCATTTGTTTTACTAACTTAATCATATCTTGGCATCGATTTTTTGTAAATGAGAATAACTTAATTCATTTTCTTGATTTGAGTAACTCCTCTCAATTGTCTTCAAGGAAGATGACCACAACCAGAATATAAGGTTTTGAATATATCTATATAATAAAACAGAACCCAATTTGAATTCTATAATTTGACAAAGCACACCAACGACTCAGATTCATTCTAACTTAATCTAAAGGCTGACATTTCATCTCACACAAAAAATTCCATCCAAATTTCCTCCTCATTCTCTCTCTCCTCTTCTCCTTCTCTTTCTCTCTCCTCTCTTACTTCCTACGTTTTCTCTCTTTCTCTCTTGTCCTTTTCTTTTTCTCTCATCTCTCATCTTTCTCTCTCTACATTAATTGATATTTTAATATTTTATTTTAAACTATAATAATTTTTTGGAGTATGCATACATTTAAAATGTATAATACATAAAAAAATATCAATGGTAAGAAAACAAAATTAAAAACAAGATCATAATTTACTTATAAAAAAGCAATTACAAAATCAAAAAATTAAATAGATTCTTTTTCTTTATCAAATAGAAAAAATGTTAACAAATTAAAAAATTGGTTAATTGTTGGCATGATGTGATATTGAAATACTAGATGTGATAATTTTTAATATTTTTTATATGATATATATAAGATTCGCTTTCGTAATAACTTTTTATAAGTTTGTTTTTCATAAATTTTAATATTTAGAAAAAACTAACTAGTGTTAATTTGCACTTTTATGGGTATTAAAATTTTATTTTTACATTAGAAAAAAGTATGTTTTAATGTAGATCGCTTATCGCACAAGTTCATAATTTATTTAATTAGATCAAGTTAAATGAAAATGATAATATACATATTTATATTTAGTGAATATATAAATGAAAACGATAAAAGTTTGGGAAAACATTTGACTAACGAAAATTGACCAAAAATATAGAAGAAACATTTTTGAACAACTAATGCATATTTGAGGAACAATTGTGACAAAAAAATTTATAAGGAACGCTTTAGCAAAAACATGACAAATGGGAGAGTCAGATTTGCTAATTAGTCTAAATTAAGGGGTCTTATGTTTCAGATTTATAATAATAACAACAACAACAACAACAACAACAATAATAATAATAATAATAATAATAATAAGAAAAATAATTATAACTATATTAATAATAATAATTATTATAATAATTATAATAATAGTAGTAATAATAATTATTATTATTATAACCTGCATTTAGTAATATTAATAATAATAATAGTAGTAATAATAATAATAACAACAACAACAATAATAATAATAATAATAATAATAATAATAATAATAATAATAATAATAATAATAATAATAATAATAATAATAATAATAATAAACAACAACAACAAAAAAACAACAACAACAACAACAACAATAATAATAATAATAATAATAATAATAATAATAATAATAATAATAATAATAATAATAATAATAATAATAATAATAATAATAATAATTGTTATTGTGATAGTGTGGTGAATTATGAAAATTGTTATTGATTATTTGTAAGTTTTGTAGACAGGTTTAGATTTTTCTGGATATATCTATTTTTAAAGAAAAATTAATTATTGTGGTGTTGTGGTGAATTATGATAATTGTTATGTGTGATTGTAAGTTATTTTAGGTTGCAAAAAGTCTTTAGATAATGTAGTATTTTTTGAATTTTAATCTAATTTTTCGTTACATCGTGCCTTCAGGCACGGACAATTACTAGTAATATTATAATTTGTAATTTATCTATAGACGTAGCTAATCAGTTGACTAAAAACTTTAAGTCTGATTAATAGTCCCATATTTTGGGGAAAATTAATATATATATATATATATATATGTGTGTGTGTGTGTGTGTGTGTGTGTGTGTGTGTATGCGCGCGCGCGCGTGTGTACAACTCAAAGGTTGACAATGGTTGAAATATGATGTTGTGAAATACTATAATTGAGCAAAATGAATTTGAAAGAAGCACTCCAAGCGTGAATAAATAATTATTTTACTAATGTATTTTGACCCCCTCTAAAAATGTTATGGTTCTGCCACAGATTAGATTGTCACTAAGTAGATAATCTATTTATGGTTTTATGAACAAAAATATGAATTTACTATTATTGTTTTATATCCATTTGTTGTTGTGTATTTAACTTTGAAACTCATTCAATTTTATTGATTGAATAGATGGATGATCAGAATGGTAAATTTTGAGATTTCATGGTTCGACTACATTTTCTAGCAACATTGATCTTGTCACTATTACAAAATCATAAAAAGACCACTTAAAAGATGACGTTTTTATAGAAAAATGTTGTGTTATTTTTTTTACAACGTTTTTTTAAGAAAACGTTGTAGATACATATAAAAAAATGTTATGCATTTATAAGGGAAATTTTTGATTTTAAATAGATTGTATTTTTTATAAAAAAAAACATTATCTATGTAAAAAACAAGGAGAGAAAAAAAAACGCTGAAGTCAAAATTTGAAATGAAACGCGGAAGGAGTACTTTCTTCTCTCTCGTTTCTTCCTCTCATTCTTTCTCTCCCATTTTCTCTCTTAGTAGCAGCGATGACAAACCCTCATCCCTTCGTCGCTTCCTCACCAGCGACCTCCTCCTCCTCTTCCTCCTCCTCCTCCTCCTCCTCCTCCTCCTTTATCTCTCTCTATCTCTTGCTCTCTTACAGTAGATCGATATTCTCCTCCTTTTTCTTCACAAACATCCCATATTCAGTTGCAGATGGCCGTTTTAAAGTTCAATCTGGTAAGAGTTCTTCTCTCTCTATATTCACATACGATATATGTATATATCTGCATATTATATGAAATATATTATTGTTATGTATCCGAAAATTGCTTATTTAATTTCGAGAAGAAAAGCAAAGATGAGTAAAGGGACAGGAGGAGAGCACTGGAGCAAAGGGAAGAAGAAGGAGCGACCTTTGTGATCGATCATGAAAGGCCGGTGGAGGACAAAATTATGGACATTAATTCACTAAAAAGTTCCTTCAGAGAGAATCAAGGTCACGGCAGAAGGTCGGAGATCTAGGTGATTCTGTCTCCGTCGTCCACGAGAAGAGAAAGATCACCATCACCTCCGACAACAAATTTTCTCCAAAAGGTATTCAAAATTTAATATTGTGATTTCTTTACCCATTTCTAGGTAAGAACATTAGAGTTGATTTATATAATTAAGTAAAAAATAATAATAATTTGTGTTTGATTAGATAGAACCCAACTAAAGGCGGGACAAAATGCTAAATTACTTATTAGGATTCAGACATTGATGGTTATTAGCACATTTGCAGACATGCGATTCTATTGCTAGCTAGTAGCATTACATAATCAAGTTTAGGGTTTTTTTCTTTTCTATTCTTTTCTTTTTAAAATTTTTATGAACATGCTAATTTATGTTAAAAATCGGTTCCTATATGCATAAAGTGAATGATAGTTTCGTGCTTATGGGTATAATGATATTCCTTGAACATTATGCTTTCCTTTGAAGAAGTTCAATGATTTGGACAAAATGGATGTAGGGGCATCACCTGTTATACATCATCCTCCGTCGATCCATGGGAAGAGTAATAGTTGTAGTCAGAATAATAACTTGAAGCTGACATTCTTGAGAGATGATCAGGAGAGATTTGAGTTGGCGGACTTGCTGAGGGTCTACTTATAAAGCGGCCATCGGGAGCAACGACCCGATTATGGTTGTGAAGAGGTATAGGCAAATGAATAATGTGGGGAGGGAAGAGTTTCAAGAGCATATGAGAAGGTTAGGAAGGTTGAGAAACCAGAATTTCCTATGAGAATAATGTTCAGTCCTTTACCTTGAGACACCAAAAATGAACTTCATGCTAATCGGATCCCTTGTTAATCTAAATTCAAGTACTCTATTTTTCTAATCAATTTGCCTTTCTTAATATTGTGAAATATTTAAGATATGAATTATACAGACAAATTATATGAACAATAGATAGTAAAAAACGCACGATACAGTATGCACTCAAATTTTTATTTTTATTTTTTATTGTTCTTGTGACCATTAATTGATATCTATTTTTACTACTATGTTAATATTGATTGTGTTTTTTTTCCTTTTAAATGATTAAGAAAAGGGTGGGAATTATTAACATAAAAAATATATTTTGAAATGAAGAAAATGTTATTATTATTTTTTTGGTAATTAAGTTGAATGATAAGCAGGAACACCTTCACGTGCCATGCTTTGAGGTGATTGATTGATATATGAAATACTGTAAATACTCCATTTAGCAACCGGTAAAATGTGACGCCCCCAAAACAGGTATACATCACCCATCTTAAGTCGCCAGATACATTGTACATAAATTCAAATACAACTTAATTATACAACAGTCGTGTAAAATATGACAAAACATAGCTGAGAGTTTAAACAAGAATATTATCATCTAGACAATATCCACACTCAATGGTGTCCTCATTACAATTATTATCACATTATTACGTAGAATAGTGAGGACTACTAAAGCCATTTATCCTGGACCATCACTCCATTCCCCGACTCGTCCCAGCTATATTCTCATTTCATAAAGAGAACAATGAAAGAAAAGGCGAGCTCAACTAGCCCAGTAAGAAATATTATGACTAAGATAATGCAGAATAAATTATCCTTAGCCTTCAACAGTATAACAACTGATAGAATACAATAAACAACAAGTTTTAGATCAACAACTGCAGTGGAATAAGCAATCCATTAGAAGAGTCAAGTAGAGTATAAAATCTACTATCTTCTATGATTTAAAAGGTTTTTTCATCACTTTTATCGCTGAGACTCAGCTTAATAAATAATACACATCATCAAATCATCCCTGCACTACAGGCTAAGGATATTCTTTAGTATCACGACCACTTAATTATCCATGCACCACGGCCAAAGATAATCGTGTTTTCATCAACGGTTCTGATCATGCCATAAAACAATTCATCTTTGCACCCTTGGCCGAAGAGAATCCATAGCCATAATCATACCAAAAATTGTCCATCAATGCACTACGGGCCAATGAGGACTTTTTCCACATCATTTGCAACATTACGGTCATGATTATACCGAATAATCCCTGGTCATAATCATTCCAAGTCCATCTATGCACTACAGGCCACAGATGACTTTCAACATAATATAAACATGAGGATGATGACAATTCAATAAAATAAGTTCAAGAATAAATTTTAAAAAATTATAAATTAATTTATCCAGGAACCACGTAGACAGATCATTTCCAAAATTTAATACAAAATGAATACAAAGGATCATTCACCATGCATGCGGTAATCCACATAGATAGGTTATTCCAACAGAATAATAAAGAATGGAATAATAACATAATTCACCATGCATGCGATAGACCGCACAAACAAAGTTATTCCAATGAGAATAATAAAGTATGGAACCAGTCATGCGTAATCCACACAAAATGTAATATTCCAAATGTAATAATAAAGAATGGAATAACAACAGAATTCACTGCGTGCATGCGATAGACCGCATGCATGTGAGTTATTCCAATGTAATAATATAGAATGGAACCAGTCATGCCAGAATCAGATGTATGCAGGATATTCCAATGTAATAATAAAGAACGGAATCAGTCATGCCAGAATCCACATGCATGTGATATTCCAAATGTAATAATAAAGAATGAAACCAAGTCACGCCGTAATCCGCATGCATGCATGGATATTCCAATGTAATAATAAAGAATGGAATAACAACAAAATTCACCGTGCATGCGATAGACCGCATGCAAAAGTTATTCCAAATGTAATAATAAAGAATAGAATAATAGAAGAATTTCACCATGTATGCGGTGCCAGATAGATGCAGATTATTCCAAAATAATAATAAAGAATGGAATAACAACTCTTACGAGTATTGAAAGAAAATAACTCTCTTCATGAATACGAAAGAATAATACCCCTTACCTTAAAAAGAAGAGTATTCCGACGGGTAGGGCGAGGATATTCTTGAAGAAAACTTATACTATTTTCTACGCTTAAAGCTTCTTAAAACTCTAAAGAAATACGCTCAAGATTATCGAAGAAGAATTCTTTGAATTTCTAGTGTGTTTTCAATTCTAACTAACCATCCTATTTATAGGAGAATGGAAAGGATACTATGCAATAAAATATAATATATTCTATTTATAATATATATATATTTTATTTAAAATCTAATAAAACAAATAACTTTATAAAAATATTCTATTTTTATATAAAAGATTTTACTATACAAATACTACGCAGCACTATATAAGAATATAATAAAATATAATATATTATATTTATAATCAAATAAAACAAAACTTTATAAAAAGTATTCTATTTTATATAAAAAGATTTTACTATACAAACACTACGCAGTACTATGCACAATAAAATTTAATATATTCTATTTATAATCAAATAAAACAAAACTTTATAAAAAGTATTCTGTTTTATATAAAAAGATTTTACTATGCAGCAATTATTGTAGCAATAATTGAACAAAACTGAGTGACTTCTCACGTAAGCATCAATAATCAATACCGTGTGCTACTATGCAACCACGCCAGACATCGTTTTTTTACTACTGAGTAGTTTAACATTTTTAACGTTAAAACTTCCGCCGTTATTTTCATAAAAATATTTTTGTCGTTTTCTCAATCCGACAATAATTCCGTTGTGGGGTCTACCAATCATTGTACCGTCGTACGGATATTCCCCGACAAAAAGAATATTCCCCGACCAATCGAATATTATATAAAAACTTGCATACTTTTTAAAATTATAAATATTACCCACAACTATAACATTATCCCAAATCCACACCATAATTTTGAAAAAAATATTTCGAGAAAATTAAATCTTTATTCGTAAAATTTGGAATTTTACAATCTCCCCTCCTTATGAAATTTCGCCCTCGAAATTTACGTACGTACCTGGTATGCCGAAAAAATAAGGACACTTCGTCAGATTCTAACTCTTAAGGTATAACCTTTAAGCGTAGAATATATTCCAAGATTTTAACAGGTACATCTTCATACGTTAAATTATCCGCTATCTCGTTCGGTTCTAAATTAATAATGTGGTTCAGGTCATCCACATATTTATGTAACATCGGTACGTGATAAACGTTATGAACACGTAACATATTAGGTGGTAAAACGTGTCTATAGGCCACAGTTCCTACTCGATCGAGGATTTCAAATGGGCCAATAAAATCGAGGGTTGAGATTTCCTCTCTTCATCGATTCTTGCTTCTAGAATAACGCCATCTTGAACCTTTTTTTTTTCGTGTTCATCAGCTCCGGGTCTGTAGCTTGAGCGACTTTAACTTTATCGACTAAATTCAGTTCTAATTATATATTCGTTCTCTTCATGTAGGTTCGCATATTCGCACTCGTAAACGCATATGATCTTCTACTCAACGCGTCAGCTACCATGTTCGCTTTTCCACGATGGTATTGAATGGTACGATCGTAATCTTCAATATCTCGAGCCAACGTCTTTGGCGCATAATACATTTGTTTTGGTTGAAGAAATATTTAATGGTTTTAGAAATGAGTTTTGTATTGGGGTCAATACAAAATTTGATTTCACGCTCTAAAGGTAGGCTAAGAAGTCTTCAGGAATACGTTAGAAAATTTATTAACAATAAAAATATCATTCAAAACTGTGACTCTCATCCAAGACTTGGATAGTATGTCACATTGATACCTATCAACTTGCCACCGTTATTCACAACGTCCCCTATGGAAAATTTGGCTTCGGTGCATTCCACACAAGGAAGTCACCAGATAAAGGCTCGGGACTCTTTACTTATGGATTGATATGACAGTGATTGACTTTAGTGGTTTGGTTGCTTGAATTCTCATAACAGGTTGGTTAAGAATATGAAAGCTAACAACCTTACGAAAAGCTTCATGAGTAGTTAACAAATTGATTCTTAAAATCACATCAAAGGCAAGTATTTTCAAAGAAATAAGATCGACAGGTAACGTGAGGGTGACGAATTGAATCAACAAGATTTATAAACAGTGGAGGTAACGAAGGTTTCTCCTAACGAAGTTTCAATAGATAAGTCAAAGTCTAATCTCTCCGAGTCAAATTTAAATGTTGAGCGCAAGCAAGAGAGATAAAAGAATGGGTAGAACCGATATCTAATAAGGTATAGACTTTTCAAGAATTTATGATTAACTTACCCGTGACAACTTTGTTCGGGTTCCTCGACAAACACTCTCACTTAAACTACCAGCTTTAACTTGTCTGGGACATCCTTTGGCATCACTATCCCAGCTGGACTTGACTTCACTACACGACAAAATCGAGCTAGGTGACCTTCTCTTCCGCAATTGAAACACGCTTTGGATTGTCAGGTACGTTTTGACGGATGTGTCCTTCCATCAAGATTTAAAACATACTGACCGGTGGTCGTTCTTCTTCCTTTGAAACGAGGTCGCGATCGTCATTGTCTTTTCATTATTATTGAACCTTCTCTTCTTGAAATTTCCACTTCTATTATCTTGGCCATGATTACCACCGAAGTGGTTACCATTCTTGGCATGATAATTTCCCCCACGATGGTTATCATTTTTCCGATGGCCGTTGCCACCGGTACAATTATTATCGTGTTGTTAGTTGTTGCCTTTTGGTTGTGCTGACTCATTATCGCACTCCAATAACTGAGCCCTATTCACAACATTTGAATATAAACAAAGTTTGTGAGAAATGAGGTATTGATGTATATCGGGTTTCAAACCTCGCAGAAACATTCGCGTCATTCGCTCCTCATTATTGACCAAATGGGATGCAAACCGGGATAACTTCACAAACTTAGCCTTGTACTGCGACACGGTCATATTGTTTTGCTCCAGCTTGATAAATTCCACCTCCTTCATGTGACGAATACTTTCAGGAAAGTACTTATCGTTAAATAATTCTTGAAATTTCTCCCAAGACATCTTGAGTGCGTCAGGCTGGGTACGTTTTACAGATTCCCACCAATGATCTACTTCTTCACGCAACATAAAGGTGGCAAAGGGAACCTTTTTCTCCTCGAAGCATCCCAAGACATCAAATATCTTGGTGATCTGCTTTAATCACGTCTTTCGCCTTAAGTGGTTCTGGCTTTCCCAAAAACTTCGGTGGTCCCAGCTCCTTAAACTGCTTAGCAGTGACCGACCGTGGGTTGCCATTATTTACACCTATATTTCGAACAGGAGTCTCTCTTACCTGATGTTGCATAAATTGTATAAAGCCTCTGAACATCCCATCGTTCATCATTTGATCGGTGTTGTTATTTACCTGAGGATTAATGTCTTACTGTTGCACATTATCCTGGGCATTGATCGTTGGTGACTCAACGGTCTCATGTGCTTCATTGCTGATCTCAACATTTTCCGATGTAATTTTACTGTCACAAAACAAAAGTTAATTGACATGTCACATATTATCCCTATACTCTGACCAACCAATTAAATACCAAATAAACTTAGGTAGGTCATACTAGCGAAGGAATTCCCCGTCTCTCCCCTCCTAGTTCTTGTCTCACATCTCAGCCAGGGGTCATATCCCTAAGCTTTGATACCAACTATGACGCCCCCAAAACAGGTATACATCACCCATCTTGAGTCGCCAGATATATGGTACATAAATTCAAATACAACTTAATTATACAACAGTCGTGTAAAATACGACAAAACATAGCTGAGAGTTTAAACAAGAATATTATCATCTATACAATATCCACACTCAATGGTGTCCTCATTACAATTATTATCACATTATTCCGTAGAATAGTGAGGACTACTAAAGCCATTTATCCTGGACCATCACTCCATTCCCCGACTCGTCCCAGCTATATTCTCATTTCCTAAAGAGAACAATGAAAGAAAGGGTGAGCTCAACTAGCCCAGTAAGAAATATTATGACTAAGATAATGCAGAATAAATTATCCTTGGCCTTCAACAGTATAACAACTGATAGAGTACAATAGACAACAAGTTTTAGATCAACAACTGCAGCGGAATAAGCAATCCATTAGAAGAGTCAAGTAGAGCATAAAATCAACTATCTTCTATAATTTAAAAGGTTTTTTCATCACTTTTATCGCTGAGACTCAGCTTAATAAATAATCCACATCATCAAATCATCCCTATACTATAGGCCAAGGATATTCTTTTGTATCACGACCACGAATTATCCATGCAATACGGGCCAAAGATAATCGTGTTTTCATCAACGGTTCTGATCATGCCATAAAACAATTCATCTTTGCACCCTTGGCCGAAGAGAATCCATAGCTATAATCATACCAAAAACTTTCCATCAATGCACTATGGGCCAATGAGAACTTTTTCCACATCATTTGCAACATTACGGTCATGATTATACCGAATAATCCCTGGTCATAATCATACCAAGTCCATCTATACACTACAGGCCACAGATGACTTTCAACATAATATAAACACGAGGATGATGACAATTCAATAAAACAAGTTCAAGAATAAATTTTAAAAATTTATAAATTAATTTATCCAGGAACCAATAACGTCCAAATTGTCAACATGATACTGCTTTGTGGAGTAAAATTCAAGAATGATCAGAAGAATATTTCCATGAAAAGATACTAAATGAAGCGCAAATATCCAGGATATTCTACTAATTTCATGGAGTATAGAAGCCAAAACTTTAACCAACTGAGTATAATAGAATATATGAAACTACAAATGGATTTTCACCGCCATGCGGTAATCCACGTAGACAAATCATTTCCACAATTTAATAAAGAATGAATACAAAGGATCGTTCACCATGCATGCGGTAATCCACATGTAGCAAAAGTTATTAAACGTGAATAATAAAGAATGGAATAACAATAGAATTCACCGTGCATGCGATAGACTACATGCATAAAGTTATTCCAATGTAATAATAAAGTATGGAACTGTGTCATGCGTAATCCGCACGCATGGATATTCCAAATGTAATAATAAAGAATGGAATAACAACAAATTCACTGAGCATGCGATAGACCGCATGATATGTGTTATTCCAATGTAATAATATAGAATGGAACTGTGTCATGCAGAATCAGATAAAAAGATATTCCAACAGTAATAATAAAGAACGGAACCAGTCACGCGAATCCGCATGATGGGATATTCCAATAGGATAATAAAGAATGAAACTGTGTCATGCGTAATCCAAGATATAGACAAAATATTCCAATGTAATAATAAATAATGGAATAACAACAGAATTCACCGTGCATGCGATAGATCGCATGCAGAAAAGTTATTCCAATGTAATAATAAAGAATGGAATAATGTAAGAATTTCACCATTTATGCGTACTTGATGCAGGCAAAAGTTATTCCAACATAATAATAAAGAATGGAATAACAACTCTACGAGTATTGAAAGAAAATAACTCTCTTCATGAATACGAAAGAATAATACCCCTTACCTTAAAAAGAAGAGTATTCCGACGGGTAGGGCGAGGATATTCTTGAAGAAAACATATACTGTTTTCTAGGCTCAAAGCTTCTTAAAACTCTAAAGAAATACGCTCAAGATTATAGAAGAAGAATTCTCTGAATTTCTGGTGTGTTTTCAATTCTAACTAAGCATCCTATTTGTGACGCCCCCAAAATAGGTCCATTCCATCCAACCCATTTTGAGTCGCCAAATACATGGTACAGAAACAACTTCAACTTTATTATTACAACAGTAAAACTGTGAGTTTGAATACAAATATTATCTTCTAGACAATATCTATACTCAAATAAATCCTCATCACATTTATTGATACATTATTTTACAAAAATGGTGAGGACTACTAAACAATTCTTTCTAAAACCTTCATTCCATACCCGACTGTACACTCGCTTATATTCTCGCCCGACGAGAAGAAAAATGGAACAAAAAGGAAAAGGGTGAGCTCAACTAGCCCAAGAAAGAATATTATGACTAAGATAATATACAACAAATTATCGCTAGTCTTCAACAGGAAAAATCTAATAGAATACAATAGACAACAAATTTTAAATCAATATTCGCAATGAAATAATAATTCATTAGAAGAGTTAAGTAGAGAATGCAAACTACTATCTTCTATGTATGAATTTAAAAGTTCATCGCTCATCTTTTATCCCTCGTAACATCAATCAATATACATCCGAATCAAATATTCATCTTTGCACTATGTGCCAAAGATATTCATCATTGGTCATGTTCATCTAAACACTGCTCATCTTTTTGCACTACTACCAAAGATAATCTTCAGAAATCATTCATCTTTGCACTACAGCCAAAGATATTCAATAATATCATCATTTAAGACCGAGGATGATGAAAAATATTTTTAAAGAAACGAATCCAAAGAAACAAAATGACAAGGATTAAGGATTAAGGATTCAGACTTTGTTTTATCCATGTTCAAAAATACCTCAAAAATAATCATAGTGGTGTAAAATTCAAGAATGATCAAAACATGGATACAATCAAAGCTAGTATCCGTAATAGATATTTTGGACAAAAAAGAAGAAATTTTATTTTTTGGTGAATAGTGCCGATACGTGAATAGTAACTCCGACACCAAAAGATAGAAATTCAAAAGAAAAATTTCACAAAAACATCTTCACGCTTCATAATAATAGTACTTCGTGAATAGTAACTCGTGAAATAGTAACTCATGAATAGTAACTCGTGAATAAGAAATCGTGAATAGTAACCCCGACATGAAAAAGTTCCAAATTTGATAAAAGTTCCAACCAATATTTCAAAGATAATGATATTGAAGAAATAATATCATTTGAGAAGAAAATAACATCCCTTACCTCGAAAAGATTAGTACTTCTAAAGTTGGAATATAGGGTATAAAGTCTCAAGAGAACATGCACCATCTAACAATACTCAAAGTATACTCAAAATACTCACAAGAATACGCCGATAATATAGAGAAAGAAAACTTCAGTTTCGTGTGATTTTCAATTCTAACCTAAGACCCTATTTATAGAAATTGCTTAGAACACCAAAGCGTAAAATTTAATAAATTAATAATATAATTATATAAATTTCCTACACATGTCTAGAATCTGATTTCAGCCATCAAACACATGCCACATTCTAGAAAAAGTAAGAAAAAACGTTTTTCTAATTTAAAATAATTTAAACTTCCAAAATCAATTATTTTGAGCTTCTAACTTCAATAATTCATAATAAATAGCCCTTTCATCGTAAAAATTTGAATCTCGCGAAGTTTTTATAGGAAATTCAATTCTCTACAACTTTGCGTAAGAAAGTTTTTCCAAATTCCAAATAGGAATTGACCGAAATCCATAAACGGGCGATTTTATTGTGCTATAATCAAATTTCAAACCAATAAATGGGGTCCACCGACATGTTTAACATGTTTAAACATTTATTGCAACAAAAAATACTCTTCCTCCTCAGATACTCATATATCCCACATTCGTTGTAAAAATATCACCATTATTATATTATTAAAATATAATAATATATTTAAATGAATTATTTTATCGAGAAAAAGATAAAATTTCAATTTTCAACAATTGTCACATTAAAAATTTTCTCCATCTATATCCAAATAAAATCAATATTTTTCTCATCATATGAATCAATAATTAATTATTCACAAATAATATTACGTAATCACAATATCGACAACCGTGCAGGTTCAGAAAGAGGGGCTTTCCAATAAGAATTTCTCCTTATCGGGCCAAGCAATTAGGTGACCAAACCTCTCCTTAGATGTAACTTTCTAGACATTGCCAATAATGTTATCTAATAATATTATTCAGATAATATGAATTATTGCTTCGATAATGAAAAAATAATGTGTAATGACAATTATCAAACAACAAAGAATATAAAATATCAACGCAAATAATTATTAAATCAATAAAATAATCGAACAATAATTATCGTAACCATTATCGAGTAAGTGCCTTCACGTAAGAATCAATAATTGGTGCAATACCGCAGTGCTACCGTGTGTTTTAACCACCGAGTATTTTAACAAGATAATCTGTGAATAACTACTACCGTTATTTTTAAACAACTTATATTTGTCGTTTTCTTCATCCAATCGCTTTCGTTATGGGCCCACACATGGTCGCTACTGGTCGCATTTAATATTCCCCGACAAAGCATTTAATATTCCACGCACCAAACGAATATTCCCCGATAACAATGAATATTTTATAACCACTTTCTTATTTTAAAGTATTTATGATTTTACCCTCTAACTATCCACATTAATCAAATCAACCCTTACTATTTCAAAATAATAAATAGAGAAAATTAAATTTCATTAATAATAAGTTGGGGTCTTACAACCTCCCTCCTTATGAAATTTCATTCCTCGAAATTGACGACGTATTCTAGTGTTTCAAAAGGTGAGGATACCTCGCTTTCATTTTCGCTTCAATTCCTGTGTCATTTCCTATATAGCATGATTCCTCCACAAAACTTTAACTTGTGGTATGACCTTCATGCCAGAGGACATGCTCCTTCCTATCTAAGATCTTGACAGTACCTCCTCATACGTTAAGTCTCTCTGGCTATCTCGTCCGATTCTAACTTAATAACGTGGTTTGGGTCTTTCACATATTTATTTAAGTATGAGATATGTGAAACACATTATGAAACACGAGACATACGGAGGTAACGCGAGTCTATAGGCTACATTTCCTACTCGGTCAAGAATTTGAAATGGACCAATAAATCGTGGATCGAGCTTTTCTCTTCCCAAATCTTGTAACTCCCTTCCATGGAGCAACTCGCAACAATACATGATCCCCTACACTAAATTCCACGCCCTTTCGATGAAGATCCGCATAACTCTTTTGTCGATCTTGTGCCGCTTTGTATACGTTGTCGAATCATTTGGATCTTTTTCAGAGTCATACACATATCAACTCGGGTCCCAACAATGTTGCTTCACCCACCTCATCCCAACATATCGAGAGAACAACACTTTCGCCCATATAATGCTTCAAATGGAGCTACACCTATACTTACTCGATAATCTGTTGTTGTAGGAGAATTCCACCAATGGTAAATACTTATCCCAACCGCCTCTTGAAGTCTAGGACACGAGTCTTAATAAATCTTCAAGAGTTTGAATAGTCCTTTTCGATTGTCCGTCCGCTTTGAGGATGGTATGCCGAATCAATCATAAACCGCGCTCATAGCTTTTTGCAAGCTAACCCAAAATCTTGAAGTGAATCTTGGGTCACGATCCAAAACTATGGATACAGTGCATGCCATGCAACCTCACAATCTCATTCACGCATATACTAGCAAGACGCTCAAGTGAATAAGTCTCCGTGATTCGGCAAGAAATGAGCAGACTTGGTTAATCTATCAACAATAACCCAAATAGCATTGATGCCTCGAGAAACCGTGAGGAAGACCCGTGAACTAAATCCATGGTAATGTGTTCCCACTTCCATTTCGGAATCTCAAGTGGTTGCAAATGACCCTTAGGTACTAGATGCTCCGCCTTTACACGCTGACAAGTTAAACACATCGAGATAAACTTTGCAATCTCTCTCTTCATATTGTTCCACCAAAATGTATGTCAAGATCACGATACATTTTAGTACTTCCGTGATGGATTGCAAATGGTGTATTGTGTGCCTCCATCATAATCTTGTACTTCAAATCGAGTCGTTAGGAACACAAAGTCTAGAGTGGACTCAAGTATTCCTTCTTCATCAATTCTCGCCCTAATAGCTCCTTCTTGTACTTTCTTCTTCATAACGATCACTCCGGCCTGTGGCTTGAGCAACCTTAACTTTTTCTATTAAAGTTGGCTCTACGCAGATACTTGACATCATCGCACTCGTTCCGTGATATGATCTTCTACTCAACGCACGCCTACCACGCTCGCTTTTCCAAGATGGTATTGAATAGTGTGGTCGTAGTCTTCAATAGCTCGAGCCAACGTCGCCGCCAAGATGTTGAGTTCTTTTTGAGTGAAGAAATATTTAAGGCTTTTTATGGTCCGAATATATCTCCACTTTCTCCCCATATAGATAGTGCCTCCATATCTTTAAGCTGAAAAACGATCGGGCCGCTAACTCTAGATCATGAGTAGAATAATTCCTCTCATACTCTTTTAAGTTGTCATGAGGCATAGGCTATGACTTTCCCACGCTGCATGAGAACACATCCTAACCCTTTGCTCAAGCATCGTCAGAGATAACAAATCCATCCGAACCAGATGGTATTGTTAGAACAAAGCCGAAATAAGTCTCCTCTTAAGCTCTTGGAAACTTTTCTCGCATTCTTCGCTCCAAACGAATTTTGTATCCTTCCGAAAGTTAATGAGTTAATGGAGTAGCGATTCGAGAAAACCCTTCCACTTAATCTCCGATAATAACCAATTTAAGCCCAAAAGCTACGCACTTACCACCGACTTTGGTTGTTCCCAACTTCAGATTGCTTCAATCTTCACGGATCAACAGATACTCCATGTTTCGACACCACGTGCCCAAGGAATGCTACTTCCTCAAGCCGTAACTCGCATTTCTTTAATTTGGCATATAGTTTGTTTTCACGAAGTTTTTGAGTACCGGCTTCAAATGGTGCTCATGATCTTCACGACTTTTGGAATATATAAGGATGTCATCAATAAAGACAACAACAAACCGATCCAAATATTCCTTGAATACTCGGTTCATCATATCCATGAAAGTCAGTAGGAGCATTAGTCAATCGAAAGACATGACTAAGAATTCATAATGCCCGCATCGAAGTTCTAAAGGCGCCTTTTGAATATCCTCATTCTAATCTTCACCGATGATATCCGTAATCTAAGATCGATTTTTGAAAAGAATTGTGCCCTCAGAATCGGGTCAAACAAGTCATCAATACGAGGTAGAGGATACCTATTCTTGATGGTGACATGGTTCAATTCCCGATAGTCAATACAAAGTCGCATACTCCCATCTTTTTCTTCTTTACAAATAAAACAGAGCACCCCAAGGAGATGTACTAGACTAATGAAACCAATGTCCAACAATTCCTCGTAGTTGGACCTTTAACTCCCTCAAGTTCAATAGAGCCATTCGATATGGGGTTTTAGAAATGGGCTTTGTACAGTTCAAGATCAATAAAGAATTCAACTTCACGCTCGGGGTAGACCGGAAGTTCTTCTTGAAATACGCCAGAAAGTCAATAACAACAGAATATTATTCAAATTTGACGTGTCTTTATTCAAATCCATAACATGGGCTAAGAAAGCTTGACATCCGCTTTTTCAATAAACAAATAGCTTTATGATTAGATATGATGTTGATTGATTTTAATGGTTTAGTTGCTTGAATTTGCATAACAAAGTTGGTTAGGAATATGAAAACTAACAACCTTATTTAAAACAATCAATTTTGGCATGATGAGTAGTTAACCAATCAATCCCTAAAATCACATCAAAAGCAAGTATCTTTAAAGAGATAAGGTCAATGTGTAAGGTGATGGTGCCAACTTGAATCAAACAAGATTTATAAACAAAGTGGATGTGATGAAAGTTTCTCCTAACGGAGTTTCCACAGATAGGTCAAAGTCTAATTTCTCCTGAGTCAAGTTTAAACGCTGAGCACATGCAGAGAGATAAATGAATGGGTAGCACACCAAGATCAAGTAAGGTATAAACTTCGCAATAATTTATAAATAGCTTACCCGTGATCACCTCGTTTGGGTTCTCTCGATTATGACCAACCACAACAAACGCTCTTCCCGGAATCGTTGACTTTGACTTTTTTCGGGATATCTTTTGAGTCATTGTCCCCCCTCACTGAACTAGGTTTCACTACTGCATAATCTCGAGCGATATGTCCTTCCTTTCCATAATTATAGCATACCTTGAACTGTGTGGGCGCTTTGATCGATATGTCCTCTTTTCCGTGATTTGTAACATATGACCGGTGGTCGTTTCTCCTCCCTTAGAACCGGTTTGTCACCAAGACCGCTGCCTTCACATGGTCATTGTTAAATCTCCTCTTTTAAAATCTCCTCCCGACTCGCTTCTTCTATTTTCATGGCTATGATTACCACCGAGAGTGGTTACCATTTTTGTCCGTCTGCTTTTCTCCATTGGTTATCATTATTCTCGCTGATCGCTATCTCTCGGTACGATCCTCGGTTGTGGTCCTCGGTTGACCGTACTCGTTATCTCGCCTAATAATTGAGCCCTGCTTACAACATCCGAATAGAGAGAAAATTTATGAGAAATGAGATATCGATGTACGCCGGGTTTCAAACCTCTAAGAAACATCCCCGCCATACGCTCCTCATTCTCCACCAAATGAGGTGCAAACCGATAACTCGCAAACTTTGCCTCGCATCGAGACACCGCCATGTTGTTTTCTTCTCGTCTAATAAACTCCACTTCCTTCATATATGATTTAACACTTTCGTGAAAGTATTTGTCATTAAATAGTTTCAAACGTCTCCCAAGACATGCTAAAAGCGGCTTGGATGGGTACGCTTCACGCACTCCCACCAAGAGTCGCTTCGCCACTTTAACATAAAGGTGGCGAATGAAACCTTCGTTCCTCCGTGCATCCCAAGACATCGAATATCTTGGTAATTTGCTTGACCCATGTTTCCGCCATGATCGGATCCGCTTTCCCTTAAATTCGTGGTCCCAACTCTTTGAATCGCTTGGCCGTGACAACCCGTGAATTGCTATCATTTCCTCCCGTATTTTGAACACGAGTCTCCCTCGTCTCGATTTTGTATGAATCGCAAAAAGCTTCTAAACATCCCCTCGCTCATCATCTCTTTCGGTGGTGGTGTTGTTCACAGGAGGAACATTGCCAGCCATTGCTGCACGCTCTCCTCGTGCTGGTGAGTACAGCGCTCCACGGCCTCATTTCCATTGTTAATATTCTCACGACATTCTCAAACATCGCCATAAAACAAGGGTTAATTAAGGAAATCAATATATCACATAATATCCTTATATATCGACCAACTAAAAAATAAGCTTAGGTAGGACACACTAGCTAAGGATTTACTCGCCTCTTCCCTCCTAGTTCTATTCCCCGATCTCCGCCAGAGATCATATCCCTAAGCTCGATATTAACCGTGACGCCCCAAAATAGGTCCATATACATCACCCATTTTGAGTCGCCAAATACATGGTATGTAAACAACTACAACTTTATTATTACAACAAGAAATCGTGAGTTTGAATACAAATATTATCTTCTAGACAATATCTATACTCAAATAAATCCTCATCACATTTATTGATATATTATTTTACAAAATGGTGAGGACTACTAAACAATTCTTTCTAAAACCTTCATTCCATACCCCGACTGCATACTCGCTTATATTCTCGCCCCCGAGAAGAAAAATGGAACAAAAAGGAAAAGGGTGAGCTCAACTAGCCCAAGAAAGAATATTATGACTAAGATAATATACAACAAATTATCATTAGTCTTCAACAGGAAAAATCTAATAGAATACAATAGACAACAAATTTTAAATCAATATTCGCAATGAAATAATAATTCATTAGAAGAGTTAAGTAGAGAATGCAAACTACTATCTTCTATGTATGAATTTAAAAGTTCATCGCCTATCTTTTATCCCCGTAACATCAATCAATATACATCCGAATCAAATATTCATCTTTGCACCACAGCCAAAGATATTCATCATTGGTCATGTTCATCTAAACACTGCTCATCTTTGCACTACGACCAAAGATAATCTTCGAAATCATTCATCTTTGCACTACTACAGCCAAAGATATTCAATAATATCATCATTTAAGACCGAGGATGATGAAAATATTTTTAAAGAAACGAATCCGGTGAAAACAAAATGACAAGGATTAAGGATTAAGGATTCGTATTTTGTTTTATCCATGTTCAAAAATACCTCAAAAATAATCATAGTGGTGTAAAATTCAAGAATGATCAAAACATGGATACAATCAAAGCTAGTATCCGTAATAGATATTTTGGACAAAAAAGAAGAAATTTATTTTTTCTATGAATAAAGGCCGTATACGTGAATAGTAACTCAGACACCAAAAGATAGAAATTCCACACAAAAAACATCTTCACGCTTCATTAATAATAATACTCGTGAATAGTAACTCGTGAATAGTAACTCATGAATAGTAACTCGTGAATAAGAACTCATGAATAGTAACCTCGACATGAAAAAGTTCCAAATTTGATAAAAGTTCCAACCAATATTTCAAAGATAATGATATTGAAGAAATAATATCATTTGAGAAGAAAATAACATCCATTACCTCGAAAGATTAGATTTAAATCGGAATAGGGTATATAAAGTCAAGAGAACTTGCACCGCCTAACAATACTCAAAGTATACTCAAAATACTCACAAGAATACGCTCGATAATATAGAGAAAGAAAACTTCAGTTTCTGGTGTGATTTTCAATTCTAACCTAAGCACCCTATTTATAGGAAATTGCTTAGAACACCAAAGCAGAAAATTTAATAAATTAATAATATAATTATATAAATTTCCTACACATGTCTAGAATCTGATTTCAGCCATCAAACACATGCCACATTCTAGAAAAAGTAAGAAAAAACGTTTTTCTAATTGAAAATAATTTAAACTTCCAAAAATCAATTATTTTGAGCTTTTTAACTTCAATAATTCATTATAAATAGCCCTTTCATCAGAAAATTTGAATCATGAGTTTTTATAGGAAATTCAATTTCTACAACTTTGCAGAAGAAAGTTTTTCCAAATTCCAAATAGAAATTGACCGAAATCCACAAACCAAGCGATTTTATGTGCTATAATCAAATTTCACCAATAAATGGGGTCCACCGACATGTTTAACATGTTTTAAACATTTATTGCAACAAAAATACTCTTTCCTCCATATACTCATATATCCCACATTCGTTGTAAAATATCACCATTATTATATTATTATAATATAATAATATATTTAAATGAATTATTTTATCGAAAAAGATAAAATTTCAATTTTCAACAATTGTCACATTAAAATTTTCTCCATCTATATCCACATAAAATCAATATTTTCCTCATCATATGAATCAATAATTAATTATTCACAAATAATATTATGTAATCACAATATCGACAACCGTGCAGTTCTCAGAAAGAGGGGCTTTCAATAAGAATTTCTCTCCATCATGCGCCGCAATTAGGTGACCAAACCTCTCCTTAGATGTAACTTTCTAGACATTGCCAATAATGTTATCTAATAATATTATTCAGATAATATGAATTATTGCTTCGATAATGAAAAAAATCGTGTAATGACAATTATCAAAAACAAAAGAATATAAAATATCAACGCAGAGCAATTATTAAATCAATAAAATATCGAACAAGAATTATCGTAACCATTATTGAGTAGTGCCTTTCACGTAAGAATCAATAATTGGTGCAATACCGCAGTGCTACCGTGTTTTAACCACCGAGTATTTTAACAAAGATAATCAGAATAACTACGCTGTTATTTTTAAACAACTTATATTTGTCGTTTTTTCATCCAATCGCTTTCGTTATGGGGCCCACACATGGTCGCTACTGGCCGCATTTAATATTCCCCGACAAAGATTTAATATTCCACGCACCAAACGAATATTCCCAAACAACAATGAATATTTTATAACCACTTGCTTATTTTGAAGTATTCACAGTATTTTACCTTTAACTATCCACATTAATCAAATCAACCCTTACTATTTCAAAATAATAAATAGAGAAAATTAAATTTCATTAATAATAAGTTGGGGTCTTACACTATTTATAGGAGAATGGAAAGCATACTATGCAATAAAATATAATATATTCTATTTATAATATATATATATATATATATATATATATATATATTATTTAAAATCTAATAAAACAAATAACTTTATAAAAGTATTCTGCATTTTATATAAAAAGATTTTACTATGCAAACACTATGAAGCACTATGCAAACACTATGCATAATAAAATATAATATATTATATTTATAATCAAATAAAACAAAATTTTATAAAAACTATTATGTTTTATATAAAAAGATTTTACTATACAAATACTATGCAGGCACTATGCAAATACTATACAGGCACTATACAAACACTATGCATAATAAAATATAATATATTCTATTTATAATCAAATAAAACAAAACTTTATAAAAAATATTCTGTTTTATATAAAAAGATTTTACTATGCAGCAATTACTGTAGCAATAATTGAACAAAACTAAGTGACTTCTCACGTAAGCATCAATAATCAATATCGTGTGCAACTATGCAACCACGCGTATTACTGTACTTTTACTACCGAGTAGTTCAATATTTTTAACGGTAAAACTTCCGCCGTTATTTTCATAAAAATATTTTTATCATTTTCTCAATCCGACAATAATTCCATTGTGGGGTCCACCAATGATTGTACCGTCATACGGATATTCCCAGATAAAAAGAATATTCCCCGACCAATCAAATATTATATAACAACTTGCATACTTTTCAAAATTTATAAATATTATCCACAACTATAACATTATCTCAAATCGACACTAATTTTGAAAAAAATATTTTGAGAAAATTAAATTTTTATTCGTAAAATTTGAGATTTTACATAAAATATTTAATTAGTACTGTAGTACTACTATATGTTAGTGGGAGAAGTAAATCTTAACATTTGGAGGAAGAGAAGAGAAGAGAAGAGAAAAAAAGTTCAATGATTATTTCCTATGGAGAAACAAGAAGATTACTACTGGCGTGCTTGGTTTTGCCACTGCTATTTGGGCGCTTTTCGAATTGATTGAATACCACTTGCTCACTTTAGTATGTCATATCCTAATACTGGCTCTGGTAGTCCTTTTTCTATGGTCAAATGCATCCAACTTTATCAACAAGTAAGCTTGTCAATGTTTCTCACACTCTTGTTGTTCAATCTGAAGTTATCTAATACCTTGTGCTATGTCCCTTACATTATCAGGTCTCCACCTAACTTTCCAGAAGTTATACTTCATGAGAATATTGTCTTAGGTGTGGCAATTGTCCTCAGAATTGAAATCAACAGAGCTCTTGCAATCCTACGTGACATTGCAGCAGGGAAAGATCTGAAGAAATTTCTTGTTATATGTTTAATTCATTTTTTATCACTAACCAGTTTTGTTATAAGAGTTTGAAAATGGGGTTGGATTAAGACTCTTAGAATATCATATTTGTGTTTACTTCTGATGTTTGATAATGGGGTTGGGATTACAATTTGGGTGCTCAAACAGAGAATACTTATCCAGTACTTAATGTTGTAGGAAAGTGGCTTGGGAGCAGATAAATTGGTCTGTTCAAGCAAATGAATGGTGCCGAGTCGACAATAAATAGAATTCAGACACCAAGAGTGTTGTCGAACTAACCAATGGAACATCAGGTGAGGTCATGAACCTTTAGACTTCCAAATCTGTCATATTCTGAGGTAAAAGTGAAAACTAATTATAGAACTTCTTTGGTGTATACTTTTCCCTTTCCTATTTCTGCTTTATTGGTTAGGTGTGGCTATATTTTAGTTTAAACTTTAAGTATAAATCAGATTCATTCTTTGAAGATACTTAGCACTTCAAATGCTTATGGTATAGATTAAGTTGTTAGCATGTTTCTCTTTTTTTTCCTTCAAATTACATAAAAAGTAATCTTGTCAAACCTCTTAAACCTTGTTCCTGTTGTGTGACTGCTTTGTTTCCATTTAAATGGTAATGTCTTAATTTTACTACTTTTATTTAGCGGTCCTTTAAGGCGTTTAAATATAATTAGGTTTTAAGTATGAGTTGTAAGATTTTCATGTTACCTATAAGTTACAGCTGTGTGCATTTGCTTTTGGTTTGTAGCTACATTGTGTAAGAGTATGTATTATACTTGCTATAATAATATGCTAATTTAAATTTGATTATGTCGATTTTAACTAAGGAAAAGTTTGAGCACCTTGGGTTTCGATTTATTTTGGTGAAAAGGATCGAGAGAGAATTCCCTTGAGCCGTAATGCTCCATTTTTTGCTAATTCAGATCCCGATATGCTCTGCTTATTCATGTTCCAAACACACAAGTTCATGATTGGCTTCTCTGAACATATCCTCAACATTGGAACATATATATCCGAAAGAGTTTCCTTAAAAAATTGGGCCGACCATTGCCCTCGACTGGGATGTCCTAATGGTGATGTACGTGCTAGTTCGTTGAAGGCCTCGGCAAAGTCTTTAGGGTCCAAGCTTTATCGAGGGATCTCTAAGTCATCATTTGTAAAGCAAGCATCTGATCTGAAAGGTTCTTCTGTAAAGGTTAGCTCTATTTCCTTTTATTGTTATTTATTTTTTATGTTTTTTGGTTTGGTGCTGTTATTATTATTTATTATTTTTTTTGGTTTGGTGTTGTGTGTTAGTATCATTGCTTTCCCAAGATTGGCTGACGTTCTTTTTTTACAAGGAGCAATCACTTGGCCTGTCTCTTGGCCTAATATCATCCACTAATCATGATGTAGCATACAATCTCTCTTAGCAAAAGTTATTGGCATATTTTGGGAGAACCTAGGCTTTTTTGCACATGCTTAGGTAGTAGTTTAATTTTATGAATAGTTTGGTTTATTTTGTGGTTTATTTTGTGGATTGAAAAGTGAATTTGAGATGTATATGTGGATAGTTTGGTATATATTTTGTGGATATAGTAATTTAAAACTATAAACGAATGATATTATTGGGATGTATTTTGAATGGTTGATATGTTTGGGCTTTAAATTTAAATGAGAATTTAGACCTTTTAGCTATATATCATGACATTAGCATATTGCAGCTGCATTGGTAATATAGGTGAACCACAAACTTTTTTTTATCTACAACATTTTAAAAATGTTGTATATTTGTATAAATAAATGACACCTTCTAAATAGATGACATATTATAAACGTTGTGTAAATGTGCCTAAACGTTGTCTGATATATTAAACTACAACATTTTTATCCAAAAAATGTTGTGAAATTATACCTTCTACAACGTTTTCAAGCATCTACTAATTTATGGAAAACAAATCTACAACATTTTTTTTCTTAAAAAACGTTGTATAATGTGTCTAACTACAACGTTTTAAAAACGTTGTGTAAGGGTGTCAAATAGATGACACCCTTAACCACGACGGTTTTCTGATTGAAACCACAACGTTTTTTCTTCGTTATCTAGTTACTGTTTTATAGTAGTGTGTCCCTCATAGTTCAATATATAGGATTAAATACTCTTTTCCCCATTCTACTAAGGGTCAGTTTACAAATGCATCACCGAACTAACTTTTTTTACGGTCAACTCATCGAACCATACATTATTTACAAAAAGTGATTTTGCCATCTACGTCTGTTAACCATTTAACAGAAGAATGACGTGGCAATACATGGTAATCAATTAAATCTATGTATCAATGTTGACAAGGAGAGAGAAAGTAAGCTAAATAATTAATTAAATTAAATTATACTTAATTTTATAATGTTTATAATGACCCTGTAAGATATTTCTCTCCTTGTTTGTCCTAGTTCCACATAGGGAGGGAAAATGGAGTCCTTTAGCTTAGAGACCCACCTGACCTCCACCGCTGATGATAGCCCTCAAACTCTCTATGTCATCCATCAAACTATCCACCTTATCAATCTATCTACCAATCTATGTTTGCAAAGTATGGGGTTGTAGATCGTGGGAGCTTAGATTGTGCACATTAGAAGGGGTATGCTTTTAATGGGTCTAGACTTAGGATAATTGATCTGAAGTAGGGGTGTATGGGCTTGGTTTTGGGGGTTTCAGATTTGTGGTGGTTGTTGATCCGCTTGTCGACGGTGGGGAGAACATCGATGATGGCCAAGATCAAATCAGAGCCGTCGAGTAACGACGCCGTTTCCTGAGCTAAGACGACAAATTCTCTGGATCCGACGAGATCTCTGTTCTGTAATTGCTTCTCGGCGATTCCGAGCTGCCGATGAGCTTTTGCTCTGCTTCCATATTCTTCCATTTTTTAAGTTCCTTTTAGTTTTTCTATGGGAGTTGTCTGAGTGAATGAGGAGCGTGAAGTTGGGGAACTGGATGCATGCTTCTCTTTTCTTTCTTTGGATAATTTTTAGTCCAATTTTATTGTTATTATATTGAACTCTTTGATGAGTGGGAAAAAAGATGGACCAAATTAGGATGTTTTCATGGTGTTTTAGTTAATATTGGTCTTGATTCACCTTATTCCTTCTATTTTGATTGGAATGATTTTTGGGTTTGGTTTGATATGTACAAATTTTGGGTTTTAGTTTGATGGGAATGAATGAATTTTGGATTTTGGGTTTTGTAAGACCCCAAATTTTATGAATAAAGATGATTTTTTCTATGAATATTATTTTTGAATATTATGGAATGAATTTGATATAATGTTATAGTTGTGGGTAATATTTATAAATTTTTCAAAGTATGCAAGTTGTTATATAATATTCGATTAGTCGGGGAATATTCGTACAACGGCACAATCATTGGTGGACACCGCAATGGAATTATTGTTGGATTGAGAAAACGACAAAAATATTTTATAAAAATAACGGCAGAGGTGTTATTGTTAAAACTGTTGAACTACCCGGTAGTAAAAGTACAGTAATACGCGTGGTTGCATAGTAGCTCACGGTATTGATTATTGATGCTTACGTGAGAAGTCACTCAGTTATACTCAATTATTGTTGCATCATATCTCTCATATTATTGATTCGATAATTGTCATAGTATCATCTGCATTATATGTTATATTATTAAATCAATAATTGAGACGAAAAAGTTATTCATATTATTAAATTACAATATTTACAATGTCTAGAAGTTCTGTCAAGGAGAGGTTTGGTTAACTAATTACGCGCCAATAGGGAGAAATCCTTATTGGAAAGCCCCACTTTCCTGGGAACAACCTGGTTGTTAAATATTGTGAGTTATAATATTAATGATGAATAAGTTCGTGTTGATTAAAGATGAATTTGATAGTTTCATTATGTTGGGATTATTTGTATTAGTAGAAATCGACATCTATTTCGATGATAATTGATGTCTGGAGGTTATATTGTTCAATCGGGTATTCGGGACACTTTTTGTGTCGGAGTACTATTCACGAGTTATTATTAACGAGTTACTATTCACGAGTTACTATTCATGAGTTACTATTCACGAGTTACTATTCATAGAGTACTATTCACCTGAACAATATATTTCTTTTCGATCCAAATTATTTTTGGGTACAATATTATTCCATGAGGAGATGTGCTAATTTTTCAGACTGTTGGTTGAATTTATAATAGTAAATCAATATGGATCGCTGGTTTAAAGTTTTAATAGTGAATCAGTATGGACCGTTGCTTTAAGTTTTAATAGTGAATTAGTATGAACCGTCCGTTTAAAAGTAAATCAATCTGGACCGTTCATGAATTAGTTACTATTCAATCCATTCTCCTATAAATAGAAGCTCATTCCTTCATTATTTCTTATGAATTCACTGAGACTCTAGAGAGAGAAATTATAGAGAGAAAGAAGAAGACTATTCTGCTACTTCACTACTTCTATATCCAGTTTCTTCTTTATAAGGTAAGGGTATTATTTCTTTTTTGTATTCATGAAGAGAACTTCGTTATTTATTCCATTATTTATTATTACTCAGATTTGAATAACTTATTATTCCATTATATTATTGAGCTACCCTATACATGGTGAAATTCTTCATTATTCCATTATTTATTATTCTCGTTGGAATAACTCTTGATATACACGCCTACCCTATACTTGGTGAAATTCTTACATTATTCCATTCTTTATTATTCTCGTTGGAATATCCCGTCATGCGCTTTTTTTCTGTGGGATCCTGCCCGCGCTTTTACGACGGGACCGTTCCATTATTTATTATTCTGTTGGAATAACCTGCCTGTGCGGTTTATCACATGCCTGGTGATTTCTTTTGTTATTCCATTCTTTATTATACTCAGTTGGTTAATGTTTTGACTTCTATACTCCATGAAATTAGTGGAATATCCTTGATATTTAGGCTTCGTCCAGTATCTTTTCATGGAAATATTCTTCTGAGTATTCTTGAATTTTACTTTACAAAGAAGTATCATGTTGACAATTTGGACGTTATTAGTTCCTGGATAAATTAATTCTTGAACTTATTTTATTCAATTCTTATATCATTGTCATCATCCTCATGTTTATATTTTATTGAAAGTCATCCGTGGCCTGTAGTGCATAGATGGACTTGGTATGATTATTACTAGGGATTATTCGGTATAATCATGACCGTAATGTTACAAATGAAATGGTAAAAGTCCTCATTGTCCCGTAGTGCATTGATGGATAGTTGTTGGCATGATCATGACCATTGATGAATACACGAATATCCTTGGCCTGTAGTGCATGGATAATTTGTGGTCGTGATACTAATGAATATCCTTGGCCGTAGTGTAGGGATGATGTGGATTATTTATTAAGTTGAGTCTCAGCGATAAAAGTGATGAAAAACCTTTTTTAATCATAAAAGATAGTAGATTTTATTCTCTACTTGACTCTTTTAATGGATTGCTTATTCCGCTGTAGTTAAACTTGTTGTCTATTATATTTTATCAGTTTAACATTGTTGAAGGCTAATGATAATTTATCCTGCATTATTTTAGTCATAATATTTCTTACTGGGCTAGTTGAGCTCACCCTTTCTTTCACCGTTTCTTGTGAAATGAGAACGTAGCAGGGACTAGTCGGGGAACGGAGTGATGGTCCAGATGATAGTATTAGTAGTCCTCACTATTCTATGAAATAGTGTGATAATAATTGTAATGAGGACTTATTCTGAGAGTGGATATTGTCTAGAAGACAATATTTGTATTAAAACTCACAGCTCTTGTTGTATATTTAAGATTGTATTTGTATTTTATACCATGTATTTGGCGACTCAAGATGGGTGATGTATACCTATTTTGGGGGTGTCACAATTGGTATCAAAGCTTAGGGATATGATCCCTGGCTAAGATGTGAGACAAGAACTAGGAGGAGAGAGATGGGGAATTCCTTCGCTGGTATGACCTATCTAAATTTATTTGTTATTTAATTGGTCGGTCAGAGTATAGGGATAATATGTGATATGTTAATTAACCCTTGTTTTGTGGCAGTATTTGAAAATGGCATCCGATAATGTTGAGAACATCAATGGAGCACAGGAGACCGTTGAGTCTCCATAGATCAATAATCAGGATAATGTGCATCAAGAAGGCGACAATCCTCAGGGAAACAACAACACTGACCAAATGATGAATGATGGAATGTTCCGAGGCTTCATGCAATTCATGCAACATCAGGCGAGAGCGGCTCCTGTCCAAAATGCAGGTGTAAACACTGGCAACTCTCAGACGGTCACCGCCAAACAGTTCATGGAGCTGGGACCACTGGAGTTTTTTTGGAGAGCCAAAACCACTTAAGGCGGAGACGTGGATAAAGCAAATCAACAAGATATTTGATGTCTTGGTTTGCTCTGAGGAGCAAAAGGTTCCCTTTGCCACCTTCATGTTGCGGGCAGAGACAGATTATTGGTGGGAATCTGTAAAGCGTACTCAACCTGCCGCACTGAAGATGTCTTGGGAGAAGTTCCAAGAACTGTTCAACGACAAGTACTTTCCCGAAAGTATTCGTCACTTGAAAGAGATAGATTTCATTAAACTGGAGCAAAACAACATGACCGTGTCGCAGTACGAAGCCAAGTTTGTCGAGCTGTTCCGGTTTGCGTCTCATTTGGTTGATAATGAGGAGAGAATGATGCGAATGTTTCTAAGAGATTTGAAACCCAAGATACATCAATATCTTATCTCTCATAAAATGTGTTTGTATTCAGATGTTGTTAATAGGGCTCAGTTATTGGAGCATGATAATGAGTCAACCCAACCAAAAGAGAGCAGCCGGCAAAATGATAATACCAGTGAGAGTAATCATTGAAGCGGTGACAACAAGCGTGGAGGGAATCAACAGGCCAGAAATGGTAACCACTTCGGTGGTAATCAGGGCCAAAACAATAAGAATGGACATTTCAAGAAGAGGAAATTCAACAATGATGGAAAGACGTCAGCACCAGCACCCGTTGTTAAGGAAGGAGATCGACCTCCTATCATATGTTTCAAATGCGGAGGGGAGGGACATATCAGTCCAAACTGCGCGATGCCATCCAAAGCATGTTATAATTGTGGAAGAGAAGGTCACCTAGCCCGATTTTGTCGTTCACTGAAGAAAAGTTCAGCTAGGATGGAGGCACCAAAGGCCGTCCCAGAAAAGTCAAAACCGATAGTGCAAGGGAGAGCGTTTGTCGTGACCTCCCAAAAAGCAAGGAACCCGACCGAGGTTATCACGGGTAAGCTTATCATAAACTCTAAGCGAAGTTTATACCTTATTTGATACCGGTTCTACCCATTCTTTTATTTCTCCTACTTGCGCTCAACGTTTAAAATTGACTCCAAAGAAATTGGACTTTGACTTAGCTGTTGAAACTCCGTTGGGAGAAACCTTCATTACATCCAGTGTTTATAAGTCTTGTTTGGTTCAAATCGGTACCCTCACATTACCTGTCGATCTTATTTCATTAAAAATACTTGCATTTGACGTAATTCTAGGGATTGATCGGTTAACTACTCATCATGCAAAAATTGATTATTTTCGTAAGGTTGTTAGCTTTCATATTCCTAACCAACCTATTATGTGAATTCAAGCAACCAAACCATTAAAATCAATCACTGTCATCTCAAGCCATAAAGTTATTCGTTTATTGAAAAATGGATGTCAAGCTTTCTTAGCTCATGTCACGGATCTAAACAAAAATACGTCAGTTTTGAATGATATTTCTATTGTTAATGAATTTCCTGACGTATTCTCTGAAGAACTTCTTGGCCTACCCCCAGAGCGTGAAATTGAATTTTGTATCGACCTTGAACCTGGTATATAACCTATTTCTAAAGCCCTATATCGAATGGCTCCTATTGAACTTCAGGAGTTAAAGACCCAACTACAGGAATTGTTAGACATCAGTTTCATTCATCCTAGTACATCTCTTTGGGGTGCTCCTGTTCTATTCGTGAAAAAGAAAGATGGGAGTATGCGACTTTGTATTTATTATCGGGAGTTGAACCATGTCACCATCAAAAATAGATATTCGTTGCCACGTATTAATGACCTGTTTGACCAGTTGCAAGGCGCCAAATTCTTTTCAAAGATTGATCTTCGTTCCGGATATCACCAATTGAAGATTAGAACCGATGACATTCCAAAGACGGCTTTCAGAACTCGGTACGGGCATTATGAATTCCTAGTCATGTGTTTTGGATTAACTAATGCTCCTGCTGCCTTCATGGATATGATGAACCGAGTATTCAAGGAATATTTAGATCACTTTGTGGTCGTCTTTATTGATGACATCCTCATATATTCCAAGAGCCATGAAGATCATGAGCAACACTTGAGGTTGATACTCCAAAAGCTTCGTGAATATAAGTTTTATGCTAAGTTGAAGAAATGCGAGTTCTGGCTTGAGGAAGTAGCATTCCTTGGGCACGTAGTATCAAGTCTTGGAATATCTGTTGACCCAGCAAATATTGAAGTTATTGAAGGCTAGGAGCAACCTAAATTAGTGACCGAAGTACGTAGCTTTCTTGGCTTAGCTGGTTATTATCGGAGATTCGTAGAAGGGTTTTCTCGAATTGCTACTCCATTAACTCAGCTGACTCGAAAAGATAAAAAATTTGGTTGGAACGAGAAATGTGAGAAGAGCTTTCAAGAACTCAAGAGGAGACTCATTTCAGCACCAGTTTTGACAATACCATCTGGCTTGGAGGGATTTGTCATCTACAGTGATGCTTCGGGCAAAGGGTTAGGATGTGTTCTCATGCAACATGGGAAAGTCATAGCCTATGCCTCTCGACAACTCAAAGAATATGAGAGGAATTATCCTAATCATGATCTAGAGTTGGCAGAAGTAGTTTTTGCACTAAAGATTTGGAGGCATTACTTGTATGGGGAGAAAGTGGAGATCTTTACGGATCATAAAAGCCTCAAATATTTCTTCACTCAAAAGGAACTCAACATGCGACAAAACGACGTTGGCTTGAATCATTGAAAGATTATGATCATACCATCCAATACCATCTCGAAAAAGCGAACGTGGTAGCCGACGCGCATTGAGTAGAAGATCATATCTTGCACGAAAAGTGCGATATTGTCAACGCAAAGGCCCATTTTGTGTGACTTGCAAAGGATGGAGATAGAGTTAAAGACTCCAGGGACCCATGTGATGATGGCAAATATAAGAGTAGAACCGACTTTAATCGATAAAGTTAAAGCTGCTCAAGCTACAGACCTGGAGGTGATACGTATGAGGAAGAAAGTGCAAGAAGGTGCTATGCTAGAAGCAAGAATTGATGAAGAAGGAATACTTCGAGTCAACTCCAGACTTTGTGTTCCTAACGACCCTGATTTAAAGTGTAGAATCATGATGGAGGCACACAACACACCGTTTGCAATCCATCCTAGGAGTACCAAAATATATCGCGATCTTCGTCATACATTTTGGTGGAACAATATGAAGAGAGAGATAGCGCTATTTATCTCAAGGTGTCTAACTTGTCAACGAGTCATGGTGGAGCATCAAGTGCCAAAAGGTCCATTGCAACCACTTGAAATTCCAGAATAGAAGTGGGAGCACATTACCATGGATTTTGTTACTGGTCTTCCCAAGGTTTCTCAAGGCATAGATGCGATTTGGGTCATTGTTGATAGATTGACCAAGTTTGCTCATTTCTTACTAATATGAGAAACTTATACACTTGAACGTCTTGCTATTATGTACATAAACGAGATTATAAGATTGCATTGTATGCCAGTATCCATAGTTTCTGATCGAGACCCAAGATTCACTTCAAGATTTTGGGTTAGTTTGCAAAAAGCTATGGGCACAGATTTACGATTTAGTTCGGCATATCATCCTCAGACGGACGGACAATCAGAGAGGACTATTCAAACTCTGGAAGATTTATTAAGACTCTGTGTCCTTGACTTTAAAGGAAATTGGGATAAATTCTTACCATTAGTGGAGTTTTCCTACAACAACAATTATCAAGAAAGTATTGGCATGGCTCCATTTGAGGCGTTGTATGGAAGAAAGTGTCATTCTCCAATATGCTGGGATGAGGTGGGTGAAGCAACGTTGTTGGGACCAGAGTTGGTACGTATGACTACGGAAAAGATTCAAACGATCCCACAACGTATAAAAACCTCACAAGATCGACAAAAGCTCAATCCTCAATTCATTGGCCCATTTTTAATCCTCGATCGAGTAGGAATTGTGGCGTATAAACTCGCTTTACCGCCAAGTATGTCTCGTGTTTGTAACATTTTTTTATATATCTATGTTACGTAAATATGTGAAAGACCCGAACCACATTATTGAGTTAAAATCGGACAAAATAGCGGAAGATTTAACGTATGAGGAGGTTCCTGTTAAAATCTTGGATAAGAAGGAGCATATTCTACGCTCCAAGGTTATACCTCAAGTCAAAGTTTTGTGGAGGAACCACGATGTTGAGGAAATGACCTGGGAGTTAGAATCTGAAATAAAATCAAGGTATCCTTACCTCTTCGACATACCAGGTACGTACCCTAATTTCGAGGGAGAAATTTCATAAGAAGGGGAGGTTGTAACACCCCAAATTTTATGATTAAAGATGATTTTTTCTATGAATATTATTTTTGAATATTATGGAATGAATTTGACATAATGTTATAGTTGTGGGTAATATTTATAAATTTTGCAAAGTATGCAAGTTGTTATATAATATTCGATTGGTCGGGGAATATTCGTTTTAGCATAGAATATTCGTACAATCGCACAATCATTGGTGGACCCCTCAATGGAATTATTGTCGGATTGAGAAATCGACAGAAATATTTTATAAAAATAACGGCGGAGGTATTACTGTTAAAACTGTTGAACTACCCGGTAGTAAAAGTACAGTAATACGTGTGGTAGCATAGTAACATACGGTATTGATTAATGATGCTTACGTGAGAAGTCATTCAGTTATACTCAATTATTGCTGCATCATATCTCTCATATTATTGATTCGATTATTGTCACAGTATCATCTGCATTATATGTTATATTATTAAATCAATAATTGAGACGACAAAGTTATTCATATTATTAAATTACAATATTTACAATGTCTAGAAGTTTTGTCAAGGAGAGGTTTGGTCACCTAATTGCACGCCAATAAGAAGAAATCCTTATTGGAAAGCCCCATCTTTCCTGGGAACAACCTAGTTCTTAAATATTGTGAGTTATAATATTAATGATGAATAAGTTCGTGTTGATTAAAGATGAATTTGATAGTTTCATTGTGTCGGGATTATTTGTGTTAGTAGAAATCGACATCTATTTCGATGATAATAGATGTCTGGAGGTTATATTGTTCAATCGGGTATTCGGGACACTTTTTGTGTCGGAGTTATTATTCACGAGTTACTATTCACGAGTTACTATTCATGAGTTACTATTCATGAATTACTATTCATTTATTATTCACGAGTACTATTCCCGAACAATATATTTCTTTTCATCCAAATTATTTTTGGGTACAATATTATTCCATGAGGAGATGTGCTAATTTTCGAATCAGTTGGTTGAATTTATAATAGTAAATCAATATGGATCGCTAGTTTAAAGTTTTAACAGTGAATCAGTATGGACCATTGCTTTAAGTTTTAATAGTGAATCAGTATGAACCGTTCATGAATTAGTTACTATTCAATCCATTCTCCTATAAATAGAAGCTCATTCCTTCATTATTTCTTACGAATTCACTAAGACTATAGAGAGAGAAATTATAAAGAGAAAGAAGAAGACTATTCTGCTACTTCACTACTTCTATATCCAGTTTCTTCTTTATAAGGTAAGGGGTATTATTTCTTTTGTATTAATGAAGAGAACTTCTGTTATTCCATTATTTATTATTCTATACTTGGGTGAAATTCTTCTGTTATTCCATTATTTATTATTTTATTGGAATAACTTTATGCTCTAAGCTACTACCCTATACTTGGTGAAATTCTTACATTATTCCATTCTTTATTATTATGTTGGAATATATGTCTCGTATGCATGCTTTTTACATCGGACTGGTTCCATCTTTTTATTATTACGTTGGAATATCCTATCTCACTCGATTTACGCCTTGGGACTGGTTCCGTCTTTATTATTCTGTTAGAATATATCTCAATGCTGCATGGTTTTTTCGCTGTGAAACACTCGTTCCGTTATTTATTATTTTGTTGGAATAACTCGCCTGCTGGTCTATCACATGCCCGGTGATTTCTTTTGTTATTCCATTCTTTATTATACTCAGTTGGTTAAAGTTTTGACTTCTATACTCCATGAAATTAGTGGAATATCCTTGATATTTGCGCTTCGTCTAGTATCTTTTCATGGAAATATTCTTCTGAGTATTCTTGAATTTTACTTTACAAAGAAGTATCATGTTGACAATTTGGTCGTTATTAGTTCCTGGATAAATTAATTCTTGAACTTGTTTTATTCAATTCTTATATCATTGTCATCATCCTCATGTTTATATTTTATTGAAATTCATCTGTGGCCTGTAGTGCATAGATGGACTTGGTATGATTATGACCAGGGATTATTCGATATAATCATGACCGTAATGTTACAAATGATGTGGGAAAAGTCCTCATTGGCCCGTAGTGCATTGATGGACAGTTGTTGAGATGATCATGACCATTGATGAATACACGAATATCCTTGGCCCGTAGTGCATGGATAATTTGTGGTCGTGATACTAATGAATATCCTTGGTCGTAGTGCAAATATGATGTGGATTATTTATTAAGCTGAGTCTCAGCGATAAAAGTGATGAAAAACCTTTTTAAATCATAAAATATGGTAGATTTTATTCTCTACTTGACTCTTTTAATGAATTGCTTATTCCGTTGTAGTTAAACTTGTTGTATTTTATCAGTTTAACATTGTTGAAGGCTAATGATAATTTATCCTGCATTATCTTAGTCATAATATTTCTTACTGGGCTAGTTGAGCTCACCCTTTCTTTCACTGTTCTCTTCAGGAAATGAGAACGTAGCAGGGACTAGTCGGGGAACGGAGTAATGGTCCAGATGATAGCATTAGTAGTCCTCACTATTCTATGAAATAGTGTGATAATAATTGTAATGAGGACTTATTCTGAGAGTGGATATTGTCTAGAAGACAATATTTGTATTAAAACTCAAAGCTCTTGTTGTATATTTAAGATTATATTTGTATTTTGTACCATGTATTTGGCGACTCAAGATGGGTGATGTATACCTATTTTGGGGGCGTCACAGGTTTGGTTTGATCTGTATAAATTTTGAGTTTTGACTCTTGATATTAACGAAATGGGTTCCCTCAAATGTGAAAGGCGAAGCGGATGAAGAAGATGAAGATGACTGATTCCATTTTAGTTGGTTTATTTTTCAAGAATTTGTTTAGTTTAGTTGGAGATTGTAACAACAACAAGATTTTAAGTCACATGATAATTAAATATTAATGATATTGAAAACTTTATGACATATATGGAATGAATATGTTATTATTTATGTGGAAAATATTTATGGTTAAATAAATATACACATATATATATATATATATATATATATATATGTATGAATTATATAAAAAGAATTAAACAAAAAGTTACATAACCTAATTATACATTAGGTATGAAAATTAAATAACCTAAGGGTTATGATATTAAAGAATAATAGTATTTAAAATTTTACTAACCTAAGAAATTACTTTTATTATCTCAATTTATTATTTAATTTAAACCTAATTAAAGTGAGTCTAATTGGGTTATAAAATTAAAGGTACATAGATAATTATTTAAATTCCAAAATGAGTGGAATGGAAACCCTAATTAAATAATTAGGGTAAGATAAAATTTATCTATTGGATCATGCTATTTTTACATAGCCCAAACAATGTAATTAGAGAGCCCAAATAAGAAATCAAATGGCCCAGGTTATGGCCCAATTTATATGGACCTTCTAGATGGTTAATTAACAAATAACTCAAAAAAAAATGGCCCTAAAAGAAAAAAATTACAAAAACTAAAAGGATTAATTACATATATTAGTACCTTTTAAAAAATAATTACAAAAATAAAACACCCATAAAATAATTACAAAAATATTACACTTTTAATTTTATTTACAATATTATTATAATTATGAGTCCTTAATTAAAGGGATTAATAATATTAATGGGGCATGTTTTTTTAAAATGGTGATAATGGCCAGTATATTGTATATGTAGGACTCTTCGTTTTCGTATACTACCCTTTACACGTTGAAACCCTCTTTCTCTCTCTCATTAGTGTTTCAAACATTCTCCATTGATCGTTCGAAGTTAGCAATTTCATTCTCATCACCATCATTTCTACTTGTTTTCGTGATTAACAGTGTTCATTGAAACCTCTATCTCTTTCATTCGTGTTTCAGTATTCTTCATTGTTTGTTATCGAAGTTCATAGCCATTTCGTTTTAGATTACGTGTTGAATTCTGCGTTACGTGTTATTCGCATTTCATAGCCATTCGATTACGTGTTTTCGATTCGTGTTCATAGCCATTTCGTTCTATGTTTTCGTTCTGTGTTCTGTGTTCTCTTTCATTCGTGTTCCAGTTGGTTTATTATTCTTCGGTATCGATTCTGGTGTGTATATTTTCAGGTCAGTTATTTTGAAATAATTTAACATATTATATATATTAATGTAGTTTATCAGTCGAATGTAGTATTGATTGTTGTGTGGGTTTGTGTTATTTTTTATGTTTTGTATAGAATGGTCGATACAAAGAAGAAGGATGGGAAGAGGAAGAGAATATCGGAGCGTGAGTCTGTCAAGGACGTGAAGAAGTTTGTTGTGGATAGGAAGGGGAAGGAAAAGGATGCATGTCGAAAATCGAGTAAGAATGAAAATAGGCTGGTGATACACAGTGATATCAAGCATTCTCAAGTGTAGTTAGATTCTGAGCTTGACGTTCCTGTAGATAAAGGCCAAAGGTCAAGTGCTTATCCAGAATATAATTCCAACACAGAGAAATTTAAAGGTGTGTTATTTTTAATTTTCTTATGGTTACCATTATATAATTATTTGGTTACTTATTAGTATGTATTTAGTTCTTTGTGATATTATATTATTGTGTTACTTTTATGGGTTGGTTACTTATTAGTATGTATTTAGTTCTTTGTGATATTATATTCTTGTGTTACTTTTATGGGTTGGTTACTTATTAGTATGTATTTGGTTCTTTGTGAATTTTTATTAGTATGTATTTAGTTCTTTGTAAAATAATAATTATTTGGTTACTTATTTTTATGTATTTAGTTATTGTAAACTTTTAATGTTTTGGTTACTTATTAGTATGTTTGTAGTTCTTTGTCATTTTATAGTTTAGTTCTTTGTTATATCGATTTTAGTTCTTTGTCATATTACAGTTTTATTACTATTTTGTATTTTTTATGCTTAATATGTTTTTGCCTAGTATACATTTTTAATAAATTGAGTTTAGTGTATAGGTTGTTTATGTATTGGTTACCATTAAAAGATGGTTTGGGTACCATCATAGAATTATTTGGTTACTTATTAGTATGTATTTAGTTCTTTGTGATATTATATTCTTTGTGTTACTTTTATGGGTTAGTTACTTATTAGTATGTATTTAGTTCTTTGTGATATTATATTCTTTGTGTTACTTTTATGGGTTAGTTACTTATTAGTATGTATTTAGTTCTTTGTGAATTTTTATTAGTATGTATTTGGTTCTTTGTAAAATAATAATTATTTGGTTACTTATTTTTATGTATTTAGTTCATTGTAAACTTTTAATGTTTTGGTTACTTATTAGTATGTTTGTAGTTCTTGTCATTTTATAGTTTTGATTCTTGTTATATCGATTTTAGTTCTTTGTCGTATTATTACGTTTTTGTTACTATTTTGTATTTTTATGCTTAATATGTTTTTGCCTAGTATACATTTTTAATAAATTGAGTTTAGTGTATAGGTTGTTTATGTATTGGTTACCATTAAAAGATGGTTTGGGTACCATCATAGAATTATTTGGTTACTTATTAGTATGTATTTAGTTCTTGTGATATTATATTCTTGTGTTACTTTTATGGGTTGGTTACTTATTAGTATGTATTTGGTTCTTTGTGATATTATATTCTTGTGTTACTTTTATGGGTTGGTTACTTATTAGTATGTATTTAGTTCTTTGTAAAATAATAATTATTTGGTTACTTATTTTTATGTATTTAGTTCTTTGTAAACTTTTAATGTTTTGGTTACTTATTAGTATGTTTGTGGTTACTGTCATTTTATAGTTTGGTTACTGTTATATCAGATTTTGGTTACATTGTCATATTACAGTTTTGTTACTATTTTGTATTTTTTATGCTTAATATGTTTTTGCCTAGTATACATGTTTTAATAAATTGAGTTTAGTGTATAGGTTGTTTATGTATTGGTTACCATTAAAAGATGGTTTGGGTACCATCATAGAATTATTTGGTTACTTATTAGTATGTATTTGGTTACTGCGATATTATATTACTGTGTTACTTTTATGGGTTGGTTACTTATTAGTATGTATTTGGTTACTTTGTGATATTATATTCTTGTGTTACTTTTATGGGTTGGTTACTTATTAGTATGTATTTAGTTCTTTGTGAATTTTTATTAGTATGTATTTAGTTCTTTGTAAAATAATAATTATTTGGTACTTATTTTTATGTATTTAGTTCATTGTAAACTTTTAATGTTTTGGTTACTTATTAGTATGTTTGTGGTTACTGTGATTTTATAGTTTGGTTATTCTTTGTTATATCGATTTTAGTTCTTTGTCATATTATAGTTTTGTTACTATTTTGTATTTTTTATGCTTAATATGTTTTTGCCTAGTATACATGTTTTAATAAATTGAGTTTAGTGTATAGGTTGTTTATGTATTGGTTACCATTAAAAGATGGTTTGGGTACCATCATAGAATTATTTGGTTACTTGTTAGTATGTATTTTGTTTACTGGATTTAGTGTATAACAATATTTTTTGTATAAATTTTGTTATATTGGTTACTAATAACTGTTCAATTATGGTTTTGTGTATTTACAGTTATGGGATCTTTACTATGAGGAATGCAACTGAAAATTCACTGGAAAAGTAATATATTTGTGTGACATGGAAGTCCCCATAATTATTGCCAAGAAATTGAATGAAAGTCAGCTGGAGAAGTTTAGGGCAACATGTTTTGAAAATTTTTTGGAGTTTGGTGAGCATCAAATGTATTCACAGATTATTCACCATGCTCTTGTAAGGGAGGTTCACCAAAGGGATGATGGTGAGATGTGGTTTTTGTTTGGGGAGAAAAGGGTTAGGTTTGAAATCACTGAGTTTTATTCGATTTTGGGTTGAGATGGCAAGGCAATGATGATATAAGTGCATATAAAGGTATGCAAAATCTGATTATTGAAAAATATTTTGGAACAGAAGTTGTTACTCGTAGTAGTATAGGTAGGATATTCCGGAAGGTAGTTTTTGATGATGATGATGATGAGGCTATTAGGATGTCATTGATTTTTTTGGTGTTTAATTTTATTCTTTCAACAGTTTCTGAAAATTTTGTTGATGGGGCAATGGTCAATTTTTTATGTTATGGTGATGTTGGCAGTTTTCCTTGGGGGAAAGTTGCATTTGAAATGACAAAGTACTATTTGTCAAATGCTTTGAAGGGGCATATAAAGAAAGGAAGGAGTGGTGGTTCAACATATAATTTCTACAAAGACCATTATATTAAATTGTATAAGTTGAATGGTCTTCCATATGTATTTCAAGTATTTATGTTTGAAACCATTTCAACTTTCAAAGCTTGCGGTATATGCAACGACGAGCATCTGTCGGATGTCCATTTATGTAGATGGAAGGAGCTAGTGAAGCCCCCTTCAAATGACAAGTTGAATGATCTGGTATTTTGTTTCGGGATGGTATCGATTGTACTACTAAGAATGCAATTGGTTACCTTTAGTTAATTATTTGGTTACTGATTATTTTTGTGAAGTTTACTATTAACATAGTAGTTAGTTACCTTTATATACTAATTGAGTTACTGATTATATTATGTGTATGTTAACAATAAAAATGTTGTTGGTTACTAGAATATACAAAGTTTGGTTACCTTTATACATTTAGTTGGTTACTGATTTATATATATTTGGTTACCAAGATATATATGTTTTGTTTTCTTGATTATGTTTTATGATTCTTTATTTTATCTTTTTGTTATTGTAATTGTATAATGTTTGTCAGATGTTATACTGAAGTGTACTTATTGTTTTTCAGCTGAGGGTAAAAAGTTTGATTCCCACGACTGAGGAGAATGAACGACTTGATTTGGGCGGGTTTCACTTTTTCAATGGGAAGGATGCTGACAAAAAGGTGAAGGATGACAACATTGGATTTGATATATCGGACATTAAAGATGCAATTGATACACGGTTACGGCCGTTGGAGAAAAAAGTTTCTGAAATTAAGAAAGACGTTGTAAAATTGCAAGCTGATATTAAGGATGAGATGCAGATTTTACACGTTCAGATATGCAGAGACTTTAGGTTAATTATTAGAGATGAGTTACGCGGGTTCAAAGATGGTGGGGTTAAAGAAGTTGATAGTGATTCTGATGATGATTCTGATTCTGATTCTGATGAGGGTGGTGATGCTGATGATGATGATGAAGCCGATGATTCTGATGAAGCTGATGATGTTGTTGATCAGCATGCTGGTGAGGTTGGTGATGATGATTTGAAAGCTGATGAGGTTGGTGATGATGGTTTGAAAGATGATGAGAAGAAGGATGAATTTGTAAATGAAGTTGGAAATGAAGGTGATGATGTTATGCTTGAAGACCATCATGTTGTTGAGGATGTTAAGGATGTTATGGTTGAAACCGTCGTGTTTATTGAGGATGTTGTTGAGGATGTTATGGTTGAAGCCCGTCATTTTGTTGAAGATGTTGTTGAGGATGTTGGTGATGTGTCAGATTTTGTTAAGAAGAAGGATGGTAATGAATCTGAGTATGGTAATGAAGTTGAACTTGATGGTATGGTTGAAGAACATCATGAAATAATAAGTAATGTTGTTCAAGAAATTGTCAAGGTTAGACTTTTTTGTTTGTTTTGTTTTTTGTGTTAGATGTCTTTTTTTCATTTTTTAAAGATCAATTGATTGTTTTGTATTTTGAACAGACTGTTAAGAATGATGTTGACATGCCAACTTTTGACATTTTAAGCCAATGTACGGGGAAAGAAATTGTTGTTTATGTTGCTGCTGAGGTTAGTGTTATTACGACATGCCAACTTTTTTTTTTTACATGCTTTAGGTTTTGGTTCTTTGTTTTACCATTACATGCTTAAGGTTTTGGTTATTGTTTCAATTTTACTCAGTATCCAACTCATAAATATATAGTAATCATTATAATGTTTCATAGTAACCAAAAGAGCATTAGTTAGTAACAAGTATAATGTTTTATAGTAACCAATAATGCATTAGACAGTAACTAATATAGCATTAGACAGATAATATTACCAATACATAATTAGTTAGTAACAAGTATAATGTTTCATAGTAACCATTACAGAGATTAGACATAAACCAATACAACAAAGATTTTTATGTGAAAATATAATTGTTTTCGTTACATTTTCTGTCATTTGTAAAAGGGGAAAAAGTTTGAGGCGAAAAACAAATCTGTATTGGATGAGATGGTTCTGACTACCCAGGATATAGTCCAGTGTGATGAATTGGAGAAGAGCGTCAATAGAGTCAGTGGCAGACCTGTGCGTGAACATTTAAAGAGTGTTGTTCTACAGTCTCCATATACAGGAACATTTGGATCGGCTGGGTTATCGTCTAATGCATCGGGTGCTAGTCAAAGAGTTACTGTTATTTCGGCATTTTCCAAGGTTTGCATGGATATCTCAGTCAAATTTGAAGAGGCGTTGTTTGATAATTGGTTTAAAATAGGACTTAACAATGAGAAAAAGGTTTGTTTTTTTTGTTAACAATGCTATAGTTTTTTATGAAATAAATAAATTTTGCTTTTTGGGTAGTGTGTATATTAACATGGTGATTGTTAATGTCAACGTGTATACTAATATGTTTTTATATTGAAGGACGGACAAATTTCTGGGAAGAATGACATTATCGAACACCTTTTGTATTTGGGTCTCATCCCAATTTCATCTAAAATGTGGTTTTATAAATTAAAGACTCTCAGGCAATGGTTAGAGCGATGATGTGAGTTCTTTTTTTTAAAATTATGTTTCTATATTTATGGTTAGATTATTTATTTGTTTAAGTAAATAGCTTTAATAGTGTCAAGTTAATTCTTATATATATATCATTTTATTCTTTGTCATATAATTGTTTTGTTACTATTATATTCTTTGTTTTGTTACTATCATACAACTATTTGGTTACTATTATATAATTGTTTGGTTACTATCATAAATGTTTTATATATATGTTGGTTACCATCATATAAAATGATATGTTAATATTTAAGCATGTTTTGGTTGCTATGATATAAGTGGTTAATTCTTTATATATATATGTTTTGTTATTATTATATTCTTTGTTTGGTTACTAGTATACAACTATTTGTTTACTATTATATAATTGTTCAGTTACTATGATATATGTTTTATATATGTTTTGGTTGCCAACATATAAATTGATATGTTACTATATAAACATGTTTTGGTTTGCTATGATATAAGTGGTTAATTTATTGTCATATAACTATTTTGTTATTGTCATATATTAGCATTTTGTTACTATTATATTCTTTGTTTGGTTACTATGTTACAAACTGTTTGGTTACTATTATATAATTGTTTGGTTACTATCATGTATGCTCTATATATGTTTTTGTTACCATCATATAAACCGATATGTTGATATATAAACATGTTTTGGTTACTATGATAAAAGTTGTTGGTTCTTATCATATAACTGCTTTTGTTAATGTCATATAACCTTTGTTTTGTTACTATCATATTCTTGTTTTGGTTATTATATTACATTTGTTTGATTACTATTATATAATTATTTGGTTACTTATCATATATATATATATATATATATATATATATGTGTGTGTGTGTGTGTGTGTTAGTTAGCATCATACATGTTTATGTATTTTTTTTAAATTATGTTTTTATAGTTACGGTTACATTATTTAGATGTTTAAGTAACTAGCGTTAACAGTGTTGGTTACATTGATTACATAATGTTATTTTTCAACACTATTAATTTTTTTTTTGTTTAGCATATCAATGTTGCATTATATTACTTCCGTAAATTGGCCAGACATTCTGATACTGTGCATATAAGGGCAACGACTACGGATTGTTGGTTCCATGCTAGGTGACCTCTCTTTTTGAAGAGTATACAAATAAAAATGCAGATAAGCGTGTGTTGTCTGGGGAGGGTGATGTCGCTGAGTACATTCATGGACTGTTTATGGATGTAAACACACCATGAAAAAATGTTGACTATGTTTTGTTCCCCATACATATGTCATCACCGAACCATTGGTTTTTGTTAACGTTTGATGTGCATCGTAGATGTCTAACTGTTTATAATTCTCTACAGCCCAAAAGAAAATCCATGCAAACAAAAATCATGGATGTTTGTGAACCTTATATATTTATTCTTCCCACTTTATTGCGCAAGATTGGATTTTGGAGGGATAGGAGTGACATTGACTTTAGCAGCGAACCGTATCGCAATAAGCAGGAAGATGACATAATTGAGTTAGAATTTGCAGAGTCGGTTCCTGAACAAGTGGATGGGTAAGGGTTACATTGTTTTCAATTTTTGAATTATTATATTAAATTATTTTGGTTACTGTCATATAATTGTTTTGGTTACTATGTTGTAAATATTTGGTTACTGTATAAACTGATATGTGTTATATATAGGTTGATTCTAGTATTGATTTTGGTTATCTTTTGTGCATTTGTACAGTGATTGCGGGTTGTTCACAATTTGTTTTGCCGAGCATGTCATTCATCAGAAGATTGATGAAATTCCTATTCCACATAATATCGGAAGAAGTTATGCACAAACCTATATATGCATGGAAGGAACAAACAATTGGAGGGATATGAGACCTGACAGAGAATTTCCGTGAAGATTTGTTCAGATTTTTATTAGTTCGAGATATTGTTGTGTTGTCAAATTATGAATTGTGTTACGTATTTTTATTTTTAATATACACAACAATTTTGTATGGTTCATTAAGGATGATTCTTGAATCTTATATAGATGGGATTTCATATGTTATTATAATATCGGTTTTGGAATTAATTTTGTGTGTTGTTGGTATTTGATTCGTTTTTAAGTCGTGTTTGTGAGACCCCAGATTTTATCAATAAAGATTTAAATTTTGTGAAATAATTTTTAATATTATGGTGTGAATTTGAGATAATATTATAGTTGTGGGTAGTATTTATAAATTTTGCAAAGTATGCAAGTGGTTATATTATATTCGATTGGTGGGAATATTCGGTTTAGCGAGGGAATATTCGTACAACTACTCAATCATTGGTGGACCCACAACGTAATTATTGTCGGATTGAGAAAACGACAAAAATATTTTATTGAAATAACGGCGGAAGTTTTTACCGTAGTTCTTGTTGAACTACTCGGTAGTAAAAGTACGAGAATACGTGTGGTTGCATAAGTAAGATTACCGGTATTGATTATTGATGCTTATGTGAGAAGTCACTCGGTTTGATTCCATTATTGTCGATTAATAATATGAATTATTATAAGCGATAATGACGTTTTGTTTTATTCAGTATTATTAACGTAATAAAAAGCGAAACATCTTTTATATAAAATAGAATACTTTATTAAAGTTATTCTATAAATAGAATATATTATATTTTATTATGCATAGTGTTGCATAGTGTTTTTGCATAGTGTTTTGCATAGTATTGCATAGTGTTTGCATAGTAAAATGTTTTTATATAAATAGAATATATTATATTTTATTTAAAAGATTTTTCTTTAAATATGGACCGTCGAGATTAAAGTAAATCAATCTGGACTAGTTCATGGATTAGTTACTATGCATTCCATTTTCCTATAAATAAGCTCATTCCTTCATTATTTTCTTACGAATTCATTGAAACTCTAGAGAGAGAAATTATAGAGAGAAGCTATAGAGAGAAAATTATAGAAAGAAGAAGAGTATTCTCGCTACTTCACTACTTCTATATTCAGGTTCTTTTTACGGTAAGGGTGTTATTCTTTCTTCTTGAAGAGAACTTACATTATTCCATTCATTATTATTACATTGGAATAACTTTTGTAAAAGTGGCATACCCTATACATAACCTATATACGCGGTATACCCTATACTTGGTGAAATCCTTATGTTATTCCATTGCTTATTATTACATTGGAATAACTCCGTATATCTGTGATCTACCCTATACTTGGTGACATTCTTCTATTATTATTCATTGGAACATCACATGCGTGTGTTTTACAGGACTGGGTAAAATCTTTATTATTATTCTGTTGGAACATCACATGCGTGTGTTTTACAGGACTGGTTCCGCTTTTTATTATTATTACATTGGAACATCCACATCTCATGTGTTTTACACGGACTGGTTAAAATCTTTATCATTCATTGGAATATCCTATCTCGTGTGTTTTACACCGGATCCGGTTCCATCTTTATTATACATTGGAACATCTGTCGGTGTGAATTTCACGACTTTCGTTCCGTTATTATTATTCATTGGAATAACTTTTGCCATCGCAAGCACCGCATGCATGGTGATTTCTTTTGTTATTCCATTCTTTATTATACCCGGTTGGTTAAAACTTTGACTTTATACTCCATGAAATTAGTAGAATATCCTTGATATTTGCGTTTCATCCGAGATCTTTTCATGGAAATATTCTTTTGATCATTCTTGAATTTTACTCTACTTAAACAAAGATATCATGTTGATAATTTGGACGTTAATAATTCATGGATTAAATAATTCTTGAACTTGTTTTATTGAATTATTATGTCATTGTCATCATCCTCATGTTATATTATGTTATCTTTGGCTTACGTGCATAGATGAACTTAGTATGATTATGACCGAGGATCATTCGGTATAATCATGACTTGATATAAATGATGTGACAAAAGTCCTCAATGTACTGTAATGCACGATGATGAATAGTTTTTGGTATGATTATGACCGGGGTGATTCGGTATAGTCATGACCATTGATAATTTGATGAAAATCCTTGGCCCGTGGTGCGGGGATGATTAGATGTGGTGGTTTATTTATTGTGAGTCTCAAATGATAAAAATTGATGAAAACCTTTTAAAACCTAAAAGATAGTAGACTTTATTCTCTACTTGACTCTTTTAATGGGTTGCTTATTCACCGCAGATTAAACTGGTTGTCTATTGTATTTTATCGGTTTAACACTTTGTTGAAGGCTAATGATAATTTATTTCGCATTATCTTAGTCATAATATTTCTTCTTGGGCTAGTTGAGCTCACCTTTCTTTCTTTCTTTGTTCTCTTCGTGAAATGAGAACATAGTCATTTGGAGACGAGTCGGGGAACGAAGTAATGGTCCGGAGGATAGCATTAGTAGTCCTCACTATTACGTGAAATAGTGTGATAATATCTGTAATGAGGACTCCTTTTGAGTTTGTATAATATCTAGTAGACAAAATTTGTATTCAAACTCACGATTTATGTCGTATTTATACCTACGATTATATTAGTAAGTTGTATTTGAATTTATGTACCATGTAAGTGGCGACCCAAGATGGGTGACGTATACCTAATTTTGGGGGCGTCACAGTGTTTGCTACATTATATTGAAATGTACAGTTGGTAACCAAATATATATAAAAGGGTAACCAGCTAATGTTTTGATAGTAAGCAGAGATATACAATATTGTTTGGAGACATATAAGCATTGTTAAATGTATCGGGACATATAATTATTGTTAAATGTATAGGTGAAAGTATACATTTGTTAACAAAAAAAATTGTTTTGGTGATTGTTATCTAAATATTTGGTTACCTATTTGTTATATTTTGTTTATTGTTATAACAAATAAGTAACCAAATAGTTAACTCTTATGGTCACCATATTATGTTTATACAAGTAAAAAATTGTAATAAAATTTGATAAAATCATTATATATCGCTTAACATAAATATATGTTAACAATATTTGTTTTAGTTTGTAGATCAAAAGCAGGTTATAAATTTGTATCACGAATGTTATGAATTGTTAAATGTATGTGTTTTTTTAGTGTATCATCATGATGGAAACACATTAATTTTAATTAAGAGATTTCTTTTTTTATATATGATGGTCATTTGTATAACTATCATATTAAATTAAATATATTTTTGAGATGTTAGGTTGGTATCCAAATTGTTATATAAGAGTAACCATTTGACTTTATGTTAGTAACCAAATAATTTACAATTTATATTTGGAATAATTGTCAAGTAAACAATGTACTTTTGTGGGTTCCCAATTGTATTGGCAACTCATAATGAATTCAGAAATCAAATGCTTTAATCAATAAAAATGTTGGTTATTGTACAAAATCAAAAATGTTACCATCTATGTGGTTTATGGTTAATGATAGTAAACAATTATATATACATGTATCTACACTCTTAATGTAAATGCATTATATCAGGGTTTTTTTGGTCTTAAAACTTCGGTGGATTATTGCAGAGTTTTCTTGTTGTGTCCTTTTCTCTTGCTTTCTTTGCATTTGTTTTGAATTTTGATTTCAGATCCGTGTTTGTACCTCCCTACTTTTGGTCTTCCAGCTGGTCTTCTTGTGTTCGGTGGTTTTACAACCATATTTCTTACTTCTTCTGGTACATCCCAGTTTTCTTTGTCATCTAACGGCATGATTGAAACTTGAATATGTTTCGACCAAAGTTGTTTTATAGTATTTTTTGAGCAAAAATCATAACAGCTCAAATTTTGCTTGCTCATAATAGCAGATGCGGACATGGCATCTCATGGTACTGAAATTTTCCACATGTGCATGTTCTTTGGTCGATGTCCACAATATATTATTTGACGACATCGTAAACAGTAAAAATCACTAAGTTTGATGTCTCAACCTACATCACAAATTAACTGTTGTTAGAATAAAGTACAACTGGAATCATTTTCATTATCTGAAAAAAGAATACATATTAAATCAAACAACTCAATGTTATAATTACAAAACAAGTAACTAAGCATTAACCAACTTAGTAGTAACATTATAATTATACAGAGTAACAAAATAAGCATCAGTTAGTAACCAATATAATGATACTATCTATAACCAACTCAGCAGTATCATTTTAATTATTAAGAGTAACCAAACAAGTATCACTTAGTAACCAATATAATGATACATATTAACCAACTCAAGAAAAGTAATAAGTAACCATTGTAATGATATGCAATAAGCAATTAAGTATTAATTGACAACCAATATAATATTTCATAGTAACCAAGTTACCATTAGCCAATACACAAGTTATTATTAGTTAGTAAATATTATAGTGTAGCACAGTAACCAAATCAGCATTAGACAGTAAACAATTCAACATTAATTAGTAATATTATGCAGTAAGAAGGCAGTATTAATAAGTAACCAGTACAATGATACACAGTAACCAAATCAAAGTGTCAAGTAACCATTATAATGTTTTGCAATAAGCAATTAGGTATTGGTTAGTAACCAATATAATATTACATTGTAACCAAGTTATCATTAATCAGTAAACAAGTCAATATTAGTCAGTAAACATTATAGTTTAACAAGGTAACTAAGTCAGCATTAGTCAGTAAACAATTCAACATTAATTAGTAATATTATGCAAAGAATCAAGAAAGATTATTCAAGAATAAATACAATATAAAAATTAATGCAATAAATTATAATTTGTATTTGTTACCTTAAGTTTCCTTGATTTAATGATATTAGATTGCAATCTTTCTTCAGCTGTTGTGGAAAGTGTTGTGAATGTTGATAGGGCTGCTTGTTTGTTTGTGAAATACCATCTTTGAACTGCATAACGTAGGCATTCAATCATTGATGCAATGGAAGATCCCTAATCATATTAATTGCGTTGTTAATAGATTTATTTTGTGTTTGAAGTCATTGTTGAGTATCTGCTTATAGTCCCATGGAGCCTGGTGCACTTTTCCAACTTGACCTCTTCCTCCAAATATGTCCTTATTCGAGGATCAATGGCATCAAGTTCAGCCATGTGTTTGTTGAATTGTTCAATGTTGTATGCTCTACATGCCCCGTTGTAAGCTTGTTTAAGTTCTTCTCCTCTCTTTTTGAATCTATTTTTATATTTTTCGAAGATATGGTATGTGCGGGAAGCATGCATGACATCTCGAAACACATAATTCAGTCCTTGTATTATTGCTTCATGTCTATCTGAAACAATGCATTGGCCTTCCCTTACTCCACAAGCAGTTCTTAAATTCATGAAAAATCATCTCCAAGATAATTCATTTTCATTTGTCCAACCTTTGTAAAGCAATCGGAACAATGTTTCGGTTTGCATCTTGTGTGCTTGCTATCAGTATTGTCCCTCCATAAGTTGATTGTATGAATGTGCCATCGATTACAATAATTGGAAAGCAATGATGCCATGCTTGAATGGATGCTCCTATGGCAAAGAATAAATATTTGAAACGAGCATTTGTTTCCAACTCAAGAGTTGTGACGGAACCTGTTATGAAACATCAACATTATCAATAGAATTATAAGTAGTATATAATGCTACAAAGTAACCAAGACATCATTAGACAAGAACCAAATTATTGTCATACAAAGAACCAAGACAAAGATTGGACAATATAATTTTATACGATAAACAAGACAAGAGTAGAGCGATAACCAATGTATTTAATGTCAAGATCCAAGTCAACATTAAGTCAAGAACCAATTATCCAAACATTAAGCAAGAACTAAAAACAAGAAGAATATATTGTTATACAAGAATCAACAAGAATCAATATATTGTTACACAATCAAGAATCAATATATCTTTATACAAAGAACTAATCTGAAGATTAGTCAAGAATAAATAAAACATTAGACAAGTATAATGTTACAAAGTAACCAACATATTTGCTTTATTTGATAAAGAACTAATACAAGATTAGATAGTATAATGTTTTCAAGAATCAAGACAACATTATACAAATAAACAACATATTTCTATACAATTACCAAGATATCATTATGCAAGAACCAACAAGTTACGTGCAAAGCAGACAAGAACCAAGATAGCATTAGACGATAACCAAACATATTGTCTTACAAAGAATCAAAACAACATTAGATAGTATAATGTTTTCAAGAATAAAGACAACATTATGCAAGAAACAACATATTGATATACAAGAACTCAAGATATCATTAAGCAAGAATAAACAAGTTGCATTACAAGAACTAATGTATTTCTTTGAGTAAACATTAATATAAAAAATCAAGAGAACTCATTTAAAATTATAAATATGAGGTAGGTAACCAATGCACATTATAGCAACCAAATCAGTTGAATTGAGTAATCAACTAATCATGAAAAATAATAATGTGTTTTAAATTGTTACCTGGATTTGTTTTCTGCAGCATGTGTAACCATGATGGGATCAATGAGTAGTTGTGTGGATTTCCTCTTACCTTTTCTAACGCTTTCTCCTTCGATCTCCATGCTTTTTGGTAAGAGATAGACACATTATATTCTGTCATCATGTCCTCGATAATATCGGTTGGTGTGTATATTTTCTTCAAATTTGTTAATTTATGCATTATGCATTCGCTGACCAACTCACTATTTGCTTGTCTGTGGTCTCCCAAAGAATACGCCGATTGAACACGTGTGAATGTCGTTGAATTCCCTCACCTTGAATGATTGGTTTTTCGAATACTTGATGCTCTCATCTTCCATTTGCAATTTTCATCATCTACGCACACTAGCACAAAGTCTCTATGACCTGTTCGTTGAACTTTGTGTTATCTATTTTTCTAGATTGAATGCAGCCTCATTGATTGTGATAGGATTTTTTTTATCTTTGTAGGTTTGATGTAATTTTACTTCACGTTCATTCGGATCTGTTATTACATCATCATATCGTTCTTCTGTGTATGATTTGTCATGTTGTCTGTCTCGTTGTTGTTCCATAATTTTCATTACAAGCTGATCAACATATTGCGTTCCAATTTGGCAATCTTGTGTTGCTAGTGGAACTAGTGCTGAATTCCCATGTGTTGATCTGATTGGCGTTACATCGTGAACAACAGAGTCTTCTATATTTGTCAAGTTATGCAAGATTGTTGTGCGGCCGCTTCTTTTTTCAATATCTATAATCAGTGGGAATTTTCCTTGTTCATCAGATTTTCTACTGACTTCAATAAAGAATCTCAAGGTTGCTTCATCTGATATACAGATCGGTGGAATGTTGATTCTAATGTGAAATTTGATCGACAATGTTGTTTTGTTTGTGTCTATCTGTAATACAATGCATATTATGTTTTGCATTTCTCTGATCAAACAAGTTGATGGAACTAGTATGCCGGTAACTTCAAAGTTGGTGTATTGGTTACTATCAGTCCATGTACCATTGAAATAAAGCACAACAGGAATCATCTCCATTGTCTGAAAACAGAATAAGTCTTGTAAATTAACCAAATCAATCCAAACCAGTAACCAAATTATATAATGTTAGTAACCAGAGAATGAAACACATTAGTACATTCATTTTACAATGGAAACAATCAGTTTAATGTTATTTGTTTAGCAATTAAATTATGATAGTTGTATAAAGGTAACCAATGTAGCCAATTAGTTTCCATCATAATAAAACAAACTAATATAAATTAACCAAATATTGCACAGTAATCATAACAACATTATACAGTAACAAAATCCAATGTGATAAAGAACTCAAACACGTGTTAAGTTAGTAACCATAAGATAAAAACATCATCCATTTAATTGTTATAGTGAAAAACAACCAAAGATAGAGGGTTTGTGGGCGGTTAAAAATAATTGTTGTAACCAATGTAGTTAACAAGTAAACATTAATATAACCAATGTAGTTAACAAGTAACCATTAATATAAAAATATAAGTATAAGTATAATTAGATTAATGCAAGAATCAGATTCAAAGCATTAATGAGTATCCATTATATTTTTACATAGTATCCAAATCAGTATTATTCATTAACCAAAATAATGTTAAACAAAGAACTCAACTCAAAGATTAGTCAAGAAACATATACATATAATTGTTCATACATAGGTAACTATATACATTTAATTGTTCATTAACCATATATAACCATAGGAATTTGTAGTAACCATATGTAAATATATACATATAATTTTTATACTGATACACCTCAATATTAGACAGTAACCAATACAATGTAGTCAATGAGTAACCTCAAATATATAATAATATAAATTTGTAATCTTACACAGTAATCAGGTCAGCACTATCGAGTATCCGTTATAGTTTTATATAGTAACCAAATCAGAATTAGTTAGTAACCAATATATCAAAGTCAACATTAGTCAGTAACTAATTCATCATTTTCATTAACCAATTCAAGATTGTTCAAGAATATTATACAAGAACCATTATAATTTTAAACAAAGAACCAAATCAAAGAATATGCAAGAACTACAATAAAGTTACCCAAAGAATCAAATCATCATGAATCAGTAACCAATATATTGTTACATAGTAACCTAGGAAGCATTAGACAGTAACTAGCTTATCATTAGACATTATAATGTTACAAAGTAACCAAAACATCATTAGACAGTAACCAACATAGCTTCATACAGTAACCAAGACAACATTAGACAATATAATGTTACAAAGTAACCAAGAGAGTATTAGACAGTAACCAACATTTTGTCATACAGTAACCAAGATATCATTAGACAGTAACCAAGACAGCACTGAACAATATAATAATATACAGTAGCCAAAACAACAATAGACAGTAACCAACAGTTGCATTAGACAGTAACCAATGTTTATGATGAGTAACCATTAATATAAAAATTCAGTAGAACTCGTTTGAAAATTATAAATTAATCAAATAAACAGTTAGTGAACAGTTTATATTTATTTAGTAACCATAATCTAAAACATATGAATGAATCAACCAAACACTATAGGAATTTGTAGTAACCGTTTTAATTGTAAAAAACATAATAAAGGTAACAAATATACATACGAATACCGTAGTAACCATAGGTAACTATATGCATACGAACTTTAAACTCACATACCTCAGAGTTCAGATTTGTATCGAAGTTGCTGTGATATTGTTTTTGGTTACTGAACTTGAAGTTGATGATGATTTTGTATTCTATTTCGCCTTCTCCGATCTTAGATGTTACCGAAATTGAACTTGAAGTTGCTGTGATCTTAGTTGTTGATGATGATTTTGTATGTCGCGATCTCAGAGGTGAGAAGAAAGGGAAACGTCGACAGAAGATTTGGATTGTTCCGATATCAATGTTGCGGGTTGTGTTCAGTTGCTTGAATTTAGGAGCGGTTAGTGTTAGATATAGGCGTTCAGAATCGACCAGCGTGTGTGTGATGTTAGTAATTTTATTATTGGGTTGTCTTATTTTTGTAATTATGTTGTGTGTGTTTTATTTTTGTAATTATTTTCTAATTATTGTATATTAATGTTAAGGACCCAAACTAAAAATGTATTTACAATAATTACATTCATCGGTAGCAAATAGGGAAAGCAGAACTATAAGGAAGAGAACCATTGGTTGAAATTTAGAAGTGGCCATAAAATTGTGAATTTGTTTAGTCATCGCATGAATAGACCATTGTTTCAACACATTATTTATATAGGGAAAAAAAGGGAATTGAGGATTTTGTAGAACTACCATTTTCACTTGTGGAAATATTAATTCCCAAAAAATTTAAAGTCGAATAGATTATTACTCCATCCGTTTCTTTTTATTTGTCTTTTTAAAAAGTCAAATTTGTTTCTTTTTTCTTTTTATTTTTAGATTTTAAAGAAGCATTAATGACTCAATTTCATATATTGTCTCTATATTAAATATTCACTCGGTCAATTACACAAAATATTAATAAGCATTAATAGTATTTATTAAATTTATGTTTTCTTCTAAAACATCTATTAAAAAGAAATGGAAGGAGTACAATCATATTTCGTAATCAAATTAAGCCAATTAGCTACTAGGCAATGACAATCTCATCAATTAAATTGCTAAAACTAATAAAGAGTAACGTGTTTATAAAAGGGATGAAAGGAGTATTATTATTTTTATCAATTCAAGTATTTCATATTTTTTTCATTTATGAAGGTTTTCACATTTTAGAGGCATTGTTTAATCACGAGAAAAGAAGAAGAATATCGTAATGATCTCTAGATATTAATCATGTTTTAAACATTAAAACAATTATAATTTTGGTTCTGTAATTCAGTTTAAGATAAAATTTTGGGTAAAAGTATAATTTGATGTTATAAAGATATTGTCCAAAATTCATAATTTTTTTTCGAATTTTAAAGAATTTCACAAATTTGAACATAAATAGGCTTAAAATAAATAGTAACAAAGTTGGGAAAAATCTGAAAAAAATCAAAAACTAACTAAATTATAATTATCTAGGTGGGGCCAGGAGGACGAAAATTTATAAAATATTTAATGCGGTTTAATGGATAAAGTAAAGTATAAAAATGTATGAAAAATTAATTAAAGAAATGCCGAAAATAAGTAATATATTTTATCGACTAAAATCTGTCCAAAAAGGACATATGAGGCTACGAGAGTAATAAATAATTACTATAATGAAATTTTAATGGTGTAAGAATATACTCGAGGATAAATTACAGTATCCAAAAATACCGAAACAAAATTTCAAACAGTTACCATCGATAACTAATAATTAAATAAATTCTTATTGATGGTGTAATTAAGTTACTATTTTGAGACGTGAAATACCCTTCTCGAGGAAAGTACGTCCCAACAAGCAAATCCCGCACTCCCGTGCATTCTAACTTCGCTTATTGTTAAAACTATAAATTTTCCTGAAAAAATTCTTGGACCTTCTAAAAAAGGAGTTTATGTCATTTGTTCAACTAAATTCAATTTTTATATTTCTATCAATTTATTGAATTGTTTTATGATTATTTGGTGATATGTTAATCCAATCCAAAATATTTTGGTAGGTATCCCGAGGTTTTGAATGAGTATGAACAACCCTATAAATAGGGGTATTGAGTTATGGTCGGGTAATCGACATTATCACGCTGTGTAATTACAACGTGATTATATGTTACGTGTAACATTTGGCCTTATTAGGCTGATCACCTAATGATACTTCGGGGGATAAGAGTTTACAGTCTTTTACGATTGTTGAACGTCAAGTAAAAGTTCACAGTTTTTGTGATTATTAAACATTTGTGTAAAGAGTCATGGTTCGTACGACCACTCAGTGACTCTCAAAATAAATATTTTTTTCTTTTAGACATTTCATTAAATTTAAGATTCCAAAAATTTATCCTACTGAGAAATTTAATGTGCATTAACTTATTTAGAGATTTTTGTTGTCTTTTTGTCTTTCATTCAATACTTTAGGTTTGAACCCTAATTAATAATTGGACCCGCAACAATTAATATTAGGGTATTATAAGATTTATTTTTGTAAAAATAGATTATTTAAGATAAGTGAACTTTTAACTTAAGACTACCCAAATTAGTAATAAAACTTTTATCCCAAGAGCGGATGGAGTATTTAGTTATGATTATGCGAAAATAATTATTTTTATTTAATTTAATTTTTAATGGAATTTTACTCTTGGGTTTATATTGATAAAGTTTACTTGAAATTCTAATTCAATGTAACTACTGAAACTCAAGCTTTAATAAATTTTAATTTAATTATAACAATTAGTTAGTAACCAATCCACTATAATTTTCAACTAATTTTATAGTAATTATATTTTTTAAAATCACATTTATTATTAAGATTTTTTGTCGATATCTTAACATCTTAATAAAGTGCAATAACAAATTTTGGATAAAATTTGTTAAGATATATTATCTTAGTGATATAAAAGCTTGTAATATATTTGATAGAGCCAAAGAAAAAAAATCTTTTAGAAATTTATTTTCTTATTATAGATATAAAATAAACAACATCCTTTTTCCTAACATGTTGGGTTTTATTTTGAATATTTTACAAATTTGGATAGAACTTATACTAATTGTTTGCTTATAATCACAACTAAATAAATGTGAGACTCAGATTTTATCAATAAAGATTTAAATTTTGTCGAAATAATTTTTAATATTATGGTGTGAATTTAAGATAATATTATAGTTATGGGTAGTATTTATAAATTTTGCAAAGTATGCAAGTGGTTATATTATATTCGATTGGGTGGGGAGAATATTCGGTTTAGCAGGAATATTAAATACAACTACTCAATCATTGGTGGACCCACAAATGTAATTATTGTCGGATTGAGAAAATGACAAAAATATTTTATTGAAATAACGGCGGAAGTTTTACCGTTGATACTGTTGAACTACTCGATAGTAAAAGTACAGTAATACGTGTGGTTGCATAGTAGCACACGGTATTGATTATTGATGCTTATGTGAGAAGTCACTCAGTTTGATTCCATTATCACGATTAATAATATGAATTATTATAGCGATAATGACGTTTTGTTTTATTCGTATTATTAACGTAATAAAACAGAAACATCTTTTTATATAAAACAGAATACTTTATTAAAGTTATTCTATAAATAAAATATATTATATTTTATTATGCATAGTGTTTTGCATAGTGTTGCATAGTGTTTGCATAGTAAAATATTTTTATATAAATAGAATATATTATATTTTATTTAAAAGATTTTGCTTTAAATATGGACCGTCAGATTTAAGTAAATCAATCTGGACCGTTCATGGATTAATTACTATGCATTCTATTTTCCTATAAATAGAAGCTCATTCCTTCATTATTTTCTTACGAATTCACTGAAACTCTAGAGAGAAACTATAGAGAGAAAGAAGAAAAGTATTCTGCTACTTCACTTTGCCAATATTCAGTTCTTCTAAGGTAGGGAATATTATTTGTTGTACCCGTAAGGGGTGTTATTCTTTCTTATTCATGAAGAGAACTTCTGTTATTCCATTCATAACATTAATTTGAAAATAAGGGATGATGAGGAAATAATTACAAAAATTACAAAAACTAAAAATGTATTTACAATAATTTGAAAATAAGGGATGATGAGGAAATAATTACTTACATTCATCAGTAGCAAATAGTGAAAGCATAACTATAAGGAAGAGAACCATTGGTTGAAATTTAGAAGTAGCCATAAAATTGTGAATTTGTTTAGTCATCGCATGAATAGACCATTGTTTCAACACATTGTTTATACAGGGAAAAAAAGGGAATTGAAAATCTTGTAGAACTAACATTTTCATTTATGGAAATATTAATTCCCAAAAATTATAAAGTCGAATAGATTATTACTCCATCCGTTTCTTTTTATTTGTCTTTTTAAAAAGTCAAATTTGTTTCTTTTTATTTTTAGATTTTAAAGAAGCATTAATGACTTACTTTCATATATTGTCTCTATATTAAATATTCACTTGGTAATATTAATAAGCATTAATAGTATTTATTAAATTTATGTTTTCTTCTAAAACATCCATTAAAAAGAAATGGAAGGAGTACAATCATATTTCGTAATTAAATTAAGACAATTAGCTACTAGACAATGACAATCTCATCAATTAAATTGCATGTAAAATTAAAAAAGAGTAAAGTGTTTATAACGTGTTTAAATTGCAAAAAATTTTAAATTCTATTTATGTCATGCTTCCGCTGTTTTACAATGTTATTGTATGTATATCTTGTTTCTGTAAACCAACAAGAACCCCTAAAAAGCCAAACCCTAATGGATCATGGGCAGTCCCTCGATGTCTTGTGTAATCTCCAGCAAATGTTTCAAATCTTGCCCAATCTCTTTGTTTCCTTAATTTTATGGAAAATAAATCAAGGTGAATCAAATCAAATATAAAAATTAAATATTACCAAATAAAATAATTAATATCTTATCAAATCAAATCATATTTTAACAAATCAAATCTTATCTTATCTTGGAAACCAAATTAAATCATTCTAATGTTAGGAACAGATTATTTATTTCCATAACACTTGCAAGCATATATGGAACACTACATATTCATCCCAGTCTACTCATATTCTTTCATTCTTCTAGCTTTCTTTGAAATTTCTCTCTTCCTTAAATTTTCTTCCTTTCTTCAAAGAAGAAACAAAAACAAAAAAGAACGACATTCAATTAATATAGCTACTACAATTCTAAGCTGCCTTGTGGAACTACAGAGAAGTGAAGAGCTGAGAAGCTTTGATCAACATCACAATTTCATTTTCTAGAACGAGGGGCGTTTGATTTTGTCATGCACCATTAATTCCTAGCTCCCCAATTTTTTGTACAATCAAGTAGCAAAACCAACTTGGGATCTCGGATTGCATAAACCTCCCTTAAATTGAAGAATATACTCAACCAAATTGTCCCTGCATAAATGCGACATGAGGCCAATTCCCAACATCCATAATAGAAGATAAAACAGGTTTTAGAGTGAGGACAAAAAAGATGAGGAAAGTTTCATGATCAAGTTACAAAGGGGTAGGCAAGCAATCGGAAATTAGAAAAGGAACAAAATAAATCATTTAAGGCGCTCTCTACGCAAGGCTAGCCCCAACGTAAAAGAGAAATCGGGACACATGAATCTTGTGCCATAGCAACTTAGCCCAAGGTATATTCTCGACCTCTCGACGAATAGATTCCCAGATGATATTTGCCTTGAGGAACTATTGACAATACCATTCCGTAATATGAGGTCCTCAAAGCAGAAGACACATGAACTTCATTTCATAACTTTCAAAACCGCATCACCTCATGATGGTTACGATGGTTTCTAAGAGGCAGAGACGACCAATAACCTTGAGAAATGATGGAAGAGACTCTAGCAGAGATAAGAATCCTAGAGTTAGAGATAATAGACTTAGAAGAAGATAAGGCCTGGCCATCCAGCCACGGGTCAAACCACAAACTGAAGATGTTACCATTACCAAATATATAACTAAAGAATTTCAAAGCAGTAGGCCTAAGTTTAATGATTTTAAGCCAAATCCAAGAGCAATCAGAGTGAATATCAATATGCCAAAAATTTCTCTGCTTAAGAATAGAGCTTTGAATCCATGAAGTCCAAAGAGAGGAAGGGGAAGGAGAGATAACCTTGATAAGGTGCTAGAGGATGAGAGCCATATTCCAGTCAATAAGACTCTTGATAGCTAGACCCCTCTCAGACTATGGCATGGATAGATCCTTCTAAGAGACTTTGACTTCAAACTTAAGAAGAGATGCGCCTTTCCAGAGAAATCTATAAAGAATCAACTGAATTGATCTCATCACAGACTTGGGCAAAATAAAATGGGCTGACCAGTAAGACTGAATGGCAAACAGGACAAATTTGATTAGTTGCAGTCTGCCTGAGTAAAAGAGAAATCTTGCAGTTCAGGAGGACACTCTACCAGTGATTTGTTGAATTAAAGGCATGCAATCCATGTGGGAAAGCGTAGATGAGATAAGTGGAACCCCAAGAAATCTGATAGGTAGAACACCAATATGAAACCCCACTATAGAACAAATGTTATTCTGCCATTCTTCTTTAACATTATATAAAAAATAATGACTCTTCTGTGCATTTGGAATTAAGCTAGAGAACATTGAGAAAGACTAAATACAAGAATGAATGATTGTAACTAAAGGCAGGCTACCATGGCAAAAGATTAATAAATCATCAGCAAAACAAGGATGAGTGAGTTTGCAAGGCTCGATTCGCTAGTGGAATTTAAAGACAAGCAAATGAGCATCCTTGTTCAAAATAATTGAGAGGGCTTCCATAGCTAGCACAAACAGGTAAGGGGAAAGAAGATCCCATTGCCTTAGTCCTCTAGACCTTCGAAAGTAGCTTGCAAGAGCTCAATTCACTTTAACAAAAAACATAGCTGTAGAAATGCAAACTTTAATCCAATTAATGAAAGTGGGAGGGAACTTAAGAAGGCTCAACAGATCCAAGATAAAACTCTAGTTGACGGTGTCAAAAGCTTTCCTAATGTCAATTTATAAGGCACATCTAGCAAGACCAAAATTCCTATGGCAGTTTCTGAAATGTTATTGGGCAAGAAGAATATTATCACTGATGCTTCTACTAGAAATGAAGGCAGATTGGGCATGGTCAATTAGAGAGGGAAGGACCTTCTTAAGTCTATTAGCAATAATCTTAGAGATGCATTTATAAAAAGTGTTGCAACAAGATATTGGCCTAAAGTCAGATATATAATTCCACAAGGAAGGTGGCTCGTATCAAAAAAATAATGCACTACAGAGGTAAATTCAGGCCCAATGATATCCCAACAATGGAGGAAAAATTAACCTTAAAGCCATCAGGGCCAGGCTCTTGTTAACCTTTATAGACTTAGGCATAAAGAAAATATCATCATCCAAAATAGGGGAACCATATTAGAAGATTGTGTAAGACCCCAGCTTTTATAAATAAAGATGAATTTTTCTATAAATATTATTTTTGAATATTATGGAATAAATTTGATATAATGTTATAGTTGTGGGTAATATTTATAAATTTTGCAAAGTATGCAAGTTGTTATAAAATATTCGTTTGGTCGGGGAATATTCTTTTTGTTAGGGAATATTCGTACAATGGCTCAATCATTGGTGGACCCCACAACATTATCATCGGATTGAGAAAATGACAAAAATATTTTTATAAAAATAACTACGGAGGTGTTACTGAATTAAAACCATTGAACTACCCGGTGGTAAAAAAAGAATCTGGCGTGGTTGCATAGTAGCACACGGTATTGATTATTGATGCTTACGTGAGAAGTCACTCAGTTATGCTCAATTATTGCTACAGTAATTGCTGCATCATATCTCTTATATTATTGATTCAATTATTGTCACAAAGATTATCATCTCAGATAATATGTTATAGTATTAAATCAATAATTGAGACGACAAGTTATAAATGATTAATAATTATTGAAAGATTAAATATGTGTTATGATTTGTGGTAAGTTTGATTATTTTATGGGGGCTCATATGTCATCATCTAAGAGTCTCTTCATCAATAGTATTTACCTTCATCAATGGTAATTACCCTTGTGAATAGTATTTACCTTAAATCAATAGTAATTATCCTTGTGAATAGTATTTACCTTTCATCAATAGTAATTACCCTTGTGAATAGTATTTACCTTCGTCAATAGTATTTACCTTCGTTAATAGTAATTACCTTTACCGGACGTCGAACCACTTGTCGTTTCACATTACAAAGGCCGAACCACTTGTCGTTTCACATTAAAGCGCCAAACCGATTCGTCAAGCCACTTGCCTTTTCTACGGCGGTGCTAAGCTAGAAATCTTCTATAAATAGAGGCCTAGGGCTTCATTATTTTCACTTAATTCATTCAAGCTATAGAGAGAAAGTATAGAGAGAATAAGAGAGAAAGAAGAAGAGTATTTTGTTACTACTACATCGCTTAAAGATTCAATCTCCTACCAAATGTAAGGGGTGTTATTCTTTCTTATTTGAAGAGAATCTGTTGTTATTCCATTGCTTATTATTTCGTTGGAATAACTCAGATACGCTGGTTTACCCTATACTTGGTGACATTCTTCTATGATTACATTGGAACATCCTGCTCATGTGTTTTACACAGGACTGGTTAAAATCTTTATTATTCTGTTGGAACATCCGTCATGCGTGTGTTTTACAGGACCGGGTTAAAGTCTTTTATTATTCTGTTGGAATATCCTATCGTGTGTTTTACACCGGATCTCGGGTTCCATCTTTATTATTCTGTTGGAACATCACGCCGGTGTGAATTTCACGACTGGTTCCGTTATTTATTATTACGTTGGAATAACTTTTGTCTGCATGTGATCTATCGCATGCATGGTGATTTCTTTTGTTATTCCATTCTTTATTATACCCGGTTGGTTAAAACTTTGACTTCTATACTCCATGAAATTAGTAGAATATCCTTGATATTTGCGTTTCATCCAAAGATCTTTTCATGGAAATATTCTTCCGATCATTCTTGAATTTTACTCTACAAACAAAGATCATGTTGACAATTTGGACGTTAATAATTCCGGATAAAATAATTCTTGAACTTGTTTTATTGAATTCTTATATCATTGTCATCATCCTCATGTTTATATTTTTTGAAAGTCATCGTGGCATTTTGTAGTGCATAGATGGACTTGGTATGATTATGACCAGAGACTATTCGGATTGTAATCATTTAACCGTAATGTTACAAATGATGTGATAAAAATCCTCAAATGGTCAGTAGTGCATTGATGGACGATTGTTGGCATGATCATGACCATTAATGAATACACAAATATTCTTGGCCCGTAGTGCATGAATAATTGTGGTCGTGATACTAAAGAATATCCTTGGCCAGTAAAGTGAGGGGTGATTCGATGATGTGGAATATTTATTAAAGTCGAGTCTCAAAGAATAATAAATGATGAAAAACCTTTTAAAACCTAAAAGATAGTAGACTTTATTTTCTACTTGACTCTTTTAATGGATTGCATATTCAGCCGCAGCTAAACCTGGTTGTCTATTGTATTTTATCGGTTTAACATTATTGAAGACTATTGATAATTTATTCTCGCATTATCTTAGTCATAATATTTTCATCGGGCTAGTTGAGCTCACCCTTTCTTTTCACCGTTCTCTTCGTGAAATGATAATATATTTGGGGACGAGTCGGGAAACGCAGTGATGGTCCACAAGATAGCATTAGTAGTCCTCACTATTCGTAAAATAGTGTGATAATAAGCTGTAATGAGGACTTTTTGTTTGAGTTTGTATAATATCTAGTAGAGCGATATTTGTATTTAAACTCACGGTTTATGTCGTATTGTATTTACAGCAGTTATGTTAATAAGTTGTATTTAAATTACGTACCATGTAAGTGGCGACTCAAGATGGGTGATGTATACCTAATTTTGGGGGCGCCACGGTTGGTATCGAGCTTAGGGATGTGATCCTGGCTAAGATGTGAGAATAGTACTAGGAGGGAGAGAGGGGAATACCTTCGCTAGTATGACCTACCTAAGTTTATGTGCTATTTTATTGGTTGGTGGAAGATAAGGATAATTTGTTACATGTCAATTAACCTTTTGTTTTGTGGCGATGTCGAAAATGACATCCGAGAATGTTGAGAATAGCAATGGAGCGCAGCGATCGTTGATTCACCACATATCAATAATCAAGATAATGTGCATCGAAGGCGACAATCCTCATGCAAACAACAAACTTGACCAAATGAAAAATGATCAAATGTTCAGAGGCTTTATGCAATTTATGCAACAAAGAAAGTGAGAGCGACTCTGCCCAAAATGTAGGTGGAAACACGGAAAACTCTCTTGGCGGTCACCGCTAAACAATTTAAGGAGCTGGGACCACCGGGAGTTTAAGGGAGAGCCAAAACCACTTCTCGGCGGAAGCATGGATAAAGCAGATTACCAAGATATTTGATGTCTTGGGATGCTCCGAGGAGCAAAAGGTTCCCTTCACGCTTTTATGTCAAGCGCATGGAGAGGCGGATTCTTGGTGGGAATCCAGAAACGTACTCAACCAAATTGCATCAAGATATCTTGGGAGAAGTTCCAGAGTCATTCAATGACAAATACTTTCCGAAAGTATTCGCCACATGAAGGAGGTGGAGTTTATCAAGTTGGAACAAAACAATATGACCAGGTGTCGCAATACGAGGCAAAATTTGCGGAGTTATCACGGTTTCAGGCCCCACTTGGTGGATAATGAAGAGAGAATGGCGAATGTTTTTAAGAGGTTTGAAGTCGGGAGATACGTCAACATCTTATTTCTCATAAACCGTGTTTGTATTAGGATGTTGTAAATAGGGCTCGATTAGTGGAGCGCGATAATGAGTCAACGAACTAAAAAGAAGCGGTTTAAGAAATTATAATACCAATGAGAATAGTCATCGAGGCGGTGACAACAAGCGTGGAGGGAATCAACAAGCCGGATATGGTAACCACTTGGTGGTAATCGGGCCAAAACAATAAGAATGGACATTTCAAGAAAAGGAGATTCAACAATGATGGAAAGACGTTAAGACCAAAGACCCATTGTTAAGGAAGGAGAAAGACCACCTATCATATGCTTCAAATGCGAGGAGAGGGACACATCATCAAATGCGCCATGCCAGTCAAAGCATGTTATAATTTGGAAGAGAAGGTCACTTAGCTCGATTTTTTGTCGTTTCATCAAGACAAATTCAGCTAGGATGGAGGCACCAAAGGCCATCCCAGAAAATTCAAAACCTAGTAGTGCAAGGGAGAGCATTTGTTGTGACCTCCCAAAGAGCAAGAATCCGAATGAGGTCATCACAGGGTAAGCTTATCATAAACTCTAATGAAGTCTATACTTTATTTGATACCTGGGTTCTACCCATTCTTTTATTTCTCCTACTTGCGCTCATCGATTAAATTTGACTCAGAGAAATTAGACTTTGACTTATCGTGGAAACTCCGTTGGGAGAAACCTTCATTACATCCACTGTTTATAAGTCTTGTTTGGTTCAAATCGGTACCCTCACATTACCGTCGATCTTATTTCATTAAAAATACTTGCATTTGACGTGATTCTAGGGATTGATTGGTTAACTACTTATCATGCAAAAATTGATTGTTTTCGTAAGGTTGTTAGCTTTCATATTCCTAATCAACCTATTATGCTAATTCAAACGACCAAACCATTAAAATCAATCACGGTCATCTCAAGCCATAAAGCTATTCGTTTATTGAAAACGGATGTCAAGCTTTCTTAGCTCATGTCATGATTTAAATAAAAATACGCCGCTTTTAAACGATATTCCTATTGTTAATAAATTTCGACGTATTTCAGAAGAACTTCTGGCCTACCCCAGGCGTGAAATTGAATTTTGTATCGACCTTGAACCCCCCAGACAAAACCTATTTCCAAAGCCCCATATCGAATGGCTCTATTGAACTTCAGGAGTTAAAGACCCAACCGCAGGAATTGTTAGACATTGGCTTTATTCGATCTAGTACTTCTCCTTGGGGTGCTCTCTGTTCTATTCGTGAAGAAGAAAGATGGGAGTATGCGACTTTGTATTGATTATCGGGAGTTGAATCACGTCACCATCAAAAATAGGTATCCATTGCCACGTATTGATGACTGTTTGACCCGATTGTAAGGAGCCAAATTCTTTTCAAAGATTGATCTTCGTTAGGATATCACCAATTGAAGATTAGAATCACCGACATTCCAAAGACGACTTCCGAACTCCGATGACGGGCATTATGAATTCCTAGTCATGTCCTTTGGATTGACTAATGCTCCCTTTGCCTTCATGGATATGATGAACCGAGTATTCAAGGAATATTTAGATCACTTTGTGTTCGTCTTTATTGATGACATCCTTATTTATTCCAAAAGCCGTGAAGATCATGAGCAACACTTGAGGTCGACACTCCAAAAGCTTTGTGAATATAAGCTTTATGCCAAGTTGAAAAAAATGCGAGTTCGGCTTGAAGAAGTAGCATTCCTTGGGCACGTGGTATCAAGTCATGGAATATCATTGACCCAAAGAAAGATTGAAGCTATTCAAAGTCGGGAACAACCTAAATCGATGGACCAAATACGTAGCTTTCTCGGTTTAATTTGGTTATTATCGGAGATTCGTGGAAGGATTTTCTCGAATCGCTATTCCATTGACTCGGTGACTCGGAAAGATACAAAGTTCGGTTGGAGCGAAGAATGTGAGAAAAGTTTTCAAGAACTCAAGAGGAGACTTACTTTCAAAGACTGCTCGACAATACCATCCGCTCGGAGGGATTTGTCATCTCTGATGATGCTTGAGCAAAGGGTTGGGATGTGTTCTCATGCAACATGGAAAAGTAATAGCCTTTATGCCTCGCGACAACTCAAAGAATATGAGAGGAATTATCCTACTCTATGATCTAGAGTTGGCATTTGTTATCTTTGCACTTAAAATTTGGAGGCATTACTTGTATGGGGAGAAAGTGGAGATCTTTACGGATCATAAAAGCCTCAAATATTTCTTCACTCAAAAGGAACTCAACACGCGACAACGACGTTGGCTTGAAGCTGTTGAAAGATTATGATCATACCATCCAATACCATCCTCGAAAAGTTTAACGTGGTAGTGACGCATTGAGTAGAAAATCATACGCAAGCACGAAAAGCGATATTGTCAACGCAAAGGCCCATTTTGTGTGACTTGCAAAGGATGGAGATAGAATTAAAGACTCAGGGGACGCATGTGATGATAGCGAGTATCTGAGTAGAATCGACTTTAATTGATAAAGTTAAAGCCGCCAAGCTACGAGACACGAGGCGATGCGTATGAGGAAGAAAGTGCAAGAAGGTGCTATCTTAGGAAGCAAGAATCGATGAAGAAGGAATACTTGAGTCTACTCCATACTTTGTGTTCCTAACGACCTCGATTTAAAGTATAATATCATGATGGAGGCACACAACACACCATTTGCAATCCATCTCGGGAGTACCAAAATGTATCATGATATTCGCCATACATTTTTGGTGGAGCAATATGAAGAGAGAGAGATAGTTTTGTTTATCTCAAGGTGTCTAACTTGTCAACGAAGTTAAAGCGAGCATCAAGTACCAAAAGGTCCATTGCAACCACTTGAAATTCCAGAATGGAAGTGGGAGCACATTACCATGGATTTAAGCACGGCCTTCCTAAGGTTTCTCAAGGCATTGATGCGATTTGGGTCATTGTTGATAGATTGACCAAGTCCGCTCATTTCTTACCGATCTGAGAAACTTATACACTTGAACGTCTTGCTCAGTATGTACATAAACGAGATTGTAAGATCGCATGGTATCTTCGGTATCCATAGTTTCGATCGAGACCCAAGATTCACTTCACGATTTTGGGTTAGTTTGCAAAAAGCTATGGGCACAGACTTACGATTTAGCTTCTAAGATATCATCCTCAGACGGACGGACAATCGGAGAGGACTATTCAAACTCTTGAAGATCTATTAAGACTCGTGTCCTTGATTTCAAGGGAGTTGGGACAAGTTCTTACCATTGGTGGAGTTTCCTCACAACAACAGCTTATCAAGCAAGTATTGGCATGGCTCCATTCAAGCATTGTATGGAAGAAAGTGTCGTTCTCTAGTATCTTTGGGATGAGGTGGGTGAAGCAACGTTGTTGGGACCGGAGTTGGTACGTATGACTATGGAAAAGATTCAAATGATCCGACAACGATAAAAACCTCACAAAATCGATAAAGAGTTATCCGATCTTCATCGAAAGGACGTGGAATTCGATATAGGAGATCATGTGTTGTTAAGAGTTGCTCCATGGAAAGGAGTTACAAGATTTGGAAGGAGAGGAAAACTTAATCCTCGATTCATCGGTCCATTTTAATCCTCGATCGAGTAGGAAGCGTGGCCTATAGACTCGCTTTACATCGCCAAATATGTCTCGTGTTCATAACGTTTTTCACATATCTATGTTACGTAAATATGTGAAAGACCCGAACCATATTATTGAGTTAGAACCGGACGAAATAGCGGAAGATTTGACGTATGAAGAGGTTCCTGTTCAAATTTTGGATAAGAAAGAACATATTCTACGCTCCAAGGTTATACCTCAAGTCAAAGTTTTATGGAGGAACCACGATGTTGAGGAAATGACTTGGGAGTTAGAATCTGAAATGAAATCAAGGTATCCTTACCTCTTCGACATACCAGTCATCGCCCTAATTTCGAGGCGAAATTTCATAAGAAGGGAGGTTGTAAGACCCGACTTTTTATAAATAAAGATGAATTTTTCTATAAATATTATTTTTGAATATTATGGAATAAATTTGATATAATGTTATAGTTGTGGGTAATATTTATAAATTTTGCAAAGTATGCAAGTTGTTATAAAATATTCGTTTGGTCTGGGAATATTCTTTTGTTAGGGAATATTCGATAATGGCTCAATCATTGGTGGACCCACAACATTATTATCGGATTGAGAAAACGACAAAAATATTTTTATAAAAATAACTACGGAGGTGTTACTGTTAAAACCGTTGAACTACCCGGTGGTAAAAGTATAAAGAATCTGGCGTGGTTGCATAAGAAGACACTACGGTATTGATTATTGATGCTTACGTGAGAAGTCACCACCTATGCTCAATTATTACTACTGAAGAATTCACGCATCATATCTCTTATATTATTGATTCAATTATTGTCACAAAGATCATCTCAGTATAATATGTTATAGTATTAAATCAATAATTGAGACGACAAGTTATAAATGATTAATAATTATTGAAAGATTAAATATGTGTTATGATTTGTGGTAAGTTTGATTATTTTATGGGGGGGCTCATATGTCATCATCTAAGAGTCTCTTCATCAATAGTATTTACCTTCGTCAATAGTAATTACCCTTGTGAATAGTATTTACCTTCGTCAATAGTAATTATCCTTGTGAATAGTATTTACCTTCGTCAATAGTAATTACCCTTGTGAATAGTATTTACCTTCGTCAATAGTATTTACCTTCGTTAATAGTAATTACCTTTACCAGACGTCGAACCACTTGTCGTTTCACATTACAGACGTCGAACCACTTGTCGTTTCACATTACAGGCGTCAAACCAGTCGTCAAGCCACTTGCCTTTTCACACGACAGGTGCTAAGCTAGAAATCTTCTATAAATAGAGGCCTAGGGCTTCATTATTTTTCACGAATTCATTCAAGCTATAGAGAGAGAAAGTATAGAGAGAATAAGAGAGAAAGAAGAAGAGTATTTTGTTACTACACCGCCGTAAAGATTCAATCTCCTACCAAATATAAGGGTGTTATTCTTTCTTATTCATGAAGAAAGCTGTTGTTATTCCATTGCTTATTATTCATTGGAATAACTTTGATACGCTTGATTTACCCTATACTTGGTGACATTCTTCTATGATTCATGTTGGAACATCCTGTGATGTGTTTACACACGGACCGGTTAAAATCTTTATTATTCTCATTGGAACATCACATGCGTGTGTTTTACAGGACTGGTTCCGTCTTTATTATTCTCGTTAGAACATCCACATCATGTGTTTTACACGGACACGGTTAAAATCTTTATTATTACATTTGGAATATCCTATCGTGTTTTACACCGGATCCGGTTCCATCTTTTTATTATTCTGTTGGAACATCCGCGTCGGTGTGAATTTCACGACGATTGGTTCCGTTATTTATTATTACGCTGGAATAACACGTCTGCATGGCCTATCGCATGCATGGTGATTTCTTTTGTTATTCCATTCTTTATTATACCCAGTTGGTTAAAACTTTGACTTCTATACTCCATGAAATTAGTAGAATATCCTTGATATTTGCGTTTCATCCAGTATCTTTTCATGGAAATATTCTTCTGATCATTCTTGAATTTTACTCTACAAAAAAATATCATGTTGACAATTTGGGACGTTAATAATTCTGGATAAAATAATTCTTGAACTTGTTTTATTGAATTCTTATATCATTGTCATCATCCTCATGTTTATATTTTTTTGAAAGTCATCTGTGGCCTGTAGTGTATAGATGGACTTGGTATGATTATGACCAGAGACTATTCGGTGTAATCATGACCGTAATGTTACAAATGATGTGATAAAAAATCCTCGATGGTAGTAGTGCATTGATGGACAATTGTTGGCATGATCATGACCATTAATGAATACACAAATATTCTTGGCCCGTAGTGCATGAATAATTGTGGTCGTGATACTAAAGAATATCCTTGGCCGTAGTGCAGGGGTGATTCGATGATGTGGAATATTTATTAAAGTGAGTCTCAAACTATAATAGTGATGAAAAACCTTTTAAAACCTAAAAGATAGTAGACTTTATTTTCTACTTGACTCTTTTAATGGATCAGATATTCCGCTGCAGCTTATTAAACCTGGTTGTCTATTGTATTTTATCGGTTTAACATTATTGAAGACTATTGATAATTTATTCGCATTATCTTAGTCATAATATTTTTCTTTGGGCTAGTTGAGCTCACCCTTTCTTTCTTTCATTCTCTTCAGAAATGATAATATAGCCGGGACGAGTCGGGGAAACGAGTGATGGTCACGAAGATAGCATTAGTAGTCCTCACTATTCGTAAAATAGTGTGATAATAATGTAATGAGGACTTTTGTTTGAGTTTGTATAATATCTAGTAGTAGGCGATATTTGTATTTAAACTCACGGTTTATGTCGTATTGTACACGACAGTTATGTTAATAAGTTGTATTTAAATTCTGTACCATGTAAGTGGCGACTCAAGATGGGTGATGTATACCTAATTTTGGGGGCGTCACAGATTAGATAGAAATAATCTGTTTAATAACATACTTTTCTAGCTCAGCAAATCTAGGATAGTGATCGAAGGAAGAACCTAAGAGATCCTGGTAGAAATCTATAACAACCTACTGGATATTAGCTTGGTTCTCTACCAATTCCCCATTACAATTATAAATTGCCAATTTTTTTGTGGTTCCTTAAGCTCTTGATAGCATTAGAAAAAAACTTGGAGTTTTTGTCCCCTTGAGAGAGCCAAATTGCTCGAGATTTTTGTTGTAACAGAGATCCTCTAAAGCAAGGGCTTTCATAGCGATGCAGATACAAAGAAATTTCGATCGAGAAAGGAGGTCTTTGTGGGGATCGTGAGTGAAGAGAAGACCGAATGGTAGAGAGTTGGGCTCAAGGATACATACATTATTAGAAAGATTACCGGTAGATGAGTTAAGTTGAACAATAGATTTCTTAGTTCTCCTCATCTTTTCAAAAAGAATGAACATTGGGTTGCCACAATTTGAACATTCCAACCATCGAGATCGCAACATTAAATCCTTCTAGATCAATTATGAAGTTGAAAAATTGAAAGAGCTTTGACCGTTTCAAGGTGAAGGTGGGTTTTAAGGATAATAAAATGAACCTACAATATATAATTCAATAATTTATTGTTTAAATAAATATTTAATAATTATAACTACATTCTCAAAATTCTAATTAAATATATTATCTTACATTTAATTGATTATTTCACTAATTAATATAATAAATCATTATTAATATTGGCCGTGTGCTTCTCATGGGAATGGTAAACGAGTTTATCTAAATGAGAAAAAATGGAGATAAGTCAAACACTAATTAAATATTATTATTGAAATTAATGAAAGTTCATATTGCACACTTGCTTTATAATCATGAAATCAACATATAGAGAATTATTTTAAATCAATTGTTCATGGAAGAGTTGTGCTATGTATTGCGATAAATTGACGCTGAATTATAATTGTGAAATTTATCAATATATGAGATTTGTAAGAATTATAAGAACAATCCACTTATTACACATCTCTCTAATAAAGTTACAATCGGTACTTATCTATGTAACTGATAATTAAAAAGTCGATGTAAAATTGTAGTACTTAAAGCTACATGTAATGCTTTGCGTCAAGAAAGATACTAGATGAGTCGTTTTCAAATTTATTTGTATTTTGCACGGGTTATCAAACTTGAAATACTAAACAACTATCAAAATTTACTCAACCTCCCTAGGTGATTGACACGTGTATGTCATACAAAATGTTAACAGTTGATTAAATATTTTGAAATGGATAATACTATGTGCACCAACTGTACACAAAATTTTGTGCACTAAGAGTATGATTCAAATATTGCTTACCAATTAAATGTGCAAAATATTCAGTTGTAGGTCTCGCTCCATATTTTTTCTTTGTTTTTATACTTAATGTGCACAATTTTTTATATAATTGGTGCTCCTAGCATTACTCTTCTGAAATTTATAATAAGAATGTGTCAGATCATTCTTTCTTATGTATGAAATCGATCTCCTCACTATTCTCCCAGTCCTTCAAAAATTGGTTTATTTAATTTTTGTGGTCAAATGGATCAATTTTAAAAAAGAATTCAGGATAGTTATTTATATTTTTAAACATATAAAAATTGAAGGTGATAGTAAATTCGATATAGTTTCTTATATATGGTTCTCCTCTTATATTTACAAGAAAATGGTATATATTTTGATTACAAAATTGGTCAATTTGATATTGAAAAAATCAAATTAAATCGATTTTTGCGAGACAGATGGACTAGAAATTAACTAATAGGAATATTAATGTTGAAGGAAAATGATATACATGTGTCGACAAATATTTGACAAAATTAGATTGCGACCTACGTGATCAAAGTATATGCGATAAGATCGAATAAATTAAAGTAATTAAAACTTTTATAATGTATAACATGACTCATTGTTGAAATTAATGGTATGTCATATTGCACAGTTGCTTTATCATCAGGAAATCAAAATTGGTGTTTGATTGCATCTTAATGCAATTTAATAGCCCACCTCTTAATGAATTTTAACAGCCCATATCTTTGTATTAAGAGGTATTCTGAATAGTTTTGACTCATATTTGTATCTTAAATATTCAGAGGGTCTCTTAATACAAAGATGTGAGTTGTTAAGATATATTAACACTCTGTTTCTAAGTTTTAAAATGGACAAAAAAGAAAAAAATTGGACAAAAAATTTAAGTTTTCTTTCCAATTCATATATTTATGAGTTTTTTAATAAGCGAAAAAAAAGAAATGGATAGAAAACTTGGTCACTTTTCTTGTCAAAGTTTTCAGTCTAAAATAAGTCTGATTTGGACGGAAAAGAAATTGGAATAAATACTATTTTTATAATTATCATATTATCCTCAACTTTCAATATAATAAATTGTAAATTACAACTCATGTCTCCAATTTATTTTTATCTACTAAACCTAAGTTGATAAAGAGAAAGAGACATCTTGGCGTCAGGTACATGCCTTTGCTTATCTACTTTACCTTCTTTTGAATATCAATTTTTTGTTACAATTTCCTTGTGAAGACTTCATATGGAATATAAGTTATGATTGATGTAATGATTCTCCTTTACTGAATCTTAAATAGTAGATTATGATAAAACATGCTATTATCAATGACTTGAATGCTTAATGCAAATATGTTATTAAATGATTTACGATGTATATATTTAAAATAGGACATTTTATTATAGTTATAATTTCTATGCCTATCAGACCATGTTTTAGACTAATTTAGTACTATTAGATTTAGAGGCGGAACTAGGGAGGGGGAAAATATATGATTTCAACCCTGGAATCTAAAGCATGCTAATTTTAGTTAAACTTGATCTTTGTTATGAGATGATATTAATTCATTTGCTTTCTCATGTCCTTCTACTTATGATAAATTAACAATATTACAATAAGATAAAATAATGTTAAATAAGTTTGATGATTAATTAATTAAGATTGCACTCATTTGTTTTACTGACTTAATCATATCTTGGCATCGATTTTTTGTAAATGAGAATAACTTCATTAATTTTCTTGATTTGAGTAACTCCTCTCAATTATCTTCAAGGAAGATGACCAGAACTAGAATATAAGGTTTTGAATATATAATATTATAATTTGTAATTTATCTATAGACGTAGCTAATCAGTTGACTAAAAACTTTAAAGTGTGATTAATAGTCCCATATTTCGGGGAAAATTAATATATATATATATATATATTTATACATATATATATATATATGTGTGTGTGTGTGTGTGTGTGTGTGTGTATTTAAAGCCATTAGACTCACAACTCAAAAGTTGACAATGGTTGAAATATAATGTTGTGAAATACTATAATTGAGCAAAATGAATTTGAAAGAAGCACTCCAAGCGTCAATAAATAATTTTTTTACTGATGTATTTTGACCCCCCCTCTAAAAATATTCTGGTTCTGCCACAGATTAGATTGTCACTAAGTAGATAATTTATTTATGATTTTGTGAACAAAAATATGAATTTACTATTATTGTTTTATATCCATTTGTTGTTGTGTATTTAACTTTGAAACTCATTCAGTTTTATTGATTGAATAAATGGATGATTAGAATGGTAAATTTTGAGATTTTATGGTTCGACTACATTTTCTAGTAACATCGATCTTGTCACTAGTACAAAATCATAAAAAGACAACACTTAAAAGATGACGTTTTTATAAAAAATGTTGTGGTATTTTTTTTACAACGTTTTTTTAACAAAACGTTGTAGATACATATAAAAAAATGTTATGTATTTATAAGAGCAATTTTTGATTTTAAATAGATAACATTTTTTTTAAAAAAATGTTATCTATGTAAAAAACACGGAGAGGAAAAAAAACGTTGAAATCAAAATTTGAAATGAAACGCGGAAGGAGTACTTTCTTCTCTCTCGTTTCTTCCTCTCATTCTTTCTCTCCCATTTTCTCTCTTTAGTAGCAGCGGCGACAAACCCTCATCCCTTCGTCGCTCCCTCACCAGCGACCTCCTCCTCTTCCTCATCCTTTATCTCTCTCTCTCTTGCTCTCTTATAGTAGATCGATAGTCTCCTCTGTTTTTTCTTTTCTTTTCTTTTTAAAATTTTTATGAATAAACTAATTTATGTTAGAATCGGTTCCTATATGCATAAAGTGAATGATTGTTTTGTGCTTATGGGTATAATGATATTCCTTGAACATTATGCTTTCCTTTGAAGAAGTTCAATGATTTAGACAAAATTGATGTAGGGGCATCACCTGTTATACATCATCCTCCGTCGGTCCATGGGAAGAGTAATATTAGTAGTCAGAATAATAGCTTGAAGCTAACATTCTTGAGAGATGATCAAGAGAGATTTGAGTTGGCGGACTTGTTGAGGGCGTCGGCTGAGATATTGGGTAGCAGGGTGTTTAGGTCTACTTATAAAGTGGCCATCGGGAGCAACGACCCGGTTATGGTTGTGAAAAGGTACAGGCAAATGAATAACGTGGGGAGGGAAGAGTTTCAAGAGCATATGAGAAGGTTAGGAAGGTTGAGACACCAAAATTTCCTATGAGCATAATGTTCAGTCCTTTACCTTGAGACACCAAAAATGAACTTCATGCTAATCAGATCCCTTGTTGTTAATCTCAATTCAAGTACTCTATTTTTCTCATCAATTTTCCTTTCTTAATATTTTGAAATATTTAAGATATGAATTATACAGACAAATTATATGAACAATAGATAGTAAAAAACGCACGATACAATATACACTCAATTTTTTTTTATTGTTCTTGTGACCATTAATTGATATCTATTTTTACTACTATGTTAATATTGATTATGTTTTTTTTCCTTTTAAATGATTAAGAAAAGGGTGGGAATTATTAACAAAAAAATATATTTTGAAATGAAGAAAATGTTATTATTATTTTTTTGGTAATTAAGTTGAATGATAAGTAGGAACACCTTCACGTGCCATTCTTTGAGGTGATTGATTGATAGATGAATACTGTAAATACTCCATTTAGCAACTGGTAAAATATTTAATTAGTACTGTAGTACTACTATATGTTAGTGGGGGAAGTAAATCTTAACATTTGGAGTCAGAGAAGAGAAGAGAAAAGAAGTTCAATGATTATTTCCTATGGAGAAACAAGAAGATTTACTATTTGGCGTGCTTGGTTTTGCCTTAACGCTATTTGGGTGCTTTTGAATTGATTGAATACCACTTGCTCACTTTAGTATACCATATCCTAATACTGGCTCTGGCACTCCTTTTTCTATGGTCAAATGCATCCAACTTTATCAACAAGTAAGCTTGTCGGTGTTTCTCACACTCTTGTTGTTCAAATTGAAGTTATCTAATACCTTGGGCTATGTTCCTTGCATTATCAAGTCTCCACCTAACTTTCCAGAAGTTATACTTCATGAGGATATTGTCTTAGGTGTGGCAGTTGTCCTCAGAATTGAAATCAACAGAGCTCTTTAAATCCTATGTGACATTGCAGCAGGGAAAGATCTGAAGAAATTTCTTACTGTATATTTAATTCATTTGTTTTAGCACTAACCAGTTTTGTTATGAGAGTTTGATAATGGGGTTGGGATTAAGACTCTTAGAATATCATTTTTGTGTTTAGTTCTGATTTTTGATAATGGGGTTGGGATTATAATTTGGGTGCTCAAATAGAGAATACTTACCCAAAGGCTTAATGTCAGAGGAAAGTGGCTTGGGAGCGAGATAAATTTAAGTAATCAAGCAAATGAATGGTGCCTTGAGTCGACGATAACACTACAAGAAAACCGACTAATTCTGACGGAAATATCCTCGATAGATTTAATTCGGTCAAAATTGTATTACTTCCGAGGGAATAATACGTCGGATATAAGTCCCTCGAAAATAACATAATTCTGACGGAATTCAGTCGAACCTAGACCTCTCCAGTTGGCGCCAAAATTCGCGCCATCGTGAAAAGTAATTTCGACGAACAAACATTAATTCCGAGGGACATTTCGTCGAAGTTAAGTTATGTCCGAGGGACTTATGTCCGACGAACATTCCGTCGAATATAACAAATATAAACTTTTTAGCTTCTGCCTTTTCATTTCAGATGTTCTCATTCATTTCTCTCTCTCAGTCTCTCACTCTCCTTCCCTCTCTTATCCCCCCTGCCCCCACCCATCCGGTCCCCGGTCCCCCCTCCCCTCCCTCTACCACCATTCCCCCCACTGCGCCTCCCCCAAGTCTCCCCACTCTACTCCCGTGGGGTACCCCACTCCCTCCCTCGGTCCCCCCACACCGCCTTGGACCTCACCCCTTTACCCCGGTCCCCCCACCCCATTTCTATCCCGACACCCCACCCACCCCCAGGTACTCCCCACTCCCTCTCATCTCCCCGGTCACTACCCAGGCCCGGGTGCCATCGCCAATTTCCAAGCCACTCACAGGCCACCGATTCCGCCTGCGCCACCAATGAATGTACCACGCGGTAGCTCCTAGCTCCTCCTTTCTCTTCCTCGTTTCTCCTTATTTAATTCAAGGTAAGAAATCGTAAATGATGATGTGAGATTATTAAATATAGTTTTGGAGTTCATGTGTTACTGAGAATTATTTTGGAGTTCTTATTGTATCAGAAATTGGGTTTTATATTTTAATTTGCTGAAATTGGGTTCATTTCTATTATGAAATTTATTTTGCTAAAGTTGTTGATTTTGCGAAAGTTGTTAATTCATCCTGTAAACTATTTTGCAAATTGGGATAATTATTTGACTTCAATTCTACAAGTTGTTGCATGTTGCTGAAATTGTGATTTATTTGTGCAATTACAGTGTTTGGGTTATAACAATTATAGTGTTTGGATCATAACATATATGTGATTTATTTGTGCAATTTCAGTGTTTGGGTCATAACAATTACAGTGTTTGGATCATAACATATATGTGTATGTCAGTATATAAGAATGTGATATTTGATATTTCCCATGGAATTCCCAAGGGAATATCTGTAAGAAATCTGCAATTGAAAATTTTGTGGGCCCTACAAATATATTTATGTATTATTTAATTAATTTAATATAAAATGAAATAAATTTAATTTAATTTAGTTTATTAGACAAAATAAATGTTAAAAATTATTTAATATAATATAATATAATATAATATAAATTAAATTAAATAAATCAAATTTAATTTAATTTAATAATTTTTTAAAAAATATAATATAATATTATACAAAATAAATTATTGTATATTAAATTTAATTAAATTAAATAAAATTATAAAATTATAAAAAATTTACAAGTGAAGTTTAAAAATAAGATAATATAATATACTATAATATAAAATTTAAAAATTAGAAAATATAATATTTATTAATTAAAAATTAAACAAATAAAAGAAAATATAATAATAAACTTAAATAAAATTTAAAAATTAGATAATATAATATAATACAAAATAAAATAAAATAAAATAAAATACTTAATTAAATTAAATTGAATAAAACAAAAAAAAATTACATTTAATTTTTAATAAATTAATTAAATTTAATAAAAAAATTAAAAAAATGTAATAAAAAATAAAATAAATTTAATTTAAGTACCATAATTTAAATTAAATTAAATTAAAATAAAATATAATACAATAATAAATATAATTAAATTTTATAAAATAAAATAAAATAATTTAATAGTAGTCTTCATATATATTCCAAATAACAATTTCGTAAACTAAGTAAGACTTACTTAGTTTTTCATCGGGCAAAATAAACTAAGTGGCATTTGCTTAGTTTGCCACAATTTTCAATAAACTCAATAATTAATATTATATATATATATATATATATATATATATATACTATAATATGAAACTTAGAAACCCGTTTGACAAGTAAGAGTGAATGTCTAACAAGAATCTCTATAGATTCCAAATAACAATTCTCATAAACTAAGTACCACTTACTTAGTTTATTATCATGGCAAAATAAACTAAGTAGCATTTGCTTAGTTTTAATTTGCCACAATTTTCAATTATATAAATGCAATAATACTCTCCCTACATATATGTACTCTTTCTTGTATGCAGTTTCACATACAGAATGCAACTAATAGTACTCAACCGGTTCTCTAAGAACAATTAAAAAGGGGTCGTAGTTCTTTTTTGTGTCCTATACTCGAATAATAAAGGTAATTGAATTATCGCAAACATTCTTCATCGCTCCATCATAATAGATGGCAACATCCAGGAAGGAGTGCCAAGAAGTTGTTGAACAAAGTTCTAAAGTTAAGCAACCTCTAAATGAGCTTAACGATCACTTCTCTCATAGATTGAATCATCTCCCAATATGGGTCCAATCCATGATATAAACAACTTCTCACCAATTCAATTCCTCGATGGGTAGTTCTCACGTAACGCCTCGATCACCTCTTGTATGAGAACTATCCATTTGAGGAATCGGAGTGGTGAGAAGTCGCCTATATCATGGATTGGACCCATATGGGGAGATGATTCATTCTAGCAGTAGAAGTGATCGCTCGCTCATTTAGAGGGTTGCTTAAGCTTAAAACTTTGTTCAATAGCTTAATGGAACTCCTTCTGGATGTTGTCATCTCATATGATGGAACAGTTGAGGAATGTTTGCAGAATTGAATTAACTTTATTATTCGAGTATAGACACAACAGAACTACTTAACCCTTTTTTTTTTCCTAACACTCAAGTAGAGATTCCACATAACAATTCTCATAAACTAAGTAACATTTGTGTAGTTTGCCACAATTTTCAATAAACTAAGTAGCATTTTCAATTATATATGTACTATACTTTGAAACTTAGAAACCCGCTTCGACATACACTCAATAGGGGTGAATGTTTAATAGTCCCCGCTTTGGGACTGTTATTAGATGTTATGTCTCTCACTTAGGCCTTATGCAAAATAATTAAACGGTACATTTTTGTTATTTTGAGGATTAATCGATCGTTATCTCTATATGTTCTCCGAGTGCATACTTAGATTAAGTTATCTTAGTCTATTTCGTGTGCTTGGAGACCATGGGGAGGTGTCATTAAATTTTTTTGAAACTCATGAAAACGACTCAACGTGTTTGCACTAGTGACGAGACACATCCAATAATGGGATAAGCCTTACCCCGTCTCCGTAGAGATACTAGGTAAATCTAATTCACGCATGAATATCCAAATTAACTTAATGCGTACTTTTGTGTAGTTAAAAATGTCAGCCGACCGGAGTTGGATGTACTGTAGGATACCCAGTGATGGGAGGGGATTAGTCTCAGCTTATCGTGTTGGGGTTTTAGATTTCTTGAACAAAGCACTAAAACATATGGATGATCCGCACGGGAAGATGTGATGCCCGTGTGTCAAGTGTAAAAATCTGATTTGGAAGAAAGTCGATTTAGATTAAATTCGACTTATTTTCTCGTGGATTTGTGGATGGGTACTTCAGTATGGACTCATCACGGGGAATCAGAAGTGATTGAAAATATTATGGAACAACTAATTCCATGGGATTCATACGTCGAAAACTATGATCCAGTTAAGATGTTGGTCGATGCTTATGGCCCTACTACTATCGATCAATGAATATGAACCTTCTTCAAGCAAAGGTAAGCAAGTGCCAAATGATACAAACCGCCGCTTTTACAAGTTGCTATCTAAACTGGGGTCGGATCAGATCCGGAAATGATATGAACACCAAGCTTTCGCAGCGATTTAAGCTCTTACACTTCAAGAATGAGCACGATCAGTAGTGAGAGAGGTTTCAACGATTTGCTCGCTATAATTGGTCGCTTCTTACCCAAGGATCATACTCTTCCCGCTAATTATTACGAAGTGAAGAAGATGGTCAAGGGTTAAATATGGGTATCGTAAAATCGATGCTTGGAGCAGGATTGCATGTTATACTATGGGGAGGACAGTAGATAAGGGACAATGCAGGATATATGCAATTTTATCGCGCTACAAGGTTACAAAACATGGGGGGAAGGAGAAACATGTTCCCAAGAAAATCTTATGGTACTTTCCACTTGCGCCGAGACTTCAGCGGCTATTCATGTCATCTCATACTACTCAACATATGAGTTGGCATCGAATAAGGGATGTCGTGTTCGGTCACCGACTCACCCAAATGGATGGAGATGAATGGAAGAGATTTGATGTAAATTATCTTGAGTTTGTGAAAGAAGTTAGGAATGTTAGGCTTGGCATGGCTACTGATGGCTTTTTCCCTTTTAATAATTTTAGCCAGCCGTACTCAGTTTGGCCAGTCATTATGGTCTCTTATAATCCTCCACTGGCAATGTGCATGAGGGATTCGTATTTATTTTTGACTTTACTCATTCCAGGGGATAAAAGTCCTACAAAAGACCTTAATGTGTACCTTCGACTGTTAGTGGATGAACTAAAGATGTTGTTGGAGACAGGGGTTCAGACGTATGATAAATTGATATGCGAGAATTTTGTGATGAAGGCAGCCCTATTATGGACTATCACTGACTTTTCGGCTCTTGGGATGGTTAGTGGTTGGTCAACTCACGGGAAGTCATGTCTGCCCAAAGTGTGTGGGGGGGATGCAAGGCAACCAGCCAAAGATGGGTGGAAATGTAGTTTCTTTGGAACTGCTCGTAGATTCTTGCCTCTTGATCACAATTATAGAAAGATGTATGTATAATTCAACAAAAAAATAGAGAAGAATGGGGTTGTTGGTCGGCTGTCGGGCAGTGAGGTCTTGGGCTGGTTGAATCAACTTGATTTTCCTTTACCGGGGAAGGAACACTATAAATTGAGAGCAACCGGGTACGGGAAGACTCAGAATTGGACACACTTGCCTATATGGTTTGAGTTGCCGTATTGGGGCACACTTTCAGTTCGTCATTGTATAGATGTCATGCATACCAAAAAGAATGTTTTTGAGAAGTTGTTTTACACTGTGTTAGATGCGAGTGGTAAAACTAAAGGCAATGACAATGCTCGAAAAGATTTGGAGGAATTGAACATTAGGCAAGAATTGTGGCTTCGCCCTAACACTATGAAACCTAAAGCTCCATTTTGTCTTACTAAGCAATAAGTCAAGACGTCGTAAGTGGGTTAGTGGGTCAAGCTCCTGTGATGGATATGCGTCAAACATAACACGTTGTTGTAAGGTTGAGCAATTGGAAATTTCTGGTTTCAAGAGTCATGATTGTCATGTATTCATGCAGAAGTTGATTCCAATTGCATTTCGTGAGATGTTACCCATAAAAGTTCAAGATGCATTGACCGAACTATCAAATTTCTTTCGACATATTTGCTCAACTATAATTAAGTATGTGATGATGTCGAGTTAGATGGAGAAGAATATTGTGCTTACCATGTGCAAGCTTGAAATGATCTTCCTCCAGATTTTTGACTCGATGGAACATCCGCCTATTCATTCGTCGTATGAACTCAAACTTGGAGGACCGGTAATATATCGGTGGATGTATCCTTTTTGAGAGGTAATATATAAACCGCTAATTGCTCTATCTCGCTTCATATTAATAATACTTCAATTTGTCTCGCATATTATTTATCGTAGGTATATGCTACCGATTAAAACAAAAGGTCAAGAACAAAGCTCGTGTAGAGGGTTCTATCATTGAATGATATATACGAGGAAGAGCTTGTCAACTTCGCGCTCATGTATTTGACGATGTTGTCTCAACGAAGCACAACCGCTTAGGAAGGAATGAGGTTGTTGGTCCAATGACTCACGCCGATGATGATGAGTTAGTCAGATTCACATATCCGGCTAAACCATTTGGCCCCGAGACTCGACTTACTTAAGCGACAAAGAGTCAAGATCAGTATCTATACACGTGTTTCTAAATATGCCCAAAGTATCATCATACATCACGTAAGTCTAAGCTTAATTTGCTCCTAGTTTAGTATAATTTACAAGTGTAGTCATCTCTATATATGTTAAAGACATTTTACTAATATCGCAATTCATTCAAAGAGGAAGCGATGCTTCTAACCCAACTTTTATCAGAAGCAGAAATTGGAAACATTCACTAATGCTAATTTCCAACAAGTGGTTTAAGAAAAGGGTTGAAGCGGAGAAATATTTCGAAGCGTTTTTATAGATGTCATCCAAAGACCTTACAAAGTTGTTAGTTCTTTCCTCGGGTCAGATCGTGAATGGGTACAGATTTAGAGTCGATGACTTGCATGAACTCACATCAATCAATTTTGGGGTTGTGGTGTTAGGAAGCTACTACCAAGATTCTGAGTCCAATTACTATGGTCGTTTAGAGGATGTAGTTATGCTCAATTATTACGGCGGCAAAAAGGTAGTTACATTTAAGTGTAAATGGTTTGATACATCGAAAAGGGGTTAAAGTCGATCGTAATAGAATCACAACCGTGGATATCAAGTTTGTTAAAGTCGATGACGACGTACGTGTTAGCAAGTCAAGTGACTCAAGTTTATTACGCTCCTAATGTCGTAAATACTCAAAGCCCCTGGTACATAGTAGTCACTACTAAAACACGCTCATTTAATGCTGATAACATGTTTGGTATGGATGAGGCGTTGCAAGAAGATGTGAGCAACCCATTGGCCATAGTGTTCCATGCTGAAGATGTGGTGAGTATTGATGTCATTGACGTACCTAACGATGAGGATGTCGAGGCCAACGTACACATGAATGATTATGTAGTCATTGAAGATGATAACGATGATGAAACTGATCTCGAAACTGAGAATGAGGAAGATACCGAATCCGAGAATGATATACACGTTGATTCTGATAGGTTTAATTACGTGCGTAATTAAAAATGAGCTTTCATATTAGTACTTACCACATATTGTTAAACCTTAAATATTCGTAATCTACCAATTTTGTTATTGCAGTAGGATATTCATGGCTAGACATAGCGGTGGAGGTCGCGCGAGGTGGTGGGCGATCCAAAGATTCTAGAGACTAGTAGCTAACGATGGAGGCTCTTCTTCAAAGCGCCGAGTAAGTTATCTTAACTAGAATTTAAATATATCTCAAGCTGCATTAATTATAATTATTATTGAAGTACTATGTTAAATATAATTATTATAGATGTACCTCGTCGACGACACCGAGGGACAAACCCCAGATCTTTGGTCGTCGTCAGTAGTGCCACTTACAGATGCCATGGATGTCGCTTCAAGCAAGAATTGTTAATATATTCATACTATTTCTATCAGTTATTGCAAAACACAATTCACATAACACATATTGTGATACTTTTTCTGTAGTATACTAGACTCGGTGGCTAAGCACACCCTACATGCAATTTATTTCGACGATCTCCCGAGAGGGTGCACGCGGTTCACCAAGATGCTGTGCAGACGATGCCACTTTTTTATGCAGCACTCGCTCATGGAGTTCCACGTAAGTTAAACATATTATCACTACATAGTTGTATTGGGATAACGAAATCAATTGTTCTTAATTTTAAATAATCTTTTGTTATAGGTTTATTATCGATTTGACCCGAGCATCTCTCAGTCAGCTGGCGATGATATGATTGAGCATCACGTCACTGTGAATTACTCTGGATGGCTGTATGAGATGCGATAGAAGGTAGCCCGGGCAGTTGTGGACCAGCCCGGGACCACCATTAGAGATCATCAGCCCCGCATAGTCTCCGATTTAGCCTGGGAGGCTATGTGTGCAAGACCGGGAGGTCAATGATTTCAAGAAAAAGTTCGAAAGAAAGTAAAAAAAGAACCGTGGTCAGACCCGGATAGTACACACCATCGGGTTCTCACTCGCTCGAGGAGGCGAAGACGGTAAGTGCGTTGTATTTAGTTATTTATGTGTCAAGTTCTCACACAAATACTTAAGACCTGTTTTATGAATGTTTTTATTAGGCATTGGGGAGGACCTTGGGCCGAGATCCTACCATGCTAGAGTTTTGGGATCGAGCCCACACGCCTAAGGACGAGCGTGCTTTGTCTCAGGCAGCTTTAGCTATACGGGTAAAACTCATCTTACTATTTAGCTTTTAATAATATTCAATCGTAAATAAAATGATATAATTAACATACGTATACGGAATACATTACATGACCGATTTCAGAAGCTTCAGGACGAGCATATAGCTGAGCTAGAGACTATTAGGAGGGGTTCTAAGCCGTTAGATTCTGCCACCCCTCTTCCCGATATTGTATTAGATTAGGATGAGGAGCTGAGACTATGGGTCGCGTCTCGTGATCCCCTACTAAAAAGCATCTAAGCAGATATCGAGTGTCAGTTCGCCGAGGATACCCGCATATACACTTCCAGGAAGTAATATTTTTTTATGTTTCATGAAATTATCCGAATTTATCACATTATATACATTATTATTAGTAATCGAATTTGTATCTCTTTATAGGCTCAACCAGCCAAATCGTCGAGAGCACACATGTCGGACCATCTCATACGGGCGCCGGCTTCGATGATGATATCTTTCATGCATACCGACAGATAAAATGTTGGATGACAGTTCCATATCGATCCGGTTTTTTAGCGGCGTAGTGATTACCTTCTAGTTCTCATCTTTACCAGATTGCTCAGATATTATAAATAGGGCCTCTGCAGAGAGTATGAGATTATCTCGGGAGCAGCCGACGCTTGAGCGCCGAGATGCTCGGATGGTGATTACCTCTCGAGGAGGCTTTTCATCCGCCCCCACCTACTCGTGTATTCTTATTGTTTATGTTTTTCAATTAAGGTTAGTTTGTTAATTTCACATATATATATATATATATATATATATATACGGACTAATGATTTATATTTTGATTCTATTAATGTGTGTGGCGATGGCGAAGCAGTGGCGATGATGAAGCAGGAGCACACGAGGTCGATTTCCATACACTAGAGCAAACATTGCTCACCTTCACCGATGATGATATTTTTACAAGTTTATAGTTCATTTGTATATATTCATGTTATTGTAAAACTTTTGTATATATTGTATTGTCTAATCAAGGTTCTGCATAACTATTGTAAATTATATTGTTTAACATTTATGGAACATTAGCTTATATTTGTAATTGGTTAGCTTATAATACGTTTTGGTGGATATTTGAATGTGAATGTGAATGATAATGAGTTGAAGATTACGCTTTTAGTGCTACGTTGCATATTTGAATGTGAGATATGTGTTTATATTATCACAGTATTGGGTGTGGATAAAGTTAGGTGTACATTAATGGGTTTAAACACCTGGAAACTGAACTTTTAAAATCTTTATTTAAAAAAAAATTAGTTAATTCCGACGGAATAGGGTAGGTTCGACGGAACGTCCCTCGGAGTTAACAAATAAGTAATTTTTTATAAATGGTAAAATGGCCTAATTTTTAGTCGAACATACATTAACGTCGACAGAACATGTCCGTCGTAACAACTCTATCTCCGACGCAACTTTCGTCGAAGATAATAAGTAGACACTTTTAATAAATATTTGATTATTTTAGTTTTTAGTCGGAAATAGACTATTTCCGAGGGATTGAATCTGTCGGCAATACGTACTGTTATATCCGACGAAAAGTTTCGTCCTATATATTCTGTCGAAGATAGTTCATGTTCGACGAACGTCCGTCGGCGATATGTCCGTCGAGGATAATGAAATTCCGACGAAATTTGTGACGGATTTTATTTTTGACGCCATTATTTATGAACGAATATCTGACAGATATTTTCGTCAAACATAATATATTTTTGACTAAATAGGCTTATGTCTGACGGATATTTCCGTCGAAATTAACCGGTTTTCCTGTAGTGTAAACAGAATTCAGACACCAAGAGTGTTGTCGAACTAACCAATGGAACATCAGGTGAGGTCATGAACCTTTAGACTTCCAAATCTGTCATATTCCGAGGTAAAAGTGAAAACTAATTACAGAACTTCTTTGGTTTATACTTTTCTCTTTCCTATTTTTTCTTTATTGGTTAGGTGTGGCTATATTTTAGTTTGAACTTTAAGTATAACTTCAGTTCTATTGCTACAGTATACTTAGGCACTTCAGTGCTTATGGTATTCGTTAAGTTGTTAGCATGTTCTCTATTTTTTTCCTTCAAATTACATAAAAAAGTAATCTTGTCAAACCTCTTAAACCTTGTTCCTGTTGTGTGACTGCTTTGTTTCCATTTAAATGGCAATGTCTTAATTTTACTACTTTTATTTAGCGGTCCTTTAAGACGTTTAAATATAATTAGGTTTTAAGTATGAGTTATAAGATTTTCACGTTACCTATAAGTTATAGCATGTGCATTTGCTTTTGGTTTGTAGCTACATTGTGTAAGAGTATGTATTATACTTGCTATAATAATATGCTAATTTAAATTTGATTATGTCGTGTTTTAACTATGGAAAAGTTTGAGCACCTTGGGTTTCGATTTATTTTGGTGAAAAGGATCGAGAGAGAATTTCCTTGAGCTTTAATGCTCCATTTTTTGCTAATTCAAATCCCGATATGGGTCGCTTATTCTGTTTTACCACACAAGTTCATGATTGGCTTCTATAAAACATATCCTCAACATTGGAACATATATCCGAAAGAGTTTCCTTAAAAAAAAAAAAATGGGCCAACCAAAGGCCTCTAACTGGGATGTCCCAATGGTCGATGTGCTCCGTGTTAGTTAGTGAAGGCCTCACCAGTCTTTGGGGTTCCGAGCTTTATCGAGGGATCTCTAAGTCATCATTTGTAAAGCAAGCATCCGATCCGAAAGGTTTTCTGTAAAGGTTAGCTCTACTTTCTTTTATTGTTATTTATTTTTTATGTTTTTTGGTTTGGTGCTGTTATTATTATTTATTATGTTTTTTGGTTTGGTTTTGTTTGCTAGTATCATTGCTTTCCCAAGATTGTCTGAAGTTTTCTTCTTACAAGAAGCAATCACTTGGCTTGTCTCTTGGCCTAATATCATCCACTAATCATAATGTAGCATACAATCTCTCTTAGCAAAAGTTACTGGCGTATTTTGGGAGAACCTAGGCTTTTTTGCACATGCTTAGGTAGTAGTTTAATTTTATGGATAGTTTGGTTTATTTTGTGGTTTATTTTGTGGATTGAAAAGTGAATTTGAGATGTATATATGGATAGTTTGGTATATATTTTGTGGATATAGTAATTTGAAACTATGAACGAATGGTATTATTGGGATGTATTTTGAATGATTGATATATTTTGGCTTTAAATTTAAATGAGAATTTAGACCTTTTAGCTATATATCATGGCATTAGCATATTGCAGGTGCATTGGTAATATAGGTGAACCACAACCTTTTTTTTTTGTCTACAACATTTTAAAAATGTTGCATATTTGTATAAATAAATGATACCTTCTATATAGATGACACATTATAAACGTTGTGTAAATATGCCTAAACATTGTCTGATATATTAAACTACAACATTTTTATTCAAAAAATGTTGTGGAATCATACCTTCTACAACGTTTTCAAGCATCTACTAATTTATGGAAAATAAATCTACAACGTTTTTTTCTTAAAAAACGTTGTATAATGTGTCTAACTACAACGTTTTTAAAACGTTGTGTAAGGGTGTCAAATAGATGACACCCTTAACCACGACGATTTTCTGATTAAAACCACAACATTTTTTCTGCGTTATCTATTTACTGTTTTGTAGTAGTGTGTCCCTCATAGTTCAATATATAGGATTAAATACACTTTTCCCCATTCTACTAGGGGTCGGTTTACAAATGCATCACCGAACTGATTTTTTTTACGATCAACTCATCGAACCATACATTATTTACAAAAAGTGATTTTGCCGTCTATGTCTGTTAACCATGTAATAGAAGAATGACGTGGCAATACGTGGTTATCAATTAAATCTATGTATCAATATTGACAAGGAGAGAGAAAGTAAGCTAAATAATTAATTAAATTAAATTATACTTAATTTTATAATGATTACAATAACCCTGTAAGATATTTCTCTCCTTGTCCGTCCTAGTTCCACATAGGGAGGGAAAATGGAGTCCTTTAGCCTAGAGACCCACCTGACCTCCACTACTGATGATAGCCCTCAAACTCTCTGTGTCATCCATCAAACTATCCAACTTATCAATCTATCTACCAATCTGTGTTTGCAAAGTCTGGGGTTGTAGATCATGGGAGCTTAGATTGTGCACATTAGAAGGGGTATGTTTTTAATGGGCCTAGACTTAGGATAATTGATCTAAAACAGGGGTGTATGGGCTTGGTTTCGCGGGTTTCAGATTTGTGGTGGTTGCTGATCCGCTTGTCGACGGCGGGGAGGACATCGACGATGGCCAAGATCAAATCAGAGTCGTCGATAGTAAGCCGTTTCTCGAGTTAAGACGACAAATTCTCTGGATCCGACGAGATCTACATTCGTAATTGCTTCTCGGCGATTTGGTGTCGCTTGAGCTTTTGCTCTGCTTCCACATTCTTCCATTTTTTAAGTTCCTTTGAGTTTTTCTATGGGAGTTGTCTGAGTGAATGAGGAGCGTGAAGTTGGGGAACTGGATGCATGCTTCTCTTTTCTTTCTTTGGACAATTTTTAGTCCAATTTTATTGTTATTATATTGAACTCTTTGATGAGTGGGAAAAAAGATGGACCAAATTAAGATGTTTTCATGATGTTTCAGTTAATATTGGTCTTGATTCACCTGATTCCTTCTATTTTGATTGGAATGATTTTTGGGTTTGGTTTGATAGGTACAAATTTTGGGTTTTAGTTTGATGGGAATGAATGAATTTTGGATTTGGTTTGATCTGTACAAATTTTGAGTTTTGATTCTTGATATTAACGAAATGGGTTCCCTCAGATGTGAAAGGCGAAGCGGAGGAGGAAGATGAAGATGAAGATGACTGATTCCATTTTAGTTGGTTTATTTTTCAAGAATTTTTTTAGTTTAGTAGGAGATTGTAACAACAACAAAATTTTAAGTCACACGGTAATTAAATATTAATGATATTGAAAACTTTATGACATATATGGAATGAATATGTTATTATTTATGTGAAAAATGTTTATGGTTAAATAAATATATATGTATATATATATATGTATGTATGTATGAATTATATAAAAAGAATTAAACGAAAAAGTTACATAACCTAATTATACATTAGGTATGGAACTTAAATAACCTACACTACAAGAAATCACACAAAAATTGACACTAAACTTTGTCACATAAAATTCATTTTTCGTCACTAAAATATTTGGTGACGATTGTTAATCGTCACAGAGACCGTCACCGTATGAGCGTGGTATTAGGTTTATTTGACAATATTTGATGTCGTCACTAAATGTTTTAACTTATGGTGATGATTTACATCATTGTCACTATAATTAATTACTTTTAGTGACGTTAATAGCGTCACTATTTGAATGAAACTTTTGTCACTCTATATTATGTTTCGTCATCAAAACTTGGTGCATTAAATGACAAAAATCGTTTTTCGTCATTAAATGATATTGTTTATGTGACGAAAATATGTTATTCTATTTAAATCATCTAATTTTAATAACGACAATATTGTCGTATTTATGATTATTCTTTTGTCATGTTATTGTGTTTATCGTCACCAAAAATAAGAAAATAAATGACGACAGAATAATTCGTCACCTAATAATATATTTAACATGACAATTATGTCGTTGTCATTTCATATTTTAAATAATTACAAAATAATTTGTCACCAAAGAGTTGTTTTTTGGGACACATTTTTCAATGTCATTAATTGAATACTTATGGTGACGATACATCTCGTCACAAAAAGAGTTACTAATAGTGACAAAATTAGTTGTTGTGACTAAATGAATATATAACAGTGACGATATACATAGGTCAAATACAACATATCACAACACAGGTCAAATAAGCAACATGTCACAACACAGGTCAAATATATGTCATATAAATCAAAGCTGCATTATAGTAACAGTTGAGCAAAAAAATATGGAATGGTTCTTGTACATCAACAGTTAGTAGGGTTATCACATCCACAATACATCAACATTTCCATATCTTTCCAAATTATATTTGAAATCCAAAATATCCTTCACATCCATCTGCTTCCCAACAGTCGGGCATCACCAAATTTCGAGATACCCACCGCTAAGCTCGACACGGACGTATGTATCTGCTCCAAACTCGACCTACAACAAATGAGGCACATCGATGATCTCATTCTCACCGCAAGCAAACATCAATCGCATATAATTTTAAGAGATTAGCTCAATACAAATCTTGCACACCACTGCACTCTAAATAGTGCAAGAACACTTGGCATACCACTGCACTCAAGGCCTCTAAACAAATCTAAACTCGATGATAAAAAAGCCACCAAGGAACACTATAATCGATATCATGCAGTACCATATGGAAAATTTTTCTTCTATTATATTTCTATACTAGTAAGAAGAAAATTTAGAGTATATAAATGATTAAGTAGCAATGTTGCAGAAGTGGGAGAATATAAGAGCAAAAGAGCATGGAAAAGTACTATTTTTTAAAGGATAAAATAGTGATAGGATTACTAATCCATAGACTATATAGTCCATGGGATTGAAGCATGAAGCTAATAAAGAGTAATTTGAGTAAATCGCCATATTCCATTAGGCCCATAAAACAGAATAAGTCAAGAATACTGATTTTACTTGTTAATGATGATGTTTATTAGCAAACATAATTATGTATACTATATGCTTAATCCAGCACAACTTGACAAGAATGATAGAAAGGATAGTTACTCATCAACTTGTATGTATATCTATATAAAGGGATGATCACCAGTCATCAAGATCATACTCAAAGAACCTAGAAGCAAAAAAACTGTCAAAGAAGATTTAACAAAGGCCTCCATGACAACATCAATGCACATTTAAGAGAACACATTATTTACCCTTTAATTAGTCAAGAATGTGGATCCCGTCGCCAAGTACTAAAGAGGGTGTACATATAGGAAAAGGCGGTCATATTTTTTGTTCTTAAAGTATGTGTTATGTCTATCAAACCTAAAATGGGATTGCAGGAGTAGTAAATGTTCAGCACATTATATTCGTCAAATTAGGTTGTTTAACTTTCCTTTATGGCTTTCACTCTGAAAAATTGACTATTCTAAGAATTGTTCAATGAGTTGAATCATGAAACTAAATCACCAGCCTCACAAGTTGGAGCTAGGTTTCCATGACCCTTGCAGCTTTTAGTATCTTCTTTGAGTGATTCTTGTCGTATCCTTGGCAATGATTAAAACTAAGTGATGCCCCATGATTTAAGTTCTCTGTATAATTAGATACAATGTGCTCACAATTTGAACATAAAAAGCCATTAATATGTGTTTTTATAAGGTACAAGTTGTCTCATTCTACTTTTTAGTTATTTCATGTACAATAATATCGGTAACATCAGACAGTTAAAAAAATATGCCGAATTTGAATTTGTTGCTTCAGATTAGAATGTGACATCATGTTCTATCTTCAATATGTTTTAAATTGTTCCACTACAACAAATTCATTAGCCTAGCCTAGCCTAGAATAGCAGCAGAATCACTAGTTATTTTTGTTCACTGCAACAACAACTCCAATATCCATAAGAAACCTATTGTGGAATTTGTACTCCACTATCAAAAAAATTGGGTCTTTACAGTATAAATTATAAGTACAAAGAATGTGGTATCTATATCTTCTCAATTTGTTCTTTTTTCCTTCTTACCTATACATATGGGCCAAAGAATAATAAAAACCAGATAATCGTCTCCATTCACAGATAATCATAAACAGATAATCGTGGATCATTCACAGAAAATCGCAGCATAACCAAACAGCATAATGTCTATGGTTAGCCAGTTGATCACTACTTCTACATGATTTGATGCTTGTTATACTAAGCTACTACTAATTTACTCCCTCAGTTTGGAAATAAGAGTCCTACTATTTTCTTATATATTAATGTTTCTAAAAGACACGCTTAGACATAATTTTTTGGATTTTTTTTTCAATAATAAACTTTAAAATTAAGATTTATTACTTCAAAAAATTATTGACAAATAATGAAGAAACTCAATATTCGAAGAAAAAAAAAATCAATAACAAAAGTAGGACTCTCATTTCCAGACGAATGAAGTACAATATTACAGTAATTAGCTACCTTCAACTTTAATACGACCACATCATCTGACAGCAAGCCAAGGTGTATTTTTTGAACATAAACTATTTAAAAACTGTCTTAGTTACTGCTGCTGAACCCATAATTCACAATATTTACTTATCTTGATAATGAAATCAGGACTACACAAAAAATTGTGTCTAGTTTTTCTGTCATATGGCTACTATTCACTCAGCATGCTAACATTCAGTTCTAGTTCAAGGCAGCAACAAATATAGTTAATTAAAAAAATCATTTAGAAATAAGAAAAGTTGCAATCAAGTTATCATTTGGCAAAGTACACTCACCCATACTGAAGTAATTCCAGAAACCTCCTTGAAATGTGTGACAACCTTCCTGAGAAGTGTTCAAATAGTTATCAATAAAAAAAGATGCATGTACTGTTAATTCAAAAGAAGATTTCTAAAACAGAGAAGACAATTATGACATATATGACTAGTTGATCTTCACCTATCTAAATACTAAGTGTTGCATGACTACGCACATAGGTAAAATATATTATTATTTCAACTTCTTTCAGGCTTGGAGTGGTTAGCATTGATAACAATACTATTTTATATCACTAGAGTATATATTAAGAATCCATCCTTGGGGCATGGGATCCCAAGAGGTTAATAGTTTGAAAAAAAACAGAGATATTACTCCACAAAGAGAGACTTTTACAAACATCTTATGTGCATTCTAAAATAAAAACAAATTTCATTAACATAGATAAATGTTTCAAGCCATGTATAGTAACCCACCAATTACTAAGATTACCATAAAAGACAATTCATATAAGTTTACCTGTGGTTTGAATTATCTATGAGAAGTATGGACCACTCCAAAATAGAATTTCTTGAGTCATACTTGTAATTAAAGAAAACGTAAAGATGCAAACCCACATACACTAAAAGAGCATATGATTGCAGGTGCAATACAGATGTACATATAAGATATCATGATACATGATCTTAATACGCAGTTCAAAAAATCATGTTTCCTACAAAAAATCCTGATTAGTTCTCCAGCTGAACCCCCAAATACAGCTCCCACAGCAGCACCAATCATCAAACTTGGTGCATAAAGGCTCAGATAGTGTGTTCCCAACAAGAAATGCCTCAAAGCTAGTGGGTGGTACAGTTTTGTAACCTACAAAAAGAGACAGATGGATGTTGCATCCAGAATATTTTTAATGGATTACAGACAATCCTTCAACAATTATGTGAAAAAACAATCAGACAATTTCTCGGTTTACCTCGCAAATGGTGAAGAAGTTCTTCAGTGATTTTGACATTTTCTCATCGTTTACTGTAAAAAACCCATTATGCATCCCCAATAACTCACATTGCTCTCTGGGTATTTATTGTGTGTTTACCTCTTTCAGCCAGGTATGGTATGCATCCCTTATATCAGTCTTTCTCCATGCATGCAAGTCAAAAATATTCATTCCATATGCCCACACACATTCATCCGGATTCAAGTTCTTTGATATGAGTGGATGAGAGAAGTTGAAGTAATTCCTCAATCGCTTAGACATGATTCTCGTGGAGTAGTGTCACTAAGATTAGCCCCTGCGACATGATTCCCGCGGTAGTAATTTTGAATTCCAAAATGGCTTTCCACAGCTTCAAGCACTGGAACATTCTCTCTAGTTAACCAGTCAAACTGATGCACACCTTTCACTTCAATAATTGCAGGGAAGACAGGATTCAACGCAAACCATGAGTGCATTCCTGCGTAAGTTTTTTTGTCAGTGATTACATGAAAAACAATTTTATCAGGCTTCAGAGATAACTGGACAGCAAATGTGACCACAACTGAAGCAGCCAGAATGTTATCAGTTGACAAGACGAAGTGGTGAAATGAGTTGTCTGATAGAATGGGAAGTAATTCAGGTGAAGGCAACTGTTTGCGTGTGTGAGCATTTAAAGAGTACTCATCAGTCAAGCGCAAAGAGAAACAATGAATGCCTTTTGGAACAGCACAATTAGAAGAGAGAGTGTGTAGAACTCAGTCAAAAATCAAAATGTAAACGAATCCAATAAGAACTGTGGTAAAACAAGTATTGATAACATTTAACATAAATTCCTTTTTGCCCAAACAACAAACCCAACATTTTAAAACTATTCATTTTTTCCCATCATGAACCAACTTAGAAACAGATCTAATCAGACATACATTATAACACTAGTGTCATAAGACAAGCTGATGCAAAGAATATTGAACAAAATTAAACATTATCAGCAAAATTAACTAGTTTCAGATCTCATAAAAATTGGAGCCTGAAATATGGAGAAAGGGATGCAATTTTACTCTTAATCTAATATAATTAATAAATAGATATTTCACCGACAGTGAATAATTCACAAATGCCATTGAATCAAATTAAGATCTAGATAAATGAATCCTAATATATGTATATATAGATACATTTAAGCAATCAACAGGTTGCCATATACCCAATTAATGAATGGAAAAAGAGGAGGATTACCAAATGAAGAGCACTTGTTGATGCCTTCAAGGGTCATAAGAGCAGTGAGAATGAAGACAAAAGGTAACAAAAAATCGAGGATGAGAATCGTATGGAAAAGCGTACGGTAAAAAATGTGGCGAGCTGCGACCTTGATCTTCATCAAGTCAATAAACCCATTGCTGCTCAATATCGTTATACTTCTCATGCTAGGTGAGAAGTGAAGCTACATCGTCCCCTTCCTCTACCTCCAAAACCCTAATAATTTATCCTCCACTTTCTCCCAAAATCATCTGGGAAAAAAGAATAAAACTAATCCAACATTGAAGAACGACAGTGAATAGAATAAAATTAGGGAAAAGAGGGAGGGTGTATAGGTGAATTACAGTGACAGGTGCATCAACCCTTTGAATGTTGTTCTCTTCAACGAGGCAAAGAGACTTGACCTCCGTCTCTTTGAGAGGCTCGCAGTTCTTCAGCTGCTCTATTTGCCTGTCTAGGTTTGACATATTCCCCCAAACCCTTCACTCACTCATTCACTCACTATTCCTCAATATTAGTGAGCGCAAATAAGGAAGGGGTGAAAAATGAGATTTGGAACTCTAGCCCGAGTGAAGAGATGTTGTTTCGCAACTCTTATAGTAGTACCGTGGTTCACTTCTTTTTGTGGGGTTCTCTCTCTGTATTGTAGTGTTTAGTTTATGTCTCGAAGTCATTCGCTTTTTGTTTCTCCCTCTCACATTGCTCCGTGTTTTTTAAGTACATAACATTTTAAAAAAAACGTTATCTAATTAAAACCAAAAAATATCATTTTAAATAGATAACGTTTTTTCATATATATCTATAACATTTTTTTAAAAAATGTTGTAAAAAAAAATACCACAACGTTTTTTATAAAAACATTGTGGTTTAAGTGTTGTCTATTTACTACTTTGTACTAGTGGAAATTAATTATATTTTTTTTTAAAATTATAGGTGTGCGAATATGATCATTATAAACTACATCCAATTAACTATAAACTTTAATTTTTATAAATTAGAAAATATATCTATATGATGAATATTTTAATTTCAAAATTATAACTTAAAAAAATATAACTGGGCATTTATTTTGAGGTGAGACGAGTGAAACATTTCACTATATAAAATTGTGTCCAAATAAATAAAAAAATTTAAATGAAAAATGATGCGTTTTGGGGGGGGGGGGGGGGGAAAGAGGAATGCTTATTGGGTTTGTCTTAATTTTGGGCAACAATTTACTAGTCGTTGCAAAAAAAATGTATTAAATACGCAATGAAAATAAATTGTTGCCAAATGAATGTGGCCTATATTAGGCACCAAAATATAGTAACAAATTTTTTTTTGTTGCCGACGATGAGGAGAAATCTCATCGGCAAAAAAAAATTAAATAGGCGGTGTGTGTTTATTTTCCTGCCAACGATTTGGTAACGAATTTTTGCAACGACTTATGAATTTCGTTACGAAAAATTAAAGCCTTTCATAAACTGCAACAAATGAAAAATTTCGTTGCTAAACATTCATTTTTGGATTAAAGTTAATCAAAGCTAAGAAGTTGGTTCGTCAAAAATTTAAACCAAATAGTGATTTAGATTATCAAAATTGTACATTATCATCATCAACAATAGCAACCATTACAACAAAAATGACATGAAATCATTTCAAAATCGTAGTTGTTCAATTAAAATAACTACTAATTATCAATTCAAATCAAAATCTAGAAACATACCTAAAATGTCAAATAATTTCTACCATCAATTTGGGATTATTAAAAATTGATAATAGAGGTTGTGACACCCCCAAAATAGGTATACATTGTAAGACCCCAACTTATTATTAATGAAATTAAATTTTCTCTATTTATTATTTTGAAATAGTAAGGGTTGATTTGATTAATGTGGATAGTTATGGGTAAAATACGCAATATTTTAAAATAAGCAAGTGGTTATAAAATATTCATTGTTGTCGGGGAATATTCGTTTGGTCGTGGAATATTCTTCTTTGTCGGGGAATATTAAATGCGACTACAAGCGAGTCTTTTAATGGGCCCCATAACTGAAAGCGATTGGATGAAGAAAACCACAAATATAAGTTGTTTAAAAATAACTATGGCAGTAGTTATTACCAATTAACATTGTTAAAATATTTCGGTGGTTAAAACACAAGAAGACATACGGTATTGCACCAATTATTGATTCTTACATAAGAAGGCACTACTCAATAATGGTTATAGTAATTACTGTTCAGTGTTTTATTGATTTAATAATTGTTGCATTGATATTTTATATTGCTTTTGTTTCAATAATTGTCATTACACAGTATTTTTCATTATCGAAGCAATAATTCATATTATCTGAATAATATTATTAGATAACATTATTGGTAATGTTTAGAAAGTTCTGTCTAAGGAGAGGTTTGGTCACCTAATTCTTGGCAAGAAGGAGAAATTCTTATTGGAAAGCCCCCTCTTTCCTGGGAAGTGCCTGGTTGTCAATATTGTGATTTTGTAATATTATTTGTGAATAATTAATTATTGATTCATATGATGAGGAAAATATTGATTTTATGTGGATATAGATGGAGAAAATTTTTAATGTGACAATTGTTGAAAATTGAAATTTTATCTTTTTCTGATAAAATAATTCATTTAAATATATTATTATATTTTAATAATATAATAATGGTGATATTTTTACAACGAATGTGGAATATATGAGTATCTGAGGGGAGCAAGAGTATTTTGTTGCAATAAATGTTTAAAACATGTTAAACATGTCCGTGGACCCCATTTATCGATTGAAATTTGATTATAGCTTTTTGTAAAATCGCCTGTTTGTGGATTTCTATCCATTTTGTTTGGAATTTGGAAAAACTTTCTTACGTAAAGTTGTAGAGAATTGAATTTCCTATAAAATGTCGCAAGATTGAATTTTTCCGCAAAAGGGCTATTTATTATGAATTATTGAAGCTCAAAGCTCAAATAATTGATTTTGGAAGTTTAAAATTAGAAAACGTTTTTTGTTGTTAGTCTTGTGTAGTAAATTTGGTTGGTGGGCGATGTTGGGCAAATTAAGTATGCGTTGAAAATATATATATATATATATATATATATTATTAATTTATTAAATTTTTCGCTTTAGTGTTCTAAGCAATTTCCTATAAATAGGGTGCTTAGGTTAGAATTGAAAATCACACCGTAAAATCAAGTTTTCTCTCTATATTATCGGCGTATTCTTGGGAGTATTTTGAGTATACTTTGAGTATTGCTATACTGGTCTGCAACGTTTAAGTCATAGCTTTATATCCTGTTTCAACTAGAAGTCTTGTCTTTGTGAGGTAAGGGATATTATTATTTTTTCAGTAATGATATTATTTCTTCAATATCATTATCTTTGAAATATTGATCTGAAGTTTTTATCAAATTTGGAACTTTTGGTGCCTGAGTTCTTATTCACGATATTGATTAATTATTCACGATACTCTGATTATTCACGAATCTGACTAAGACTATTCATCAAAAAATGAAAAATTTTCTTTTCGTCAAAATATCTATATTCGGATACTAGCTTTGATTGTATCCATGTTTTGATCATTCTTGAATTTTACACCACTATGATTATTTTTGAGGTATTTTTGGACGTGGATAAAACAAAGTACGAATCCTTAATCCTTAATCCTTGTCATTTTGTTTCACTGGATTCGTTTCTTTAAAAATATTTTTCATCATCCTCAGTCTTAAATGATGATATTATTGAATATCTTTGGCTTGTAGTGCAAAAAGATGAATGATTTCTAATGAATATCTTTGGCCCGTAGTGCAAAAGATGAGCAGTGTTTAGATGAACATGATTAATGATGAATATCTTTGGCCTGTAGTGCAAAGATGAATATTTGATTCTAGATGTATATTGATTGATGTTACAGGGATAAAAGATAGACGATGAACTTTTAAATTCATACATAGAAGATAGTAGTTTGCATTCTCTACTTAACTCTTCTAATGAATTATTATTTAAGATTCATGAATATTGATTTAAAAACTTGTTGTCTATCAGATTCTATTAGATTTTTCCTGTTGAAGACTAATGATAATTTATTGTATATTATCTTAGTCATAATATTCTTTCTTTGGGCTAGTTGAGCTCACCCTTTTCCTTTTGTTCCATTTTTCTTCTCGGGGAGGCGAGAATATAGCGAGTACGAGTTGGGGTATGGAATGAAGGTTCTAGAGAGAGTTGTTTAGTAGTCCTTACCATTTTGTAAAATAATGTATCAATAAATGTGATGAGGATTTATTTGAGTATAGATATTGTCTAGAAGATAATATTTGTATTCAAACTCACAGCTTTATTGTTGTAATAATAAAGTTGTAGTTGTTTCGTATCATGTATCGACAACTCGTAGAATGGGTGATGTATACCTATTTTTGGGGCGTCACGGTTGGTATCGTCGAGCTTAGGGATATGATCTCCCATGAGATCGGGGAATAGAACTAGGAGGGGAGAGACGAGTAAATCCTTCAGCAAAGTGTGTCCTACCTACCTAAGCTTATTTGTTAGTTGGTCAAGATATATAGGGATATTATATGATATATTGATTTCCTTAATTAACCCTTGTTTTTTTACGACAAAGATTTGAGAATGTCGATCGAGAATATTAACAATGGAAATGAGACCGTGGAGACGCCTGTACTCACCAACGAGGAGAACGTGCAATCAGTTTGGCAATGTTCCTCCTGTGAACAACACCACCGAAGCGAGATGATGAACGAGGGATGTTTAGAAGCTTTTTGCGATTCATGCAAAAATCGGACGAGGAGACTCGTGTTCAAAATACAGGAGGAAATGATAGCAATTCACGGGTTGTCACAAATGCAAGCGATTCAAAGAGTTGGGACCACCGAGAATTTAAGGGAAAACCAGATCCGATCATGGGCGAAACATGGGTCAAGCAAATTACCAAGATATTCGATGTCTTGGGATGCACGGAGAACAGAAGGTTCCATTCGCCACCTTTATGTTCCGTGCATTGGTGCATTCTTGGTGGGGAGTCGTGAAGAGTACCCATCATGTCTTGGGAGACGTTTCAGAACTATTTAATGACAAATACTTTCCGAAAGTGTTAAGTCATATATGAAGGAAGTGGAGTTTATTAGATCAAGTAGAACAAATGGCGGTGTCTTAGTACGAGGCAAAGTTTGCAGAGTTATCGTGTTTCAGACCTCATTTGGTGGAGAATGAGGAACGTTATGACGCGGATGTTTCGAGAGGTTTGAAAAACGGCATACGACAATATCTCATTTCTCATAAATTTCTCTCTATTAGGATGTTGTTAACAGGCTCAATTGTTAGAGCGAGATAATTGAGTATGTTCAACCGAGGGACCATAACTGAGGATCGCACTCAGGAGATGGTAGTCAACAAAACAACGATAACCAAATGGAGAAAGAAAAAGAGCGGACAAAAATGGCAACCACGGTGGTAATCATGGCCATGAAAATAGAAGAAGCGAGTCGGAGGAAATTTTAAAAGAGGAGATTTAACAATGACCATGTGAAGACGATTTATGTGCAAAAGAAGAATCGGTTCTAAGGAGGAGAACGACCACCCGGCCATATCTTTATAAATGCGGAAAGAGGGACATATCGGTCAAACCGCCCACAACAGTTCAAGGTATGCTATAATTGTGGAAAGGAGGACATATCGCCGAGATTATGCAGTAAGCGAAACCTAGTTCAGTGAGGGACGGTGACTCGAAAAAGATCGTCGAGAGTAAAAGTCAAAGTCAGCGGTTCTCGGAAGAGCGTTTTGTTGTGATCGGGTCAAAATGCAAGGAACCCAAACGAGGTGATCACGGGTAAGCTATTTATAAATTCTTCTTGAAGTTTATACCTTACTTGATACCGGCTTTACCCATTCATTTATCTCTCTGCATGTGCTCAACGTTTAAACTCGACTCGGAGAAATTAGACTTTGACCTATCTCGTGGAAACTCCGTTAGAGAAACTTTTATCACATCCACTGTTTATAAATCTTGTTTGATTCAAGTTGGCACCATCACCTTACTGTTGACCTTATCTCTTTAAAAATACTTACTTTGGATGTGATTTTAGGATTGATTGGTTAACTACTCATCATGCCAAAATTGATTGTTTTCGTAAGGTTGTTAGTTTTCATATTCTTAACCAACTGTTGTATTTAATTCAAGCAACTAAACCATTAAAATCAATCATTGTCATATCTAATCATAAAGCTATTCGTTTATTGAAAAAGCGGATGTCAAGCTTTCTTAGCCCATGTTATGGATTTGAATAAATACACGTCAAATTTTGATAATATTCCTGTTGTTATTGACTTTCCGGACGTATTTCTGAAGAACTTCCGGTCTACCCCGTAACGTGAAGTTGAATTCTTTATTGATCTTGAACCCGCATAAAGCCCATTTCTAAAACCCCATATCGAATGGCTCCTATTGAACTTGAGAGTTAAAGGTCCAACTACGTGAATTATTGGACATCGGTTTCATTCGTCCTAGTACATCTCCTTGGGGTGCTCTGTTTTATTCGTAAAGAAGAAAGACGGGAGTATGCGACTTTATTATTGACTATCGGGGAATTGAACCATGTCACCATCAAGAATAGGTATCCTCACCTCGTATTGATGACTTGTTTGACCCGATTGCAAGAGGCACAATTCTTTTCAAAATCGATCTTCGATTCGGATATCATCAATCAAGATTAGAGTCGAGGATATTCAAAGACCGCCTTGAAACTCGGTATGGGCATTATGAATTCTTAGTCATGTCTTTCGGACTAACTAATGTCATGGCTTTCATGGATATGATGAACCGAGTATTCAAGGAATATTTGGATCGATTCGTTGTTGTTTTTATTGATGACATCCTCATATATTCCAAAAGTCGTGAAGATCATGAGCACCATTTGAAGTCGGGTACTCCAAAGGCTTCGTGAAAACAAACTATATGCCAAATTGAAGAAATGCGAGTTCGGCGAGGAAGTAGCATTCCTTGGGCACGTGGTGTCGAAACATGGAGTATCTATTGATCCGTGAAGATTGAAGCAATACAAAGTTAGGAGAAACGAAGTCGGTGGATCAAGTACGTAGCTTTTGGGCTTATTTGGTTATTATCGGAGATTCATGGAAGGTTTTCTCGAATCGCTACTCCATTAACTCATTAACTCGAAAGGATACAAAATTCGTTTAGAGCGAAGAATGCGAGAAGAGTTTCAAGAGCTTAAGAGAAGACTTATTTTGGCTTTGTCTAACAATACCATTTGGTTGGATGGATTTGTTATCTCTGATGATGCTTGTGCAAAGGGTTAGGATGTGTTCTCATGCAACGTGGGAAAGTCATAGCCTATGCCTCATGACAACTTAAAAGAGTATGAGAGGAATTATCCTACTCATGATCTAGAGTTAGCGATGCGTTTTGCATGCTTAAAGATATGGAGGCACTATCTATATGGGGAGAAAGTGGAGATATATTGAGACCATAAAAGCCTTAAATATTTCTTCACTCAAAAGAACTCGACATGCGGCGTGACGTTGGCTCGAAGCTATTGAAATACTACGACCACACTATTCAATATCATCCCGGAAAGTTAAGCGTGGTAGGCGACGTGTTGAGTAGAAGATCATATGCTGAACGAGTGCGATGATGTCAAGTATACGTATAGAGCCAACTTTAATAGAAAAGTTAAGGTTGCTCAAGCCACCACCCCGAAATGATGCGATTATGAAGAAGAAAGTACAAGAAGGAGCTATTCCTAAGCGAGAATTGATGAAGAAGGAATACTTGAGTCCACTCTAGACTTTTGTGTTCCTAACGACTCGATTTGAAGTACAAGATTATGATGGAGGCACACAATACACCATTTGTAATCCATCCTCGAAGTACTAAAATGTATCGTGATCTTGACATACATTTTGGTGGAATAATATGAAGAGAGATTGCAAAGTTTATCTCGATGTGTTTAACTTCGCTAACGATGTAAAGGCGGAGCATCTAGTACCTAAGGTCCGTTGCAACCACTTGAGATTAGGAATGGAAGTAGGAACACATTACCGTGGATTTAGATTACGGGTCTTCCTACGGTTTCTCAAGGCATCAATGCTATTTGGGTTATTGTTGATAGATTAACCAAATCTGCTCATTTCTTGTACAAAGTTGTAGAGAATTGAATTTCCAATAAAAAGTCGCGAGATTCGAATTTTCTGGCAAAAGGGCTATTTATTATGAATTATTGAAGCTCCGAAGCTCCGAAATAATTGATTTTTGGAAGTTTAAAATATTTAAAATTAGAAAAACGTTTTTTTGTTGTTAGTCTTGTGTAGTAAATTTGGTTGGTGGTGATGTGATGTTGGCAAAATTAAGTGTGCGTTGGAAATATATATATATATATATATATTATTAATTTATTAAATTTTCTACTTTGGTGTTCTAAGCAATTTCCTATAAATAGGGTGCTTAGGTTAGAATTGAAAATCACACCAGAAACTGAAGTTTTCTCTCTCTATATTATCGAGCGTATTCTTGTGAGTATTTTGAGTATACTTTGAGTATTGCTATACGGTGCAAGTTCAAGTCATAGCCTATATCAGGTGTTTGACTAAATCTTGTCTTTGTGAGGTAAAGGATATTATTATTTTTCAGTAATGATATTATTTCTTCAATATCATTATCTTTGAAATATTGATCGAAGTTTTTATCAAATTTGGAACTTTTGGTGTCTGAGTTACTATTCACGATACTCTGACTATTCACGTAGAGCAGTCATTATTCACGAATACTAAGACTATTCATCAAAAAATGAAAATTTTCTTTTCGTCAAAATATCTATTCGGGATACTAGCTTTGATTGTATCCATGTTTTGATCATTCTTGAATTTTACACCACTATGATTATTTTGAGGTATTTTGCGTGGATAAAACAAAGTACTAATCCTTAATCCTTAATCCTTGTCATTTTGTTTCTTTGGATTCGTTTCTTTAAAAATATTTTTCATCATCCTCGGTCTAAAATGATGATATTATTGAATATCTTTGGCACAGTAGTGCAAAGATGAATGATTTCTAATGAATATCTTTGGCCGTAGTGCAAAAGATGAGCAGTGTTTAGATGAACATGACTAATCGATGAATATCTTTGGCACGTAGTGCAAAGATGAATATTTGATTCAGATGTATATTGATTGATGTTCTGAGGATAAAAGATAGGCGATGAACTTTTAAATTCATACATAGAAGATAGTAGTTTGCATTCTCTACTTAACTCTTCTAATGAATTATTATTTCAGCTGCGAATATTGATTTAAAAACTTGTTGTCTATTGTATTCTATTAGATTTTTCCTGTTGAAGACTAATGATAATTTGTTGTATATTATCTTAGTCATAATATTCTTTATTGGGCTAGTTGAGCTCACCCTTTTCCTTTTGTTCCATTTTTCTTCTCGGGGAGGCGAGAATATAAGCGAGTCTGAAAGTCGGGGTATGGAATGAAGGTTCTAGAGAGAGTTGTTTAGTAGTCCTCACCATTTTTGTAAAATAATGTATCAATTAATGTGATGAGGATTTATTTGAGTATAGATATTGTCTAGAAGATAATATTTGTATTCAAACTCACAGTTTTACTGTTGTAATAATAAAGTTGTAGTTGTTTCTGTACCATGTATTGACAACTCAGAATGGGTGATGTATACCTATTTTGGGGGCGTCACATACATCACCTATTCTGAGTCGCCAAATACATGGTACAGTATACAAATACAACCCTAAATATACAATATGAGCTGTGACTTTTAATACAAATATTGTCTTCTAGACAATATTCAAACTCAAAATAAGTCCTCAATATATTTATTATCACACTATTTCATAGAATAGTGAGGACTACTAATGCTATCATCTGGACCGTCACTCCTTTCCCCGACTAGTCCCTGCTACGTTCTCATTTCTTGAAGAGAACAATGAAAGCAATAGGGTGAACTCAACTAGCCAGTAAGAAATATTATGACTAAGATAATGCAGAATAATTTATCATTAGTCTTCAACAATGTTAAACTGATAAAATATAACAAACATCAAGTTTAACTGCAGCGGAACAAGCAATCCATTAGAAGAGTCTAGTAGAGAATAAAATCTACTATCTTTGATGATTTAAAAAGGTTTTTCATCACTTTTATCGCTGAGACTCAGCTTAATAAATAATCCACATCATCCCTGCACTACGGCCAAGGATATTCATTAGTATCACGACCATAAATTATCCATGCACTACGGGCCAAGGATATTCGTGTATTCATCAATGGTCATGATCATGCCAACAATTGTCCATCAATGCACTACGGGTCAAGGAGGACTTTTATCACATCATTTGTAACATTACGGTCATGATTATACCGAATAATCCCTGGTCATAATCATACCAAGTCCATCTATGCACTACAGGCCACAGGTGACTTTCAACATAATATAAACATGAGGATGATGACAATGATATAATAATTCAATAAAACAAGTTCAAGAATTAATTTATCCAGGAACCAATAACGTCCAAATTGTCAACATGATACTGCTTTGTGGAGTAAAATTCAAGAATGCTCAGAAAAAAAAATTCATGAAAAGATACTAGATGAAGCGCAAATATCCAGGATATTCTACTAGTTTCATGGAGTATAGAAGCCAAAACTTTAAACAACTGAGTATAATAGAATATATGAAATTGCAAATGGATTTTTTTGCCCGCCATGCGGTAATCCATGTAGATAGATCATTTCCACAATTTAATAAGGAATGAATACAAAGGATCATTCACCATGCATGTGGTAATCCATATAGACAGGTTATTCCAACAGAATAATAAAGAATGGAATAACAGAAGAATTCACCATGCATGCGATAGACTGCACAAACAAGTTATTCCCAACAAAATAATAAAGAATAGAACCAGGTCATGCGTAATCCGCACAGATAGGATATTTCGACAGAATAATAAAGAATGGAACCAGGTCATGCGTAATATGCATAAAGCAGGATATTCCAACAGAATAATAAAGAATGAAATAACAACAATTCACGGGCATGCGATAGAAGCATGCAGACGGGTTATTCCAACGAATAATAAATAATGGAATAATGTAAGAATTTCACCATGTATGTCAGACTTACATAAACAAAGTTATTCCAACATAATAATAAAGAATGGAATAACAACCCTTACGAGTATGGAAAGAAAATAATTCTCTTCATGAATACGAAAGAATAATACCCACTTCAAGTAAAGAAGAGTATTCCATTTGGTAGAAGTGAGAATATCCTCGAAGAAAACTTATACTGTTTTCTACGCTCAGAGCTTCATAAAACTCTAAAGAAATACGCTCAAGATTATAGAAGAAGAATTCTTTGAATTTCTGGTGTGTTTTCAATTCTAACTAAGCATCCTATTTATAGGAGAATGGAAATGATACTATGTAATAAAATATAATATATTCTATTTATAAAATATATATATATATATATTTATATATTTTATTTAAAATCTAATAAAACAAATAACTTTATAAAAGTATTCTATTTTATATAAAAAGATTTTACTATGCAAATACTATGCGTACACTATGCAAACACTATGCATAATAAAATATAATATATTCTATTTATAATCAAATAAAATAAAACTTTATATATATATAGTATTCTATTTTATTACATTAATAATAATAATAAAATAAAATTTATATATATATATATATAAACTTCCGTGACTTCATAAAAACACATCAATATTTTTAACAATATTTATCATCATTATTATAATTCACAATATTAATCGACTCGTGTCGCTTTCGAGGAAAGAGGGGCTTTCAATAAGGATTTCTCCCCATCATAGGCGGCCTTAATTAGGTGACCAAACCTCTCCTCGATGTAACTTCTAGACATCGTTAATATTGTAAATAATAATATTAATAACTTTGTCATCTCAATTATTAATTTAATAATATATAAATATTGACAATAATTGAATCAAATAACGTGAGAGATCTTATCGACCAATTCATGTAGCAATAATTGAACAAAAGCTGAGTGACTTCTCACGTAAGCATCAATAATCAATACAGTGTGTTACTATTGAACCACGCGTATCAATCGCATACTTTAACATCAGTGTGTTTAACGAGTTAACCAGTAAAACTTCCACCGTTATTTTCATAAAATATTTTTGTCATTTTCTCGATCAATCCGACAATAATTACATTGTAGGGTCCACTAATGATTTATTGTCTTGCATACGAATATTTCTTGTTAAAACGAATATTCCCCGACCAATCGAATATTATATAACAACTTGCGTACTTTGCAAAATTTATAAATATTACCCACAAGTATAACATTATATCAAATTCACTCCATAATATTCAAAAATGATATTTATAGAAAATTCATCTTTATTCATAAAAGTTGGGGTCTTAAAGAGGTTCTTGACTAAATGGAGGCTGCCAATGATGAAAGGAAGACCAGTGACGTCGCTTAGATACAAGAAAATTTTGCCTCAATATAAAAAGGTGACACTATTGCATACTTTGTCACTAAATATAAGAATTTATGACGAACTAGTGTTGTCACTTATCTACTCATCTAATTAGTGACGAACTAGTATCTCGTCATATAAAATTGGTACTTACGACAATATAAATTGTCATAAATTATTATTTTTCCGTCTTTAAAAAATTTCCCTCCAAAATTTTTCAAAAAAAATTTGACTCTAAATAAAATTGTGACGATATTATGTACTTTGTCACTAAATATAAAAATTTATGACGAACCATTTTTGTCACTTATCAACTCATCTAATTAGTGACGCACTATTATCTTGTCATATAAAATTGATATTTATGACAATACAATTTGTCATAAATTAATATTTTTTCGTCTTTAAAAAATTTTCCTCCAAAATTTTTCAGAAAATTTTGCCTCCAAATAAAATTGTGACGATATTAAGTACTTTGTCACTAAATATAAGAATTTATGACGAACGATTTTTGTCACTTATCCACGCATCTAATTAGTGACGCACTATTATTTCGTCATATAAAATTGGTATTTATGGCAATAAAAATTGTCATAAATTATTATTTTTTCGTCATTAAAAAATTTCCCTCCAAAATTCCCCTCCAAAGTTTTGCCTCCAAATAAAATTGTAACGAATTTGTATATGACATCACTAAATATGAACATTAGTGAAGAAAGCATATTGTCACTAAATTTTACAAATAATTAATGTCAAACTATTATGTTGTCATCAAAAGAAATATTTTGTGACAATAAATACTGTCATCAATTATTACAAAATGTCACTAAAAGGTTTCCCTCCAAAATTTTGGTACGAAATTCTACCTCCAAAATAACTTGTGACAAAATTTTGTTAATCGTCATCAAATATGTAAATTAGTGACTGTAAAACCCCAAATTTTACGAATAAAGATTTAATTTTCTCGAAATATTTTTTAAAAAATTATAGTGTGGATTTGAGATAATATTATAGTTGTGGGTAGTATTTATAAATTTTGCAAAGTATGCAAGTTGTTATATAATATTTGATTGGTCGGGGAATGTAAGACCCCAGCTTTTATAAATAAAGATGAATTTTTCTATAAATATTATTTTTGAATATTATGGAATAAATTTGATATAATGTTATAGTTGTGGGTAATATTTATAAATTTTGCAAAGTATGCAAAGTTGTTATAAAATATTCGTTTTGTTTGGGAATATTCTTTTATTAGGAATATCTGATAACTACCAATCATGGTGGAACCCTACAATGTAATTATTGTCGATCGAGAAAACGACAAAAAATATTTTATAAAAATAATCTACGGAGGTGTTACCAATTAAAACTATTGAACTACTCGATGGTAAAAAATGAATATCTGGTGATAGTAATACACACAAGATTGATTATCGATGCTTACGTGAGAAGTCACTATTATGCTCAATTATTGCTACACTAATCTCGATCATATCTCTTATATTATTGATTCAATTATCACACAGATATCATCTCGTATAATATGTTATAGTATTAATTCAATAATTAAGACAACAAGTTATAAATGATTAATAATTGTTGAAAGATTAAATATGTGTTGATGAAAATAAAATGATTTGTGGTAAGTTTGATTATTTTATGGGGGCTCATATGTCATCATCTAAGAGTCTCTTCAATCAATAGTAATTGCCTTCGTTAATAGTAATTACCCTTGTGAATAGTATTTACCTTCATCGATAGTAATTACCTTCGTCAATAGTAATTACCCTTGTGAATAGTATTTACCTTCGCCAATAGTATTTACCTTCGTTAATAGTAATTACCTTTACCGACGTCCGAACCACTTGTCGTTTCACATTACTGAGCATCGAACCACTTGTCGTTTCACATTACTGAGCGTCAAACCACTTTTCTTTTCACATCATTAGTCAATCAAGCCACTTGCCTTTTCACACTAAGCGAGGTGCTAAGCTAGAAATCTTCTATAAATAGAGGCCTAGGGCTTCATTATTTTTCACGAATTCATTCAAGCTATAGAGAGAAAGTATAGAGAGAATAAAGAGAAAGAAGAAGAGTATTTTGTTCTTACACTCTTTGCGAAGATTCAATCTACTACCAAATGTAAGGGGTGTTATTCTTTCTTATTCATGAAGAGAAGCTGTTGTTATTCCATTGCTTATTATTACATTGGAATAACTTTGTATGCGTGGTGACCCAAGATGGGTGATGTATACCTAATTTTGGGGGCATCACGGTTTGGTATCGAGCTTAGGGATATGATCCCCGGCTAAGATGTGAGAATAGTACTAGGAGGGAGAGAGGGAATACCTTCGCTAGTATGACCTACCTAAGTTTATGTGCTATTTTATTGGTTGGTGGGAAGATAGGGATAATTTGTTACATGTCAATTAACCTTTTGTTTTGTGGCGATGTCTCGAAAATGACATCCGAGAATGTTGAGAATAGAATGGAGCGCAGACGATCGTTGATTCACCACATATCAATAATCGAGGATAATGTGCATCGAAGGCGACAATCCTCATGTAAAACAACAACACCGACCAAATGATGAATGATCAAATGTTCGGAGGCTTTATGCAATTTATACAACAAAGAAAGAGAGCGACTCTCATCCAAAATGTAGGTGGAAACACGAAACTCTCTTTGGCGGTCACCGCTAAACAATTCAAGGAGTGGACCACAGGAGTTTAAGGGAGAGCTAAAACCACTTTCGGCGGAAGCATGGATAAAGCAGATTACCAAGATATTTGATGTCTTGGGATGCTCCGAGGAGCAAAGGTTCCCTTCTACGCCTTTATGTTGCTGGAGAGGCGATTCTTGGTGGGAATCGGTAAAACGTACTCAACTTCTTTGTGATCAAGATATCTTGGGAGAAGTTCCAGAGTCGTTTCAACGACAAATACTTTCCGAAAGTATTCGCCACATGAAGGAGGTGGAGTTTATCAAGTTGGAACAAAACAATATGACCGTGTCGCAATACGAGGCAAAATTTGCGGAGTTATCACTAGTTTCGCCCCACTTGGTGGATAATGAAGAGAGAATGGCGCGAATGTTTTAAGAGGTTTAAAGCGGGAGATACGTCAACATCTTATTTCTCATAAAGCGTGTTTGTATTCAGATGTTGTAAATAGGGCTCGATTAGTGGAACGCGATAATGAGTCAACGAACTAAAAGAGAGCACCGGCAAAATTATAATACCGGCCGAGAGTAGTCATGAAGCGGTGACAACAAGCGTGGAGGAATCAACGGGCGGATATGGTAACCACCGGTGGTAATCGAGGCCAAAATAATAAGAATGAACATTTCAAGAAAGCGGAGATTCAACAATGATGGAAAGACGTCAACACCAAAGACCCATTGTTAAGGAAGGAGAAAGACCACCTATCATATGCTTCAAATGCACGGAGGAGGGACACATCGATCAAAGCTGCGTCATGCCGTCAAAGCATGTTATAATTGTGGAAGAGAAGGTCACTTAGCTCGATTTTGTAGTTTCATCGAAGACAAATTCAGCTAGGATGGAGGCACCAAAGGCCATCCCGGAAAATTCAAAACCCAGAGTGCAAGAGGGAGGCGTTTGTTGTGACCTCCCAAAGAGCAAGCAATCCGAATGAGGTCATCAATGTAAGCTTATCATAAACTCTAATGAAGTCTATACTTTATTTGATAACTGGGTTCTACCCATTCTTTTATTTCTCCTACTTGTGCTCATCGATTAAATTTGACTCAGGAGAAATTAGACTTTGACTTATCTCGTGGAAACTCCGTTGGGAGAAACCTTCATTACATCCATTGCTTATAAGTCTTGTTTGGTTCAAATCGGTACCTCACATTACCGTCGATCTTATTTCATTAAAAATACTTGCATTTGACGTGATTCTAGGGATTGATTGGTTAACTACTTATCATGCAAAAATTGATTGTTTTCGTAAGGTTGTTAGCTTTCATATTCCTAATCAACTTATTATGCGAATTCAAACGACCAAACCATTAAAATCAATCACGGTCATCTCAAGCCATAAAGCTATTCGTTTATTGAAAAACGGATGTCAAGCTTTCTTAGCTCATGTCACATATTTAAACAAAAATACATCAGTTTTGAACGATATTTCTATTGTTAATAAATTTCCTGACGTATTCCCCGAAGAACTTCCTGGCCTACCCAGAGCGTGAAATTGAATTTTGTATCGACTTGAACCCCAGACAAAACCTATTTCCAAAGCCCCATATCGAATGGCTCTATTGAACTTCAGGAGTTAAAGACCCAACCGCGGAATTGTTAGACATTGGCTTTATTCGCCCTAGTACTTCTCCTTGGGGTGCTCTGTTCTATTCGTGAAGAAGAAAGATGGGAGTATGTGACTTTGTATTGATTATCTGAATTGAATCATGTCACCATCAAAATAGGTATCCATTGCCATGTATTGATGACCTGTTTGACCGTTGCAAGGAGCCAAATTCTTTTCAAAGATAGATCTTTGTTAGGATATCACCAATTAAAGATTAGAGCACCGACATTCCAAAAGGCGACGGAACTTAACTGCAGACGGATTATGAATTCCTAGTCATGTCCTTTGGATTGACTAATGCTCCTCACGCCTTCATGGATATGATGAACCGAGTATTCAAGGAATATTTAGATCACTTTGTGGTCGTCTTTATTGATGACATCCTAATTTATTCCAAAAGCCGTGAAGATCATGAGCAACACTTGAGGCTGACACTCCAAAAGCTTCGTGAATATAAGCTTTATGCCAAGTTGAAGAAATGTGAGTTACGGCTGAAGAAGTAGCATTCCTTGGGCACGTGGTATCAAGTCATGGAATATCTGTTGACCCAAAGAAAGATTGAAGCTATTCAAAATTTGGGAACAACCTAAATCGATGACCCAAGCACGTAGCTTTCTCGGTTTGAAAGTGGTTATTATCGGAGATTCGTGGAAGGATTTTCTCGAATCGCTACTCCATCGACTCAAATTGACTTCGAAAGATACAAAGTTCGGTTGAGCGAAGAATGTGAGAAGAGTTTTCAAGAACTCAAGAGGAGACTTATTTCAAAGACTGTTACGACAATACCATCCGGCTCGGAGGATTTGTCATCTCTGATGATGCTTTGGGCAAAAGGGTTGGGATGTGTTCTTATGCAACATGGAAAAGTTATAGCCTATGCCGCATGACAACTCAAAGAATATGAGAGGAATTATCCTACTCATGATCTAGAGTTGGCGGTATTATCTTTGCACTTAAAATTTGGAGGCATTACTTGTATGGGTAGAAAGTGGAGATCTTTACGGATCATAAAAGCCTCAAATATTTCTTCACTCAAAAGGAACTCAACATGCGACAACGACGTTGGCTTGAACTGTTGAAAGATTATGATCATACCATCCAATACCATCCCGAAAAGCGAACGTGGTAGTGACGCATTGAGTAGAAAATCATATGCAAGCACGAAAGTGCGATATTGTCGTATGAAAGGCCCATTTTGTGTGACTTGCAAAGAATGGAGATAGAGTTAAAGACCCGAGACGCATGTGATGATAGCGAGTATACGAGTAGAACCGACTTTAATCGATAAAGTTAAAGTCGCTCAAGCTGCTGCACTGGAGCCGATACGTATGAGGAAGAAAGTGCAAGAAGGTGCTATGCCGGAAGCAAGAATCGATGAAGAAGGAATACTTCGAGTCAACTCCAGACTTTGTGTTCCTAACGACCCTGATTTAAAGTATAATATCTTGATGGAGGTGCACAACACACCATTTGCAATCCATCCTGGGAGTACCAAAATGTATCATGATATTCGTCATACATTTTGGTGGAGCAATATGAAGAGAGAGATAACGCTGTTTATATCAATGTGTCTAACTTGTCAACGAGTTAAAGCGTAGCATCAAGTACCAAAAGGTCCATTGTAACCACTTGAAATTCCGGAATAGAAGTGGGAGCACATTACCATGGATTTCGTTACCGGTCTTCCTAAGGTTTCTCAAGGCATTGATGCAATTTGGGTCATTGTTGATAGATTGACCAAGTCTGCTCATTTCTTACCGATACGAGAAACTTATACACTTGAACGTCTTGCTCATATGTATATAAACGAGATTGTAAGACCGCATGGTATGCTTAAGTATCTATAGTTTCCGATCGAGACCCAAGATTCACTTCGAGATTTTGGGTTAGTTACTAAAAAGCTATGGGCATGATTTCACGATTTAGCTCTAAGATATCATCCTCGGGACGGACGGACAATGGAGAGGACTATTCAAACTCTTGAAGATCTATTAAGACTCGTGTCCTTGATTTCAAGGAAGTTGGGACAAGTTCTTACCATTGGTAGAGTTTTCCTACAACAACAGCTTATCAGCAAGTATTGGCATGGCTCCATTCAAGCGTTGTATGGAAGAAAGTGTCGTTCTCAAAGATCTTTGGGATGAGGTGGGTGAAGCAATGTTGTTGGGACCGGAGTTGGTACGTATGACTACTAAAAGATTCAAACGTTCCGACAACGTATAAAAACCTCACAAAATCGACAAAGAGTTATGCCGATCTTCATCGAAAGGGCGTGGAATTCGATATAGGAGATCATGTGTTGTTAAGAGTTGCTCCATGGAAAGGAGTTACAAGATTTGGAAAGAGAGGAAAACTTAATCCTCGATTCATCGGTCCATTTTAATCCTCGATCGAGTAGGGCTGTGGCCTATAGACTCGCTTTACCGCCAAATATGTCTCGTGTTCATAACGTTTTTCACATATCTATGTTACGTAAATATGTGAAAGACCGAACCATATTATTGAGTTAGAACCGGACAAAATAGCGGAAGATTTGACGTATGAAGAGGTTCCTGTTCAAATTTTGGATAAGAAGGAACATATTCTACGCTCCAAGGTTATACCTCAAGTCAAAGTTTTGTGGAGGAACCACGATGTTGAGGAAATGACTTGGGAGTTAGAATCGAAATGAAATCAAGGTATCCTTACCTCTTCGACATACCAGTATCGCACCCTAATTTCGAGGGCTAAATTTCATAAGAAGGGAGGTTGTAAGACCTCAAACTTTTATAAATAAATATGAATTTTCTATAAATATTATTTTGAATATTATGGAATAAATTTGATATAATGTTATAGTTGTGGGTAATATTTATAAATTTTGCAAAGTATGCAAGTTGTTATAAAATATTCGTTTGGTGGGAGAATATTCTTTTGTTAGGGAATATTCGCATAACCGCTCAATCATTAGTGGACCCCACAATGTAATTATTGTCGGATCGAGAAAACGACAAAAAATTTTTTATAAAAATAACGGCGGAGGTGTTACCGTTAAAACTGTTGAACTACCGGTGGTAAAAAAGTACGATGAATACGCGTGGTTGCATAAGTAGACATTGCAGTATTGATTATTGATGCTTACGTGAGAAGTCACTCACCTATGCTCAATTATTGCTACGATGAATTCTTGCGATCATATCTCTTATATTATTGATTCAATTATTGTCACACATTATAATCTGTATAATATGTTATAGTATTAAATCAATAATTAAGACGATAAGTTATAAATGATTAATAATTGTTGAAAGATTAAATATGTGTTGATGAAAAATAAAATGATTTGTGGTAAGTTTGATTATTTTATGGGGGCTCATATGTCATCATCTAAGAGTCTCTTCATCAATAGTAATTACCTTCGTCAATAGTAATTACCCTTGTGAATAGTATTTACCTTCATCAATAGTAATTACCTTCGTCGATAGTAATTACCATTGTGAATAGTATTTACCTTCGTCGATAGTATTTACCTTCGTTAATAGTAATTACCTTTACCAGACGTCGAACCACTTGTCGTTTCACATTACTGAGCGCCGAACCACTTGTCGTTTCACATTACAAAAGGCGTCAAACCACTTTTCTTTTCACATCATTAGTCGATGAGCCACTTGCCTTTTCACACGGTGCTAAGTGCTAAGCTAGAAATCTTCTATAAATAGAGGCCTAGGGCTTCATTATTTTTTCACGAATTCATTCAAGCTATAGAGAGAGAAAGTATAGAGAGAATAAGAGAGAGAAGAAGAGTATTTTTTTTACTACATTAATCTTCGCAGATTATTCAATCTCCTACCAAATGTAAGGGTGTTATTCTTTCTTATTCATGAAGAGAACTATTGTTATTCCATTGCTTATTATTCATTGGAATAACTTTTGATACGCATGACCCAAGATGGGTGATGTATACCTAATTTTGGGGCGCCACGGGGGAATATTCGTTTTAACGGGGAATATTCGATGCGCAAGACAATCATTGGTAGACTACTGGCGGAATTATCACGAATCGAGAAAACGACAAAAATATTTTTATGAAAATAACGGCAGAAGTTTTACAGTTAATACTGTTGAACTACTCGGCAGTAAAAGTACAGTAATACGCATGGTTGCATAGTAGCACATGGTATTGATTATTGATGTTTACGTGATAAAACACTCAGTTTTGTTTAATTATTGCCACAGTAATTGTTGCATAATATCTCACGTTATTTGATTCAATTATTGTCAATATTTTTTATATATTATTAAATCAATAATTGAGATGACAGAGTTATTAATATTATTATTTGCAATATTAAAGATGTCTAGAAGTTCTGCCAAGGAGAGGTTTGGTCACCTAATTGCGATCCAATCGGGAGAAATCCTCATTAGAAAGCCCCTTCTTTCCAGGGAATGACCTAGTCGATTAATAATGTGAATTATAATAATAATGATGAAGTTTTGTTTTATTAGTATTATTAATGTAATAAAACAGAAAAGCTTTTTATATAAAACATAATACTTTTAATAAGTTATTCGTTTTATTAGGCTATAAATAGAATATGTTATATTCTATTATGCATAGTGTTTTGCATAGTAAAATCTTTTTATATAAAATAAAATACTTTTATAAAGTTATTTGTTTTATTAGACAATAATTAGAATATATTATATTTTATTATGCATAGTGTTTGCATAGTGCCTGCATAGTGTTTGCATAGTAAAATCTTTTTATATAAAACATAATAATTTTATAAATTTATTCGTTTTATTAGATTATAAATAGAATATATTATATTTTATTTAAAAGATTTGTTTTATTAGAATATTTTATAGTAAACCAATCTGGACCGTCCGTTTAAAAGTAAATCAATCTGGACCGTTAAGGAATTAGTTACTATTCAGTCCATTCTCCTATAAATAGAAGCTCATTCCTTCATTATTTCTTACGAATTCACTGAAACTTTAGAGAGAAAAACTATAGAGAGAAAGAAGAAAAGTATTCTGCTACTTCACTACTCATATATCCAGTTTGTTCTAAGGTAAGGGGTATTATTTCTTTTGTATTCATGAAGAAAACTTCTGTTATTCCATTCTTTATTATTCTGTTGGAATAACTCAGATACGCTGCTACTACCTATACTTGGTGAAATTTTTCTGTTATTCCATTCTTTATCATTATGTTGGAATAACCTGTCTATGCAAAGTACCGCATACATGGTGAAATTCTTTTGTTATTCCATTCTTTATCATTATGTTGGAATAACCTATCTATGCAAAGTACCGCATACATGGTGAAATTCAACTGTTATTCCATTCTTTATTATTCTGTTGGAACATCTTGTCTGTGCGTTTATGCATGACCTAGTTCCATTATATATTATTACATTGGAACATCCGTCACGCTTAATTTTGCCTCGACACGGTTCCGATTATTTATTATTCTGTTGGAATATCCTATCTATGCGTTTACGCATGACCTGGTTCTGTGAGACCCCAGATTTTATCAATAAAGATTTAAATTTTGTCGAAATAATTTTTAATATTATGGTGTGAATTTGAGATAATATTATAGTTGTGGGTAGTATTTATAAATTTTGCAAAGTATGCAAGTGGTTATATTATATTCGATTGGTGGGGAATATTCGGTTTAGCGAGGGAATATTCGTATAACTACTCAATCATTGGTGGACACAATGAAATTATTATCGGATTGATCGAAAAACGACAAAAATATTTTATTGAAATAACGGAGGAAGTTTTACCGTTGATACTGTTGAACTACTCGATAGTAAAAGTACAGTAATACGTGTGGTTGTATAGTAGCACATGGTATTGATTATTGATGCTTATGTGAGAAGTCACTCAGTTTGATTCCATTATTGTCAATTAATAATATGAATTATTATAGCGATAGTGACGTTTTGTTTTATTCGTATTATTAACGTAATAAAACAGAAACATCTTTTTATATAAAATAGAATACTTTATTAAAGTTATTCTATAAATAAAATATATTATATTTTATTATGCATAGTGTTGCATAGTGTTTGCATAGTAAAATATTTTTATATAAATAAAATATATTATATTTTATTTAAAAGATTTTAACTTTAAATATATAATCGTCCGATTAAAGTAAATCAATCTCGGACCGTTCATGGATTAATTACTATGCATTCTATTTTCCTATAAATAGAAGCTCATTCCTTCATTATTTTCTTATTTAATTCAATCAAACTCTAGAGAGAGAAATTATAGAGAGAAGCTATAGAGAAAATTTATAGAGAGAAAGAAGAAGAGTATTCGGTACTTCACTACTTTGATATCCAAAGTGTCTTTTACGGTGAAGGGATATTATTTGTTGTACCCGTAAGGGGTGTTATTCTCGTCTTATTCATGAAGAGAACTTACATTATTCCATTTATTATTATTCATTGGAATAACTCGTAAAAGTGGCATACCCTATACATAACCTCGTATACAGCATGGCGATACCCTATACTTGGTGAAATTCTTATATTATTCCATTCTTATTTATTACATTGGAATAACCTATATACGCTGTGAATCCCTATACTTGGTGATTTTCTTTCGTTATTCAATTCTTTATTATTCCGTTGGAATATCATGTCTCGTGTGTTTTACAGGGACTCGGTTCCATTGTTTATTATTCCGCATTTATTATTCATTGGAACATCCTGCCGATTGTGAATTTCACCGATTTGGTTCCGTTATTATTATTCATTGGAATAACTTCACTGTAAGGCCTATAGCATGTATGGTGATTTCTTTTGTTATTCCATTCTTTATTATACCCGGTTAGTTAAAACTTTGACTTCTAGACTCCATGAAATTAGTAGAATATCCTTGATATTTGCGTTTCATCCAAAGATCTTTCATGGAAATATTCTTACGATCATTCTTGAATTTTACTCTACAAAACAGTATCATGTTGACAATTTGGACGTTAATAATTCCTGGATTAAATAATTCTTGAACTTGTTTTATTGAATTATTAAGTCATTGTCATCATCCTCATGTTTATATTATGTTGAAAGTCATCGTGGCTCAGTGTAGTGCATAGATGGACTTGGTATGATTATGACTGAGAGACTATTCGGTGTAATCATGACCGTAATGTTACAAATGATGTGATGAAAGTCATCTTTGGCTTACGTGCATAGATGGACTTAGTATGATTATGACCAGGGATCATTCGGTATAATCACGACCTGTTATAAATGATGTGATAAAAGTCCTCAGTGGCCTGTAAAGCATTGATGAATAGTTTTGGTATGATTATGACATTGTGGTTTATTCGGTATAGTCATGACCATTGATGATTTAATGAAAATTCTCGACCGTGGTCTGAGGATGATTAGATGTCTTTGGAATATTTATTAAAGTTGAGTCTCATTTATACTTGATGATGAAAAACCTTTTAAATCATAAAAGATAGTAGACTTTATTTTCTACTTGACTCTTTTAATGGATCGATATTCACGCAGCTTAAAGCTGGTTTCTATCATTGTATTTTATCGGTTTTAACATCATTTGAAGGCTAATGATAATTTATTCTCGCATTATCTTAGTCATAATATTTCTTCTTGGGCTAGTTGAGCTCACCTTTCTTTCACTTTGTTCTCTTGAAATGAGAACATATATTTGGGACGCAGTCGAGAAGCGGAGTAATGGTCAGAGGATAGCATTAGTAGTCCTCACTATTATGTGAAATAGTGTGATAATAGTTGTAATGAGGACTCCTTTTGAGTTTGTATAATATCTAGTAGACAATATTTGTATTCAAACTCACAGTTTATGTCAGATATTATACTACTACGATTATGTTAGTAAGTTGTATTTGAATTTATGTACCATGTAAGTGGCGACCCAAGATGGGTGACGTATACCTAATTTTGGGGCGCCACGGTTGGTATCGAGCTTAGGATATGATCCCTAGCTAAGATGTGAGAATAGTACTAGAGGGGAGAGGCGGAAATACCTTCGCTAGTATTACCTACCTAAGTTTATTTGGTATTTGATTGGTCGGTCAGAGTATAGTGATAATATGTTGCATGTCAATTAACCCTCATTTTGTGGCAGTGTTTGAAAATGGCATCCGAGAATGTTGAGAATAGCAATGGAGCACAGGAGACTGTTGATTCTCCAGATCAATAATCGGACAATGTGCTGCACAGGATGGCGATAATCCTCCCGTAAACAACAACACCGATCAATTGATTTAACGATTGATGCGTTTAAGAGGTTTTAGAATTCATGGAACATCCGGCAAAAGCGACTCCCGTCCAAAACGTAGGTGGAAACACGGAAAACTCTCGGGCGGTCACCGCTAAACAATTCAAGGAGCTGGGACCACCGGAGCTTAAGGGAGAGCCAAAACCACTTCTAGCGGAAGCATGGATAAAGCAGATAACCAAGATATTTGATGTCTTGGGATGCTCCGAGGAGCAAAAGGTTCCCTTCACGCTTTTATGTTCTTGCGGAGAGGCGATTCATTGGTGGGAATCAGAAACATACTCAACCTCGGCCAGATCAAGATATCTTGGGAGAAGTTTCATGAGTCATTCAATGACAAATACTTTCCGAAAGTATTCGCCACATGAAGGAGGTGGAGTTTATCATGTTGGAACAAAACAATATGACCGTGTCGCAACACGAGGCAAAATTTATGAGTTATCACGATTTCGTCCCACTTGGTGGATAATGAAGAGAGAGAATGGCGCGAATGTTTTAAGAGGTTTGAAGCAGAGATACGTCAACATCTTATTTCTCATAAAGCGTGTTTGTATTAGGATGTTGTAAATAGGGCTCGATTAGTGGAGCGCGATAACTAGTCAGCCTTAACTAAAAGAGAGCAAACGACAAAATTATAATACCAATGAGAGTAGTCATCAAGCGGTGACAACAAGCGTGGAGGGAATCAACAGGCCAGATATGGTAACCACTTCGGTGGTAATCAGGGTCAAAACAATAAGAATGGACATTTCAAGAAAAGGAGATTCAACAATGATGGAAAGAGCGTCAAGACCAAAGACCCGTTGTTAAGGAAGGAGAAAGACCACCTATCATATGCTTCAAATGCGGAGGAGAGGGACACATCAGTCCGAACTGCGCCATGCCATCCAAAGCATGTTATAATTGTGGGAGAGAAGGTCACTTAGCTCGATTTTGTCATTTCATCAAGACAAATTCAACTAGGATGGAGGCACCAAAGGGTCGTCCCGCATAAACCAAAGCCAGATAGTTTAAGAGAGCATTTTTTTTTCTCGTGACGAGGAACCTGAATAAAATTATCACGGGTAAGTTAATCATAAGCTCTTGCGAAGTCTATACCATGTTAGATACCAGTTCTACCCACTCTTTTATTTCACCTAGTTGTGTTCAACGTTTAAATTTGACTCCAAAGAAGTTAAACTTTGACTTATTGGTTGAAACTTCATTAGTAGGAGCCTTCGTTACCACTACTATTTTTAAATCTTGTTTGATTCAAATAAACATTTTCACGTTACCTGTCGATCTTATCTTTTTGAAAATATTTTCCTTTGATGTGATTTTAGGAATCAATTGGTTAACTACTCATCATGCTTTTCGTAAGGTTGTTAGCTTTTATATTCATAACCAACTTGTTGTGCGAATTCAAGTAACCAAACTACTAAAGTCAATTATTGTCATATCAAGCCATAAGTAAAGAGCCCCGAACCTTTCGTTGTTGACTTCCTTGTGTAGAATGCACCGAAAGCCAGACTTTCTGTAGGCGACATCGTGAATGAAGATGGCAAGGTTATAGGTATCATTGTGAGGTGCTATCTAGGTTAAGGGATAGAAGTCACAGTTGGTATCAATGTGACGTACTATCCAAGTCTTGGATGAGAGTCACAGTTTTGAATGATATTTCTATTATTAATAAATTTCCTGGCGTATTCTTGAAGACTTCTTAGCCTACTTAGAGCGTGAAATCGAATTTGTATTGACCCCAGTATAAAACCCATTTCTTAAACCCTCAAATATTTTTTCAACTAAAATGAACAGTTTACGTGGTTTATGATGAAAGTCATAATAAAAGCATTGGACTAATGAAAATCATGGGTATCGTGGTATTAGTAAGTGTTATGATGACTTATGTTGGTTAGTATGTGGAAACATGAAAGTTTCTTAAAAATCACAAGGAGTTAAAACCAGATTTTGGTGAAAAACGTAACATGAAATTCAATTGACCAAATCTCTTATTATATTTTGAATTTTTGAGTGTGGTTAAGTCCTAGAGTTAGATCTATGAGTTACCTAACTAATCCAAGTGGAATCAATGAAAAAGGTGTTGTAGATTTTCGTGTGGACTGATTTTAGCAAAGGAGTCAAAACTTCAAAATGTCCAAAAAGCTGCTGCCACATTTTTGTAAGGGCTGTTTCGGCCACTTAATTAGTGAGAAAAATTTAGGCCTTTTGGAACATAAAAGTATATGGTATAGAGAACATCGTGTCCAAAAATGAGCTCATTCCGACTTAAAATGGTCAAGTTATGACCATTTCAATATTTAGAATTTTCTGACGAAAAATGCTATAACCGGAGTTCTACAACTCCGATGACCATGAAATTTAAACTGGAGGCTCACATTAACATGTGGAAGGTCCTGCCAAGATTTGGGAATTTTTGGAGTTAAACTTGAGGTAGCTAATTTCTTAAGGAATTAATTAGAAATTGATTTTTGAAAAATAGTAAATAAATTTTAAAAATTCCGAGAAAAATATATTTTCATCATGGGACTATATTATGCTAAATCCCAGAAAAGAAATATTTTTAGGACTGATTTGGTATTTTTCATGAAAATAGTTTAGTTATGAACATATGAGTTAAATATGTTATGTGAAGTAACAAAATTGGAAAATAGGATTTTATGGCTAGAGAATCCTATATAGAGTATATCCATATTTTTTTGATGAGGGATTTGATCATTGGTGATGATATCTTATGAGTATGACATTTTTGAATGATTAAATGCATTATATGGTAAAGCGTAAACAATTGAAATAAATTGTTTATAAATTTAAGAAGTGATTAAAATATTGCTATAATATTAATGATATTAGATTATAAGATTATTAAGTGATTGATAACATGGGGATATTCTTGAATCCTGGATAAATTATATTATAAATGTTTAATATTTATCTTTTATCTCATTTGATTGATTCTTTATATCATTATCCTCATGTTTATATTATGTTGAAAGTCATCTGTGGCCTGTAGTGCATAGATGGACTTGGTATGATTATGACCAGGGATTGTTCGGTATAATCATATCCGTAATTGAAAACACGATTATCTTTGGCCATAGTGCATGGATAATTCGTGGTCGTGATACTAATGAATACACGATTATCTTTGGCACGTAGTGCATGGATAATTTGTGGTCGTGATACTAATGAATACACGATTATCTTTGGCACGTAGTGCATGGATAATTCGTGGTCGTGATACTAATGAATACACGATTATCTTTCGCACGAAGTGCATGGATAATTTGGTGGTCGATACTTAATGAATACACGATTATCTTCGTCAGTAGTGCATGGATAATTCGTGGTCGTAATACTTAATGAATATCCTTGCCTTGTGAAAGTGGGGATGATTCGATGATATGGATTAATTATTGAAATGAGTCTCAAAGAATGAAATATTAATTCATGAATGTGGTAAAAGTCATCTTTGGTCAGTAATACATTGATAGACTTGGTATGATTATGACCAAGATTATTCGGTATAATCATGACCAGATTGAAAACACGAATATCCTGGCCAAGAAAGTGCATGGATAATTCGTGGTCGTGATACTATTAAGTCGCTGCGTCAAAGATTATTGGTTTCTGAGTTGTATATCTTTAGCTTTGTAGTGCAAAGATGAATTGTTAATGAATATCTTTGGCCGGGATTGCAAAGATGGATTTAATGTTTTCAACGATAAAGGTATTCAAGGTATCCTCACCTCTTATCATACCAGGTACGTACCTAATTTCGAGGGCGAAATTCCATAAGGAGGGAAGATTGTGAGACCCCAGATTTTATCAATAAAGATTTAAATTTTGTCGAAATAATTTTTAATATTATGGTGTGAATTTGAGATAATATTATAGTTGTGGGTAGTATTTATAAATTTTGCAAAGTATGCAAGTGGTTATATTATATTCGATTGGGCCTGGGGAATATTTGGTTTAAAGAGGGAATATTAGATAACGCCTCAATCATTGGTGGACCCCACAAATGTAATTATTATCGGATTGAGAAAATGACAAAAATATTTTATTGAAATAACGGAGGAAGTTTTACCGTTGATCTTTGTTGAACTACTCGATAGTAAAAATGCGAGAATACGTGTGGTTGTATAGAAGTACACATGGTATTGATTATTGATGGTTATGTGAGAAGTCACTCGGTTTGATTCCATTATCACGATTAATAATATGAATTATTATAGCGATAGTGACGTTTTGTTTTATTTGTATTATTAACGTAATAAAAGCGAAACATCTTTTATATAAAGCATGTAATACTTTATTAAAGTTATTCTATAAATAAAATATATTATATTTTATTACGCATAGTGTTGCATAGTGTTTTGCATAGTGTTGCATAGTGTTTGCATAGTAAAATGTTTTTATATAAATAGAATATATTATATTTTATTTAAAAGATTTTGCTTTAAATATGGACCGTCGATTAAAGTAAATCAATCTAGAATAGTTCATGGATTAATTACTTATGCATTCTATTTTCCTATAAATGAAGCTCATTCCTTCATTATTTTCTTACGAATTCACTTTGAAACTCTAGAGAGAGAAATTATAGAGAGAAGCTATAGAGAGAAAATTTATAGAGAGAAAGAAGAAGAGTATTCTGGTACTTCACTACTTTGATATCCAGTGTCTTTTACGGTAAGGGATATTATTTATTGTATTCGTAAGGGGTGTTATTCTGTCTTATTCATGAAGAGAACTTCATTATTCCATTCATTATTATTCATTGGAATAACTCGTAAAAGTGGCATACCCTATACATAACTCAGATACGCAAAGATACCTATACTTGGTGAAATTCTTATATTATTCCATTCTTATTTATTTCGTTAGAATAACTCAGTATACTGTGAATCCCCTATACTTGGTGATTTTCTTACGTTATTCAATTCTTTATTATACATTTGGAATATCCATGCTCGTGTGTTTTACAGGACTGGTTCCATTGTTTATTATTCGCATTTATTATTACATTTGGAATATCCTCGCTCGGTGTGAATTTCACGACTCGTTCCGTTATTATTATTATTCATTGGAATAACTCGCTGCAGGCGGCCTATCGCATGCATGGTGATTTCTTTTGTTATTCCATTCTTTATTATACCCAGTTGGTTAAAACTTTGACTTCTAGACTCCATGAAATTAGTAGAATATCCTTGATATTTGCGTTTCATCCAAAGATCTTTTCATGGAAATATTCTTCCGATCATTCTTGAATTTTACTCTACAAAACAAAGATCATGTTGACAATTTGACGTTAATAATTCTCGGATTAAATAATTCTTGAACTTGTTTTTATTGAATTATTATGTTATTGTCATCATCCTCATGTTTATATTATGTTGAAAGTCATCCGTATTCAGAAAGTGCATAGATGGACTTGGTATGATTATGACAAGAGACTATTCGGTGTAATCATGACCGTAATGTTACAAATGATGTGATGAAAGTCATCTTTGGCTTACGATGCATAGATGGACTTAGTATGATTATGACGAGGATCATTCGATATAATCATGAATTCGTTATAAATGATGTGATAAAAGTCCTCGATTGGCTGTGTAAAGCATTGATGAATAGTTTTTGGTATGATTATGACTGTGGTTTATTCGGTATAGTCGCCGACCATTGATGATTTAATGAAAATTCTTGACCATGGTACGGGGATGATTAGATGTGGTGGAATATTTATTAAAAGTCGAGTCTCGCCTATATAAGATGATGAAAAACCTTTAAATCATAAAAGATAGTAGACTTTATTTTCTACTTGACTCTTTTAATGGATCGCATATTTCACCGCAGATTAAACCGGTTGTCTATTGTATTTTATCGGTTTAACATCGTTGAAGGCTAATGATAATTTATTTCGCATTATCTTAGTCATAATATTTCTTCTTGGGCTAGTTGAGCTCACCCTTTCTTTCACCGTTCTCTTGTGAAATGAGAACATTTGGGACGAGTCTGGGAACGGAGTAATGGTCCGGAGGATAGCATTAGTAGTCCTCACTATTCGTGAAATAGTGTGATAATAGTTGTAATGAGGACTCCTTTTGAGTTTGTATAATATCTAGTAGACAATATTTGTATTCAAACTCATAGTTTATGTCATATTGTATACACACGATTATGTTAGTAAGTTGTATTTGAATTTATGTACCATGTAAGTGGCGACCCAAGATGGGTGACGTATACCTAATTTTGGGGCGTCACGAGGTTTCGATATTTATTATTACATTGAAATAACTTTATGCATGCGGTCTATCGCATGGCTGGTGATTTTTTTTGTTATTTCATTCTTTATTATACTCAGTTGGTTAAAGTTTTGACTTCTATACTCCATTAACTTAGTAGAATATCCTTGATATTCAAGGCTTCATCCAAAGATTCTTTCCGGAAATATTCTTCTGAGCATTCTTTAATTTTACTCTACAAAGAAGTATCATGTTGACAATTTGGACGTTATTAGTTCCTGGATAAATTAATTCTTGAAATTGTTTTATTGAATTCTTATATCATTGTCATCATCCTCATGTTTATATTATGTTGAAAGTCATCTGTGGTCTGTAGTGCATAGATGGACTTGGTATGATTATGACCAGGGATTATTCGATATAATCATGACTATAATGTTACAAATGATGTGGAAAAAAAAATCCTCATTGGCCCGTAGTGCATTGATGGACAGTTTTTGGTATGATTATGGCTATGAATTCTCTTCGGCCAAGGGTGCAAAGATGAATTATTTTATGGCATGATCAGGACCGTTGATGAAAACACGATTATCTTTGGCCCGTAGTGCATGGATAATTTGTGGTCGTGATACTAATGAATATCCTTGGCCGTAGTGCAGGGATGATGTGGATTATTTATTGAGTCCCAGCGATAAAAGTGATGAAAAACCTTTTTAAATCATAAAAGATAGTAGATTTTATTCTCTACTTGACTCTTTTAATGGATTTCTTGTTCCACTGCAGTTAAACTTGATGTCTATTGTATTTTCTCAGTTTAACATTGTTGAAGACTAATGATAATTTATTCTGCATTATCTTAGTCATAATATTTCTTACTGGGCTAGTTGAGCTCACCCTTTCTGTCAATGTTCTCTTCAGGAAATGAGAACGTAGCTGAGACTAGTCGAGGAATGGAGTGACGGTCTAGATGATAGCATTAGTAGTCCTCACTATTCTGTTAAATAGGGTGACAATAAATGTAATGAGGACTCCTTTGAGTGTGGATATTGTCTAGATGACAATATTCTTATTAAAATTATTAGTTTATGTTTTGTCGTATTTTACACGACAGCTGTATTATTAAGTTGTATTTGAATTTTGTACCATGTATTTGGCGACTCAAGATGGGTGATGTATACCTATTTTTGGGGGCGTCACAGTGACGATATAAATTATTAATAGTAAAAAAAAAAGTCGTCACAAAAGCAAAAGTTTTAGGGACGATTATGAATTTCGTAATTATTAATTAAAAAATTGTGACAAAATTTTATGTGTGGCAAAAATTTCGTCATAAAATATGTGATTTCTTGTAGTGCTAAGGGTTATGATATTAAAGAATAATAGTATTTAAAATTATACTAACCTAAGAGATTACTTTTATTATCTCAATTTATTATTTAATTTAAACCTAATTAAAGTGAGTCTAATTGGGTTATAAAATTAAAGTTACATAGATAATTATTTAAATTCCAAAATGAGTGGAATGGAAACCCTAATTAAATAATTAGGGTAAGATAAAATTTATCTAGGGTTCTTTACATAAGTATACGACAAATAGAAAGTAATTATAAGAAAAGTGCATCAACCAAATAATTACAAAAAGAGTGTAATTAGGACCCATATTACAAAAATAGTACAATTCACATTAATAAGGAAACCTAAAATCAAAGACAAATAACTGGCATAATTAATAATTCAAATTCAAATATTTGGATCTAACAACAAAAACAAATTCAAATTCAAAATAATAATTCAAATTTAAATATTTAAATTCAAATCTTCATCTCCCTCACATACACTTTGAAATAATAGTCCACCGCTACAACCATCAAGCCACGCTCACACATACTCCGTCGCTACACCGCCGCGAATCTCCGTTGTCCAAAACGCCAATGAGAATAAGAAGAAGATTCGCCCTACAAAAAGTTTAAAAATAAATAGATGTAACTATTAATGTTCTGAATTTTTTTTTTATAATTATTTTGTTACTCATTAATAATAAAATGGTTGGCTACCAACTGCATCACATTCAAACGAAATTGGTAACTTAATAAAATTGAATTGGTTACCTTGGTCTGAAGGTTTGGCTACCAACTACACTATGAAAAAATTGCAGGTGTGGATGTGAATTAGTTACTTTGGTATGAAGGTTTTGTTACCTTGGTACGAAGGTTTACTTACCTTGATCTGAAGGTTTGGTAACCAACTGTACAAAGAAAAAATTTAAAGTGTGGAGGTTGATTGGTTACTTTGATATGACAGTTTGATTACCTTGGTATGAAGGTTTGGTTACCATCATCCAGTATTTATATCCACCACCACCACCGCCAGAATCTTCATACCCACCTCTATTTTGACCCTTCATTTTGAGAAGCTACTGGAGATATACAATTGGTTGACTCATAAATATATACATATATATATATATATATATAGAGAGAGAGAGAGAGAAATAAAGAATACGTGACCTTGAAGAGGAATTCACGTGAGACTGGAGCCACTCCTCATGGCGGAGATTCAGAGGGGTAATAATAATATTAATATAATTGAACCGATGACTGTGATTGGAGAAATGATTAATGAAGAAGACAACGATATATGAGAAGCATGTATGACTAACTAATATATATATATATATATATATATATATATATACATATAGAAAGAAAGAATACGTTGAATGAAGAAGAAGGGTGATGATTAACTACAGTTGTTATAGATGAGGAGAGAGAGAAGAGAGAGAAGATCCCTTGTCCCCAATTTCTCTGTCCTCCATGTGTCCCCCCACTTAAATTTTGACACATGTCCTTTTATTTAATTTTAGAATTAATTAGTGTTAAGTAAGAGACTAGGTGTCAAAATTTAAGTGGAGGGACACAAGAGGACATGGAAATTGGGGACAGAGGATTTGCTCTCGAGAGAAGAAGCCATGGGTATAACTAATCCCTAAATTAAGGAATCCTAATTGCACTAGTATTGTAAATAAAAAAGTCTTTGCAACCGCGATTTTATAGGAAAGTATCTCAAAATCTTGTGTGGGATTTTTTTACCCTTCCCATCATTAACTTTCCATCTTGATTCCCGGCATACTGGACACTCTTCCAAATCCTTATTTTCTTGCCAAAAAAGGGCACAATCATACCTTCAACAAAAATGAGGCAGGTTAAATATATATGAATGAGTGTTATATTTAAGGACTTTTTGATATGTTATTTTACTTACTTGTATGCGTGTATTGGAAGGTATCCAAGGCCAATTTCACGTAGCATTGTCTTTGCCTCGTAGTATGATTTTTGCAAATTCGCACCATCAGGAAGAACATCTTTAATCAACTCAAGTAGCATGTCTATGGACTTATTTGTCCAATGGTTGAAAACCTTCAAATGCAGCAATTTTATAACAAATGACAAAATGGAGTACTTTTATCATCCCGGATATAACTCTTTGTCTAACATATATAGTATTTGTTCAAATCTGGTATGATTTCGATTTTGGAAGGTATCTTCATTCCCACCAACAACAAAGGTTCCTCGATTAATATCTTCCATTAGTGTCTCAATTTCATCCTCATCACCATCTAAATCATAGTCCACAAACTCCTCATTTTGAGAGAAAATATTCTGACCATGTTCATTGGGTATACGTGGAATGGGTTCACCGTGGTAAATCCACTTACCATAAGAAGGCATTATCCCATTTATGCACAAATGTGAAGACACCTCTTCTTGGGTTTTAGTGTATAGGTTCATACACTTGATACAAGGACATCAAATGTCAACTGTTGGGCCAAATGTTGCATGTACATACTCAATGAAGCTTTTGACCCCATTGCGATAAGTCGATGATATACGCTTATGATGCGTCCAACTCTTATCCATGAAATTAAGTTCAACCTGAAATTTATTCATCAACTCAATTACATCAACTCAACCAGTGATTTAAACAATAACACAATACACAAAAATCAGATAAAGCTTCATTTGTAAGTCGTGTGTCTTTCAAATTTGCAAGTGAGGTAACTTAATAAGATATTATTATGTGTTTGCGACATGCTTATGAGTTGAGACACACAATCAGAAAATCTGAACTTGTATAAGACCAACACCAGAGAAACTGTTTGGAATATCAAAAGACTAAAGGTTTTATGACATTGGAGTGATTATCTGCATTTCCCCTTTCATATTTGCAGACTGTAAATAAATTGTTAACATTCACCAAACATGCAGTTAATTGTATGATAAGCCTTGGAATGAATGCCTTGATGTGCAATGTGAGTAAATAAAATACATCTATTTTGTACGGAAGTTAGAATCTGGTCCAACTATTGTTTTTAATAGTTTTCCTTCTGTTTTTATTCTCTCGTCATAACTTTAGTATATATTTGATGATCTTAAATAATTGTAAGCTTCTCTGAATAATTTTTTTTCAATCACTTGTATTTCCCTTATTGCAGCTTTTATAGAATTGGTACATTCAAGCAATGGTACCACACAGAGGGAAGCAGATAACGGAGATGTGCAGGATGACAAACCAAAACATGTGAAAGCCTTGAGAAAAGGAGAGAAGAAGAATGTTTCAATTGTTCCTTCACATTTCATTCAGACTGATGTTTCTCATATCAAGGGGGAGACCTTGATATTTTCAGACATGGTATTTTGTATCCTATCACTACTTCTATAAAAATTACATCATCTCCTTCCATATACATGACCAAGAAATCTTTTGAAATATGTCAGTTTCTTTGGAAGGATTTGGGAACCCAGTGGTTTTGGGGTGTTTGGAGGGAGGGAGGGGAGGGGAGGGAAAAATAGTGAGGCCATTATTATTTTGGTGAATGCAGACAAAGTTATAGCAATTCACAGATCGCCTAGTTGATAAAATCTCTTAAGTGAAGTACCATGTATACATGAGGGCAAATGCACTTTCATCTACTAAAACCATGGCTATGATTGGGGGTTTTGGTTATGTAATAAAACCGATTAGATTGATATTGGAATCATTTCGTCAAATTGCTCAGGGCTCTGTTATTTTGCGTTCGTGATATAACAGCTAGCGCATTGTTTCCTTGAATTAAAATTTTAAACTTAAATTCTGCACTACCCAGTTTTAACAAGTAGAATATTTAGCAAGTAGAATATTCCACATATTTAAAATCAACATAACCTTATCAATACAACAAGATTGAAAAATAAATCAAATGATAAAAAGTGCATAATATTTGACAAATGTCCACAGATTCAAAGACTAGAGCAACATTTTTCATCCAACTAAAAAATAACACGTATTTCATCTAACCAAAACAGGTGTGATAGCCAAATGGTAATGATATATTACCAATATCAGATTTGATCATCACATATACCCAATTTCAGATTTGATTAAGTGCAAATGAATAAACAAAGTACAGATATTAAGAAATAAATAAACTGAGATTTGATTTCTTACCAAGTTGAAAGAGAATAGAAGAAGAAAAATAACCCTAGAACCCGGATGGGATCGACTTGAGTGCAAGCGAAGCTACGGATGGAGGAGAGAAGTAGGACATGTGCATATGATGGAGGACATGAGTGCAAGTGAACTACGGATGGGATGGATGTAAGTTTTGGCTATACTACGCAAGGAAGGAGAAGAAACCCAAATTGTGAAATTGTTATTCGTAAGTTTTTCTAAGAAAGGAGAAACCCAAATTAGCCTCTTTCTTCCGTATAATGCCAAACAACTATTTGGTAAGTTAGGGATTCAGTTCCAAAAACAGAGTTTGATAACATTATTTTAAAAAAAATTTAGAAGGAATAATATCCTTAAATTATTATTATTTTAATAAATTTAAATTTTAGGATATTATAAATTAATTATAACAAACTCAAATATAACTCTTTTTGTAGAATAAAAAAGTAATATAAATAAACATTTATACTGCTCAAAAAAAGTAATAATTATTATAATTTTGTTTATTGTCAATTAACAATATTTTAATTTTTAAATTATTATAAGTTAATATTCTATTTAATACAATTAATAATTTAAATTACTTAAAAATATTATTAAGAATAAAAATTGTATTAAAATATTAATTACATTACAACTTGAATTGTAGTATATTATAAATTAAAGAATAAACTTAAACTTTACTCTTTTTTGTAAAACATATGTTTTTTTCATTTGTGTTATATTCCACATAATAAGAGCGCCACCATGATATTGTATTTTCTATTTCTTTATGATATGGTTAATGTATGAAATTTTAAATTTTAAAGTAGTGGAAATATATTTACTTTATAGATTATTATAGTCCATAATCGATATTGTAAGTTACGTAAATAGTGTTATTAAAATTAAATTTAATATTGTTAAAATTTTAATGCATTTATATATAATATAATTTATATTCACTATAATTTATATCATGGGAGAACATATTCATAAGTAATGGTTAAATTAATATAAATATTCAAATCCCAATAATGTTTTTTTTTCAAATAAACATAATCCTAAAGTTTTGACCGTAAAAATTTCATGTGATCCCCAATCATTTAAAATATACAAAAACTATATGCATCTGTGATATGATAAGTAAAAGCAGATGTTTTCTACATAAGATCATTCTAATTATATAGATAATATATCAATGTTCAAATTAATATTTTGTTTACTGAATTACATGAAATTTAACCCAATTCTATATATGGAGTGGAATGGAATGTATAAAATATTTATGAACGAAAAAATTTAAAATTTTGGAACATAGGTAGTCTTTTAAATATTTTTTCAATAAGGATTAATAAAAATAAAGTAACTCAAATTCGATTGTCTTTAATTTTTTAATATAATTAACCTACGCGTTTATATTTGACAAATATTTAAGTTTCATAACATGGTTTTAATTTTTATGACAATATTTTTAAGTTTATCATCACAATTTTATTAATATTACATCAATAATACTACAAAAGTAACACTTATTAAGATTTAGGAGTACATTTTTAAGAAGAAATAAAGAATGGCGATAAATTTATATCAATATTAAAACTTATTAACACTTATTAATACTTATTAACACTTATAACTATTAATATATATATATATATATGACGATAAATTTATATCAATATTAAATAACAGCGTATGTGGGTACATTCATAAGAGGAAATATAGAATGAAATCACATATATATTATTATTCTATCTTAGGTTGTGTTTGATAAATCTGAGAATTAAGATCTGAATGATTATGATGTCTTAATAAATTAGATCATCTCAATGGTTATGAGGGCTGAATTTAAAAAAATGTTTGATAACTAAAAAACAAATTGTCTCTTAATGACACTATTTTACCATTTTAAAGGGTAAAATTTATTTAATAATTTTAAATATTCAATTTAATAAAAATGAGTGCATAATATTATTGAATATTATGACGCCCCCAAAACAGGTATACATCACCCATCTTGAGTCGCCAAATACATGGTACAAAATTCAAATACAACTTAATTATACAACAATCGTGTAAAATATGACAAAACATAATCTAAGAGTTTTAATACGTATATTGTCATTTTGACAGTATACAAACTCAATGAAGTCCTCATTACATTTATTATCATACTATTTTATAGAATAGTGAGGACTACTATGACACCATCTCGGACCATCACTCCGTTCCCCGACTAGTCCCGGCTACGTTCTCATTTCCTGAAGAGAACAATAAAAGCAAAAGGGTGAGCTCAACTAGCCCAGTAAGAAATATTATGACTAAGATAATGCATAATAAATTATCATTAGTCTTCAACAATGTTAAACAGATAAAATACAATAAACATCAAGTTTAACTGCAGTGGAATAAGCAATCCATTAGAAGAGTCAAGTAGAGCATGATATCTACTATCTTCTATAATTTATAATGTTTTCATCAATTTTTATCGTTGAGACTCAGCTAAATAAATAAACCACATCATCGAATCATCCCTGCACTACGGGCCAAGGATATTCATTAAATCATCAATGGTCATGACTATACCGAATAATCCCTAGTCATAATCATACCAAGTTCATATCTGCACGTAAGCCAAAGATATACAACTATAAAACCAATAATCAACAGTCCATCTTTGCACGTAAGCAAAAGATATACAATTCAATAATCAACAGTTCATTTTTGCACGTAAGCCAAAGATATACAATTTAATAATCAACAGTCCATCTTTGCACTTAAGCCAAAGATAACTTTCATCACCATATAAGCATGAGGATGATGACAATGATATAAGCATTAATCAAACGAAAACAAGGATAAATATTAAAGACTTTAAATTTATCCAAATATTATCAACCACTTAATAAACTCATAATCTAATATTATTAATATTATAATAATATTTTAATCACTTCTTAAACTTATAAACAATTTATTTTAATTGTTTACACTTTACCACATAATGCATTTAATCATTCAAAAATGCCACACTCATAAGATTTCATCACCAATGATCAAATCCCTCATCCAAAATCTGCATATACCCTTTATAGGATTCCCAAACCATAAAATCCTATTTTTCCAATTTTGTTACATCACATAACATAATTAATTCATTTACTCATAACTGGTTCATTTTCATGAAAAATACCAAATCAATACCAAAAATATTTTTTTTTCTGGGATTTAGCAGAATATAGTCCCATATTGAACATATATTTTTCTTGGAATTTTTAAAATTCATTTACTATTTTTCATATGGCCAAAACCTCCGAATATTTAGACATTTATCATAAATTGTACCTTTGTCCAAAAGTTCTGAAATTTATAGGGTATACTCCAGTTATATACATGTACTCCCAATAAAAATTTCACCAATTTTGGAGTTAACCGCAAGGAGTTATAAGGGTTTACTTTTAAAATAGTCTTTTACCATAAAATCCATAACTCTTAATCTATACATCCAAAAATTGCCATCTTTGGACACAATATAGAAAACACATCAAATTATGATTTAAATTTTTTTCAGAATTTTTGAGGGTCAAAAAAATTACGAAACTGCAAATGGATTTTCACCCGCCATGCGGTAATCCACGTAGACAGATCAGTTCTACAATTTAATAAGGAATGAATACAAAGGATCATTCACCATGCATGCGGTAATCCACACAGATAGGTTATTCCAACAGAATAATAAAGAATGGAATAACAAAAGAATTCACCATGCATGCGTTAGACCGCACAGACAGGTTATTCCCAACAAAATAATAAATAATGGAACGGTCGTGCAGAACGCATACGCATGTGATATTCCGACGTAATAATAAAGAATGGAACAGTCATGCGCACGCATGTGATGTGATATTCTGACGAATAATAAAGAATGTAATAATAGCGAGAATTTCACCGATATGCAGACCAGCATGATATAAAGTTATTCCAACATAATAATAAAGAATGGAATAATGAGAAGAATTTCACCATGTATACGGTGAGTCCGCGATACAAAAGTTATTCCAATGTAATAATAAGGAATATAATAACAATAGCTCTCTTCATGAATACTGAAAGAAATAATACCCCTTACCTTAGAATAAAGCTGGATACTGGAATAGAGAGGTAGCAAACTTCTTTTTTTTTTTTCTCTCTATAATTTCTCTCTATAATAATTGCTATATAACTTTAGTGAATTGGTGAGAAATTAAGGAAGAATGAGCTTCTATTTATAGGAAAATATAGTTTTGATAATTGCACGTTTTGGGGCTCGAAATATTACAGTACAATACCTACAACTTTTCTTTCATTTTTAATTTAGTCCTGCAAGTATTATCAAACTTGCACCATCTCCCCTAATAGTAAATCATGTGAATCAATAGTTCTAGACATGTGAAAATATAAATTACAGTATAGTACCTCCATCTATACCTCCATTTTTAACTTAGTCATGCAAGTATTATCAATCTTGCACCAACTCCCCTAATAGTAAATGAATGTGATTCAATAGTACACACATGTGATCAAATAGTTATATAAGCATGTGAATTAGTATCAAATAATTGCTCATTTATCCGATTAATTATCCGATTTATCAATATAACCCTCAGACATCAATTATCATCGAAATAAATGTCGATTTCCACTAATACTAATAATCCTCACACAATGGAACTATCAAATTCATCTTTAATCAACACGAACTTATTCATCATTAATATTATAACTCGCAATATTTAACAACCAGGTCGTTCCCAGGAAATAGGGGGCTTTCCGATAAGGATTTCTCCCTATTGGCACGCAATTAGATGACCAAACCTCTCCTTGGCAGAACTTCTAGACATTGTAATTATTGCAATTTAATAATATGAATAACTTTGTCGTCTCAATTATTTATTTAATAATATATCATATTATGCAGATGATACTGTGACAATAATCGAATCAATAATATGAGAGATATGATGCAGCAATTACTGTAGTAATAATTGAGTATAGCTGAGTGACTTCTCACATAAACATCAATAACCAATACTGTGTGCTATTATGCAACCACGCGTATTACTGTACTTTTACTACCGAGTAGTTCAACAGTTTTAACGGTAACACTTTTGCCGTTATTTTTATAAAAAGATAATTATGTCATTTTCTAAATACGACAATACTTCCGTTGTGGGTTCACCAATGATTGTGCCATCGTGCGGATATTCCCGACAAAAAGAATATTCCCCGACCAAACGAATATTTTATAACAACTTGCTTACTTTGCAAAATTTATAAACATTACCCACAACTGTAACATTATATCAAATCCAACACCATAATATTAAAAAAAATATTTCGAGAAATTTAAATCTTTATTCATAAAATTTGAGGTCTCACAAATATATTTATATTAAAAAAATTATCAAAAAAATTTCATTAAGAGGTACCTCTTAATTATTAAGATTTCATTTTCTGTCTTACCGATTAAGAGGCATTCAGAGGTAACAAAGAAAAAAACAAATAGCATCATGCCTCTTAGCGAATAAGAGGCAGTCCATTAAGAGACAATCAGATGTAAATAAACAAAGACCTTATTGTTTATGCAAAACATATTATTTATAATTTAGCTAAGATATATATGATATTTCACTCCAATTAATATATTAATTAGGTATACACAACACCCATTCGAGGGTTTTTTCGCCAAATATCTTCTTATGGATTTATATTGTTGTTTGTTTTATAAGAAGCAAAATAGGTACAACTTCAATAATACTACAAAATGTCAAATGTCGGTGAAATACTTTACAATATATATGTGAGTTTAAATATAATATTGTCTTCTAGACAATATCCACACGCAAATAAATCCCCATCATAATTATTGATACATTATTTTACAAAAATGGTGAGGACTACTAAACAACTCTCTCTAGAACCTTCATTCCATACCCCGACTAGTACTCGCTACATTCTCGCCTCCTGAGAAGAAAAATGGAACAACAAGGAAAAGGGTGAGCTCAACTAGCCCAAGAAGAATATTATGACTAAGATAATATACAACAAATTATCGTTAGTCTTCAACAGGAAAAATCTAATAGAATACAATAGACAACAAATTTTAAATCAATATTCGCAGTGGAGATAATAATTCATTAGAAGAGTTAAGTAGAGAATGCAAACTACTATCTTCTATGTATGAATTTAAAAGTTCATCGCTCATCTTTTATCCCCGTAACATCAATCAATATACATCCGAATCAAATATTCATCTTTGCACTACAAAAGCCAAAGATATTCATCATTGGTCATGTTCATTTAAACACTGCTCATCTTTGCACTATGTGCCAAAGATATTAATCATCTGGCCATGTTCATCTCAACACTGCTCATCTTTGCACCTATGTGCCAAAGATATTCTTCAGAAATCATTCATCTTTGCACTAAAAAGCCAAAGATATTCAATAATATCATCATTTAAGACCGAGGATGATGAAAAATATTTTTAAAGAACGAATCCAAAGGAAACAAAATGACAAGGATTAAGGATTAAGGATTCGATTTGTTTTATCCATGTCCAACAATACCTCAAAAATAATCATAGTGGTGTAAAATTCAAGAATGATCAAAACATGGATACAATCAAAGCTAGTACCCGTAATAGATATTTTGGACTTAAAAGAAGAAATTTTATTTTTCTATGAATAGTGCCGATACGTGAATAAGTCAGATACGTGAATAAAGGCAAAGATATGTGAATAGTAACTCTACACCAAAAGATAGAAATTCCAAAAAAAACATCTTCACGCTTCATTAATAGTACTCGTGAATAAGAACTCGTGAATAGTAACTCATGAATAGTAACTCGTGAATAGTAACTCATGAATAGTAACCCCGATATGAAAAAGTTCCAAATTTGATAAAACTTCAGATCAACATTTCAAAGATAATGATATCAAGAAATAATATCATTACGAAAAAAATAATATCCCTTACCTCAAAGAATCAAGATTTTAAGGAAAGGCTCAAGTGATGTCGAATGAAACTTGTAATCAACAAAGAACTCTCAAAGTATCTAAATACTCACAAAATACACTCAATAATATAGAGAGAGAAAGAGAGAAAACTTTGTTTCGTGTGATTTTCAATTCTAACTTAGCCCTCTATTTATAGAAAATGTTAGACATCACGTCAAGGCATTTAACTCGCAACCCGATGGCTTTTTACTCGCTACTATTCCCACCCACCACATTTGAAAATTCAATTGAGCACATTTTCACCAACCAAAAGTGGGGCCCACCAATTCTAGAATTTTCCACCAAAATCATTTATAACCTAATTTCTCAATCACCACCTCTTAAAATTCATAATAAATTATACGCTCATTTTTAATGGTTCAAAATTTGTGGACATATACTCAACTTATATATGTATAACATATCCAAAAATTACAACGATCCAACTATTTGATTAAATATTATAACTCACACAATAAAGTCAGAATAACACCGATTTGATCTTTTAATACCTCCAATCCGACAAAATACAAATAAAACATCTCAAAGATTAATTCCTTCATTAATAACCACATAAATAAATCCATCATTTATATTCATATAAAATAAATATTTCCTTATCATATGAATCAATAATTAATTATTCACAAATAATATTACGTAATCACATTTATGACAACCAGTCGTTCTCCTCAGAAAGAGGGGCTTTCCAATAAGGATCTCTCTCATCGGGCGCCGCAATTAGGTGACCAAACCTCTCCTTAGATGTAACTTTCTAGACATTGCCAATAATGTTATCTAATAATATTATTCAAATAATATGAATTATCGATCCGATAATGGGAAACATCGGTAATGACAATTATCAAACAATAATAATATAAAATATCAACGCAACAATTATTGAATCAATAAAATAAACTATTGAACAAGAATTCACCGTAATAATTATCGAGTAGTGCCTTCACGCATTTAATCAATAATTGGTGCAATACCGCGTGCATCGCTCAACAACGCCATTAGTGTGTTTTAACCACCGGTATTCCAACAAAGATAATCAGAATAACTACGCCATTATTTTTAAACAACTTATATTTGTCGCTTTCTCATCCAATCGCTTTCACATGGGGCCACACATGGTCATACGCTGGCCGCATTTAATATTCCCCGACAAAGATTTAATATTCCACCACCAAACTAATATTCCCCACAACAATGAATATTTTATAACCACTTGCTTATTTTGAAATATTTTTATGATTTAACCCCTAACTATCCACATTAATCAAATCAACCCTTAATATTTCAAAATAATAAAGAGAAAATTAAATTTCATTAATAATAAGTTGGGGTCTTACAACCTCCCTCCTTATGAAATTTCGCCTCAAAATCGACGTATGACGCACTCGGTGTTTCAAAAGATGAGGATACCTCGCTTTCATTTCCGCTTTCCAATTCCTGTGTCATTTCTCTATAGCATGATTCCTCCACAAAACTTTAACTTGTGGTGTATGACCTTTTGCGCAGTAGGACATGCTCCTTCCTATCCAAAATCTTCGACAGTACCTCTCTCACACGCTAAGTCTTTGGCTATCTCGTCCTGGGTTCTAACTCTATAACGTGGTTCGGTCTTTCACATATTTACTTAAGTACGTATATGTGAAACACATTATGAACACGAGACATACTTGGAGGTAACGCAAGTCTATATAGCTACATTTCCTACTCTGGCCAAGAATTTGAAATGGACCGATAAATCGTGGATCGAGCTTTCTCTCTTCCCAAATCTTGTAACTCCCTTCCATGGAGCAACTCGCAATAATACATGATCCCCTACACTAAATTCCACGCCCTTTCGATGAAGATCCGCATAACTCTTTTGTCGATCTTGTGCCGCTTTGTATACATTGTCGAATCATTTGGATCTTTTCGATAGTCATACGCATTTAACTCGGGTCCCAACAATGTTGCTTCACCCACCTCATCCCAACATATCGAGAACGACATTTTCGGCCCATATAATGCTTCAATGGAGCCACACCTATACTTGCTCGATAATCGTTGTGTAGGAGAATTCCACCAATGGTAAATACTTATCCCAACTACCCTTGAAGTCTAGGGACATGTAGTCTTAATAGATCTTCAAGAGTTTGAATAGTCCTCTCTCGATTGTCCGTCTGTTTGGGGATGGTATGTCAACTAAATCGCAAACTGCGCTCATAGCTTTTTTGCAAGCTAACCCAAAATCTTGAAGTGAATCTTGGGTCACGATCCAAACTATGGATACAGCATGCCATGCAACCTCACAATCTCATTTACGCACATACTAGCAAGACGCTCAAAGGAATAAGTCTCCAGACGGCAAGAAATGAGCAGATTTGGTTAATCTATCAACAATAACCCAAATAAGATTGATGCCTTGAGAAACCGTAGGAAGACCCAGAATTAAATCCATGGTAATGTGTTCCCACTTCCATTCCGGAATCTCAAGTGGTTGCAACGGACCCTTAGGTACTAGATGCTCCGCCTTTACACGCTGGCAAGTTAAACACATCGAGATAAACTTTGCAATCTCTCTTCATATTATTCCACCAAAATGTATGTCAAGATCACGATACATTTTAGTACTTCCGTGATGGATTGCAAATGGTGTATCAGTGTGTGCTCCATCATAATCTTGTACTTCAAATCGAGTCGTTAGAACACAAAGTCTAGAGTGGACTCAAGTATTCCTTCTTCATCAATTCTCGCGCCCTAATAGCTCCTTCTTGTACTTTCTTCTTCATATGCATCGCTCCGGCCTGGTGGCTTCGAGCAACCTTAACTTTTTCTATTAAAGTTGGCTCTCTGCGTATACTTGACATCATCGCACTCGCTCCTCAAGATATGATCTTCTACTCAACGCGTCGCCTACCACGCTCGCTTTTTCAAGATGGCATGGTCGTAACACGTGTCGAAATGAGTCTCCTCTCGAGTTCTTCAAGCTCTTCCCACAATCCTTGCTCCATTCGAATTTTGTATCTCTACGAGTCACCGCGTTAATGGAATAGCGATTCGAGAATATCCTTCAACGAATCTCCGATAATAACCAACTAAGCTTAGAAAGCTACGTATTTCGACATCGACTTAGGTTGTTTCTCAATCGCGACTCATATCCCAATCTTGGATAAGACGTCACAATGACACCTATCGCTTTACTATCGCATCTAATATGACGCCCCCTACAGAGAGTTCGCTTAGTGAATTCCACAAAGGAAGTCACAAGATAAAGGCTCAGTACCAAATTTATAGTTGAATTTTTAACTCTCAAGTTCAATAGAGCCATTCGATATGAGATTTTAGAAATGAGTTTTTGTACCGGGTTCAAATTCGATACAAAATTTAATATCGTGCTTTGGGAGTAAGCCAAGAAATTCTTCAGAAACACGTCAGAAATTTACTAACAATGTAAATATCATTCAAATCGATTTATTTTTGTTCAAGTCCATGACATGGCTAAGAAAGCTTCGACATCCGCTTTTCAATAAACGAATGGCTTTATGGCTTAATATGAAAGAGTTTGACTTCAATGGGTTGGTTTCTTGAATTCAATAACAAAAGTTAGTTAGAATATGAAAACTAACAACCTTACGTAAAGTAATCAATTTTATATGATGAGTAGTTAACCTTAAAATCACATCAAAAGCAAATATCTCTATAGAAATAAGGTTAATGTGTAATGTGATAGTGCCAACCTCAATCAAACAAGATTTCTAAACAATGGATGTAATGAAAGTTTCTCCAAACTGAGTCTCCATAAATAGGTCAAAGTCTAATTTCTCCGTAGTCAAGTTCAAACGCTGAGCGCAAGCAAGAGAGATAAAAGAATGGGTAGAACCCCAGATTCTAGTAAGGTATAAACTTCACAAGAATTTATAATTAACTAACCCGTGCTAATTTCGTCGGGTTCCTCAGATTTTGACCTGGCCAACGACAAACGCCTTCCAAGAACCGCTGACTTTGACTTTTTTCGGGACATCCTTTGAGTCACCATTCTCGCCGGATCTGGTTTCGATATCGCATAATCTCGAGCGATATGTCCTTCTTTTCCACAATTATAGCATACCTTAAAACTGCTAGGGCGCTTCAATGATATGTCCCTCTTTCCCGAGATTTGTAATATACGACCGATGGTCTTTCTCCTCCTTGGAACCGGGCCATATCGGGCGCCGACGCCTTCACATGGTCGTTGTTGAATCTCCTCTTTTAAAATCTCCTCCCGACTCGCTTCTATTTTCATGGCCACGATTACCACCAGAGTGGTTACCGCTTTTCATTCAGATTCTTCTTTCTCCGCCGGTTATCGTTATTTTGTTGACTACTATCTTCTAGATGATCCTCGGTTATGGTCCCTCATTGAACGTATCGTTATCTCGCTTCTAACAACCGAGCCCTCGCTGACAACATCCGAATAGAGAGAAAATTTATGAGAAATGAGATATCGACGATGCCGGGTTTCAAACCTCTCGTAAACATCCGCCACACGCTCCTCATTCTCCACCAAATGAGGTGCAAACTCGATAACTCCGTGAACTTCGCCGCATCGGGACACCGCCATGTTGTTTTGTTCCAATCTAATAAACTCCACTTCCTTCATATGATTTAATACTTTTTGTGGAAGTACTTGTCATTGAACTGCTTTCAAACGTCTCCCACGACATGCCGCCGAGTGCAAATTTGGATGGGTACGCTTCATGATTCCCACCAAGAATCGCCTCATTACGGAACATAAAAGTAGCGAATGGAACTTTTTCGTTCTCCCGCATCCCAAGACATCGAATATCTTGGTAATTTGTTTGACCCACGCTCCGCCTTTAATCGGATCCCGCTTCCCTGCACTCGTGGTCCCAACTTTGAATCGCTTGGTCGTGACCACCCGTGAATTGCTATCATTTCCTCCTCAGATTTTGAACACGAGTCTCTCTCGTCGATTTTGCATGAATCGCAAAAAGCTTCTAAACATCCCCTCGCTCATCATCATCTGCTCAGGTGGTGTTGTTCACAGGAGGTACATTGTCACCACAGACGTTCTCCTCGCTGTAAGTACAGCATCTCCACTGGCCTCATTTACTCCATCGTTAATATTCTCATTCGACATTCTCAAACATCGCCATAAAACAAGGGTTAATTAAGGAAATCAATATATCACATAATATCCCTATATATCGACCAACTAACAAATAAGCTTAGTAGGACACACTAGCTAAGGATTTACTCGCCTCCTCCTAGTTCTATTCCCCGATCTCCGCCAGAGATCATATCCCTAAGCTCGATATTAACCGTGACGCCCCCAAAATAGGTATACACAACACCCATTCGAAGTCGCCAAATACATGGTACAAGAAGCAAACTACAACTTCAATAATACAAATGTCGTGAAATACGACAATATATATCGTGAGTTTAAATATAATATTGTCTTCTAGACAATATCCACACGCAAATAAATCCCCATCATAATTATTGATACATTATTTTACAAAATGGTGAGGACTACTAAACAACTCTCTAGAACCTTCATTCCATACCCCGACTAGTACTCGCTACATTCTCGCCTCCCCGAGAAGAAAAATGGAACAACAAGGAAAAGGGTGAGCTCAACTAGCCCAAGAAGAATATTATGACTAAGATAATATACAACAAATTATCGTTAGTCTTCAACAGGAAAAATCTAATGTAATACAATAGACAACAAATTTTAAATCAATATTCGCAATGGAGATAATAATTCATTAGAAGAGTTAAGTAGAGAATGCAAACTACTATCTTCTATGTATGAATTTAAAAGTTCATCGCTCATCTTTTATCCCCGTAACATCAATCAATATACATCCGAATCAAATATTCATCACTTTGCACTATGTGCCAAAGATATTCATCACTTGGTCATGTTCATTTAAACACTGCTCATCTTTGCACTATGTGCCAAAGATATTAATCACCGGCCATGTTCATCTCAACACTGCTCATCTTTGCACTACAAAGCCAAAGATATTCTTCAGAAATCATTCATCTTTGCACTATGTGCCAAAGATATTCAATAATATCATCATTTAAGACCGAGGATGATGAAAAATATTTTTAAAGAACGAATCCAAAGGAAACAAAATGACAAGGATTAAGGATTAAGGATTCAGATTTTTGTTTTATCCATGTCCAACAATACCTCAAAAATAATCATAGTGGTGTAAAATTCAAGAATGATCAAAACATGGATACAATCAAAGCTAGTACCCGTAATAGATATTTTGGACTAAAAGAAGAAATTTTATTTTTTGAATTTTGGTGAATAGTGTCAGAGATACGTGAATAAGGCCAGATATGTGAATAGTAAATCTCGACACCAAAAGATAGAAATTCCACAAAAAACATCTTCACGCTTCATTAATAGTACTCGTGAATAGTAACTCGTGAATAGTAACTCATGAATAGTAACTCGTGAATAGTAACTCATGAATAGTAACCCCGACATGAAAAAGTTCCAAATTTGATAAAACTTCAGATCAACATTTCAAAGATAATGATATCAAGAAATAATATCATTATTTAAAAAAATAATATCCCTTACCTCAAAGAATCAAGATTTCTAAGGAAAGGCTCAAGTGATGTCGAATGAAACTTGTAATCTAACAAAGAACTCTCAAAGTATCTAAATACTCACAAAATACGCCAATAATATAGAGAGAGAGAAAGAGAGAAAACTTTGTTTCGTGTGATTTTCAATTCTAACTTAGCCTCTATTTATAGGAAAATGTTAAGACGTCAAGGCATTTAACTCAGAACTCGATGCTTTTTTACCGCTACTATTCCCACCCACCACATTTGAAAATTCAATTGAGCACATTTCTCACCAACCAAAAGTGGGGCCCACCAATTCTAGAATTTTCCACCAAAATCATTTATAACCTAATTTCTCGAATCACCACCTCTTAAAATTCATAATAAATTATACGCTCATTTTTAATCGGCTCAAAATTTGTGGACATATACTCAACTTATATATGTATAACATATCCAAAAATTACAACGATCCAACTATTTGGATTAAATATTATAACTCACATAATAAAGTCGTAATAACACCGATTTGATCTTTTAATACCTCCAATCCGACAAAATACAAATAAAACATCTCAAAGATTAATTCCTTCATTAATAACCACATAAATAAATCCATCATTTATATTCATATAAAATAAATATTTCCTTATCATATGAATCAATAATTAATTATTCACAAATAATATTATGTAATCACATTTACGACAACCAGTCGCTCCTCAGAAAGAGGGGCTTTCCAATAAGGATCTCTCTCATCGGGCGCCGCAATTAGGTGACCAAACCTCTCCTTAGATGTAACTTTCTAGACATTGCCAATAATGTTATCTAATAATATTATTCAAATAATATGAATTATCGATCCGATAATGGGAAATCATCAGCAAGTTGACAATTATCAAACAATAATAATATAAAATATCAACGCAACAATTATTGAATCAATAAAATAAACTATTGAACAAGAATTCATCGTAATAATTATCGAGTAGTGCCTTCACGCATTTAATCAATAATTGGTGCAATACCAAGTGCTATCGCTCAACAACGCCAGATTAGTGTGTTTTAACCACCGGTATTCCAACAAGATAATCTCAGAATAACTACGCCGTTATTTTTAAACAACTTATATTTGTTGTTTTCCTCATCCAATCGCTCGTTATGGGGCCTCATACATGGTCAATTGTCGTAAATATTTAATATTCCCCGACAAAGAATGAATATTTTATAACCACTTGCTTATTTTGAAATATTTGCGTATTTAACCCCTAACTATCCACATTAATCAAATCAACCCTTAATATTTCAAAATAATAAATAGAGAAAATTAAATTTCATTAATAATAAGTTGGGGTCTTACATTATTTGTGATTATGTTGAATATGGAGTAAATATCGTGGATTATTTATGAATCGATGTGGTTTATGTTTTGATTTTGGTCTAGCTTGATGAGTTTATGTACTTCTCTTCATGTGCTTTTGGAGGTAAAATGTAACGATCCGAAATTTTAAATTGTAATTTAAATATTTATTGAGTTATATAAATATTATCTGAGGTGTTTATTGTTAAATAAATAAAATAATAAATAAACAATAATTGCATGATAAGTTAGGTTCTTATGAAAGAAGAAATTTTGACAGTGTTTATGTTCTTCATATAGCTATGTAAGTATCAATTTTGATGGTCAAATTGCATGCTGAGATGTTAATTGAGTTTTGTTTATGCTAGTTTGTTGAGATACAAACATAACGTATTTTGAATGAGATGATTTGATCATGTATTGAATTCACAGTGATGATTTTTAGGATGAATGTCAAGAAAATTGAGTTTTTCATGAAAACATGAAAATTGACAATTAAATTAGTTTTAGTTGTTGTTAAATTGTGTTAAGTGGTTGTATATGTTAGCAATCATGTTTATGATAGTTGTATATTTATTTTACGTGTTATTATCACTGTTTGGTGGGTGAAATTCATGTTAGTTGGCTTAAGAAAAGTGCCAAAGTCCTGCTCGCAAAACCGAAGTTCTAATATGTCATGGTATGCCATGTGGTATGTAGCCGCCGCATCCCAAGATAAATCATGGCGCGGCAAGCACTAAAGGCCCATTTTAAGATTAATGAAGTCTGCTTATTCTGCAGACTTTGGTCATTCTTTATAGCTTAGCTTAAGGTTATGGTAATGTGTCCAACATGTAACAACAAGGCTAAAACAGAGTTGTGTTATGGGGTTAGTGAATTCAAAGTGGTAAAAATGATTAGTAAATTTCGAACGCATTATGTGAAGTAAACCCTTGGAATTTCTGAAATGTAAATGGTAAAGAAAGACTTGTGCTAAATGGTAAGTTTAGCTATAATTGTACATGTTATAGTATGTTAGCGTATCTAATAGATAATGTGGTTTTAAACCAATGTGTAGGTGAACGTGAGTTTAATATTATAGCTTACGCTCGAGGCAAGTTTCTAAACCCTATCTTTTTACATTGAGAAAGTTTCTAACTCTACACTTGTAAACTTTAACTCTAATGTTATCTGAAATTCTCATTGGTTGATTCATTCTAACTTGTTTATAGTTAAGCAAGTTTCTTAAGTTCTATTATGGTATAATGAACGTAGTTTTTGAACTCTCTCTTTATTATTGAACTGTTTTTAATCCTCGCATGAATTAATACCATGTTGGGCAAGTTTTTAGTTTCCAGCTTGTTACCAGTTAATGTATGTTCAGTAATTTCATTTCTAATGTGATAAGACTCTAACCTTAGCTTATTTATTGTTCAAGCAAAGGTTTACCATTTTATTCATTTTGTTGAATACTTATGCTTTATAGTTATTTCAAGCATGAGTTTAATATGTATAATCAGTTCATTTTTGATTTTCAATTGTTCTATATTATGTTGTTATTAAACATCTGTTGTGATTATCAAACACAATTGATTCAACTAGTCCTCTAGTTGATGTTCGTAAACTTCAAATTATCCTTGAAAGCTTATCCAAACTAAACTCTCTTTGGTGCGGACTTGTACTCTAAATATTGAGATGAACAACCTTATTATTACTAGGGGATACTCTACGCTTAGCGTTAAAATGTTTGTGCACAATACATTGTACGAAGGGCTGATCCCCCTAAGTACGAGGAGTCCTTATAGTCTTATGACTGTTAAAGTTGGAGTTGAAAGATTACTCACAACTGTGGACATAGTTCATGGTCTTGTGACCCTCAGTTATATATATTCCATATTTTGGATTCCAGTTCCTGATTATCATTATTAGAGTACTATCCAGTGTTGATGAGCCTATTCGTTGGCAGTTATTATTGTTATACTCATTGTTGATTCATTTTTATATCCAGTGAGCAATTGTTTTTCTCACTCTTACATATTTATAAACTCATTGCAGCTAAAGTTGAGAAGGTAGATGAGCCTTCAACTAGCAAAGGAAAGGGAAAAATGTACAAGTGATGTTGATTTGTACTTTTGATTTCTGTTATGTTCATAGACTTTTTAATAATGATGTAATGTAATAATTTAATTCCGCACTTGAATGATGTTTAAAGGTTAGATAACCTGGGATGTTTTGAACTTAATAATGTAACCCTATTTAAAGGGAGGTTTATGGTTTAAATATTATTTATTTGGGTAGATAGTGTGAATATATGGATAGTGAGCACCAAATCTTGGGGGAATGAAGTACCTAGATTTGGGGGTGTCACAAGTTGGTATCAAAGCCTTAGGTTATGAACCTTAGGTGGGGAAAAGCCTTAGGAAGTAACCTTTTGAAAAGATAGTGATGATAAACTCTTATCGAGTTTTGGAAAGAGGAAGTAATAAAACACTTATGTGAGTATATGATTACAACTTATGTGCTCATGAGTGTCGAGTAGTAATGATTAGTAATTAAAACTTAAACTTTGGTTGACAGGATTACTAATATAAGAGGATCCAGTCAGGCTAGAGAGGAGGAGCTTCGAGATATTCAGGTGATTTGGGAACAAGTACTGCCACGGGAAACAGTTCCGTCAGTCATAGTAGTTGAGCATGAGAGAGTACCTGATGAGGATGATGAGATAGAGACGGATGAGAATGATCTTGTTGAGCTGCCACAGTCGGATGAGGAGGACGAGGAGGAGGAGATTCCACTTAACTCGATAGCTACCCGTATGTACGACGAGGTGTATGATCGCAATGTGGAACTTCAAGACACCGTCGAGGAGTTACAAGAGATAGTAGCTGAACAACAGACCTCGATGTCACAGAAAGACGATGGGATCCAGGATCGAGAAGAACGACTGAACAACGTTGAAGAGAAGCTGGTCCATACTGAAGGTGAGAACGAGCGAATGATGGCAGAGATTGCAGAGTTGAAGAACAAGTTGAAAGAAGAATCTACTAAGAGGGCAAGAGCCGAAGACGCGTACAGTGAATCTTATCAACGAGCCAGAATAGCAGAGAGGGATGCACAAGCAAATAGGAGGAAGATGGAAGAGATGAACAATGTATTCAATATCGTGATCAATCGAGCTCAAGATTGAGTCATGGGTTATCCGATTCAGTTCAAGACGCTACCATCATACATATTGGATCGCCGAACAATGTTCCGAATTATGGAGGAAGAGCATCGTAAGGTATGCAGTATCTTAGTAGGACATTGTAGAAAATATAATTGATAGGTGATTTGAAAATAAACGAAATGTAAATCCCGGGTATTATACAACCAATGGGATAGATGATGATGAAGTAATCCTCCAACTATTATAGTTCAGGAAAGTAGTGTAAATAGCAGTGATGCTATTGTTTTGATATTTTTTTAAAGATGATGAATGAATAAAAGTTATTATTTTATTCAAAGTGTTAAGTGTTATGTGATAAACTTTTATGATGTGCAACTTAAGTATATAATACTTAGAAGGTTGAATAGAAGCTAATGGATGTATTTTAACAGAAAATGCCTCCAAGACGTCAACCACCACGACAGAGAATCACTGAGGAAAACAACAACAACAACAACAATAATGTGGAAGGAAACCCTATTCAGCAGCTAGTGACGTTACTGACGGGTTGTAAGACCCCAGCTTTTATGAATAAAGATTAATTTCTCTCGAAATATATTATTGAATATTATGATGTGGATATGATATAATGTTATAGTTGTGGGTAATATTTACAAATTTTGCAAAGTCAACAAGTGGTTATATAATATTCGATTGGTCGGGGAATATTTATTTTAACAGGGAATATTCGTATGACGGTACAATCATTGGTGGACCCCACAACGGAAGTATTGTCGCAGTAAGAAAACGACAGAATTATCTTTTTATGAAAATAACGACGGAAGTGTTACCGTTAAAACTATTGAACTACCCGGTAGTAAAAGTACAGTAATACGCATGGTTGCATAGTAGCACATGGTATTGGATATTAATGCTTACGTGAGAAGTCACTCAATTATACTCAATTATTGCTATAGTAATTGCTGCATCAGATCTCTCATATTATTGATTCGATTATTGTAACAGTATCATCTACATAATATGATATATTACTAAATCAATAACTGAGATGACAAAGTTGTTCATATTATTAAATTGCAATATTTACAATGTCTAGAAGTTCTATCAAGGAGAGGTTTGGTCACCTAATTGCGCGCCAATAAGGAGAAATCCTTATCGGAAAGCCCCCTCTTTCTTGGGAATGCCCTGGTTGTTAAATATTGTGACTTATAATATTAATGATGAATAAGTTCGTGTTGATTAAAGATGAATTTGATAGTTCCATTGTGTTGGGATTATTAATGTTAGTGGAAATCGACATCTATTCCGGTGATAATTGATGTCTTGGGGTTATATTGATAAATCGGGTAATTAATCGGATAAATGAGCAATTAATTGCTACTAATTCACATGCTTATATAACTATTTGTTCACATGTGTGTACTATTGAATTACATTCTTGTACTATTAGGGGAGGTGGTGCAAGATTGATAATACTTGCATAACTAAGTTAAAAATAGAGGTATAGATGGAGGTACTATACTGTAATTTGTATTTTCACATGTCTAAAACTATTGATTCACATGATTTACTATTGATTCACATAATTTACTATTAGGGGAGGTGGTGCAAGTTTGATAATACTTGCAGGACTAAATTAAAAATGAAAGAAAAGTTGGAGGTATTGTACTATAATATTTTGAGCCCCCAAACGGGCAATTATCGAAACTATATTTTCCTATAAATAGAAGCTCATTTTTCCTTCATTTCTCACCAATTCACTAAAGCTATAGAGCAATTATTATAGAGAGAAATTATAGAGAGAAAGAAGAAGAGAAGTCTGCTACCTCACTATTCCAGTTTTCTTCTAGGGAAAGGGGTATTATTCTTTCGTATTCACGAAGAGAGTTATTTTCTTTCAATACTCGTAAGGGTTGTTATTCCATTCTTTATTATTATGTTGGAATAACTTTTGTATATCTGAAATACCGCATACATGGTGAAATTCTTACATTATTCCATTCTTTATTATTACATTGGAATAACTTGTCTTTGCGATCTATCGCATACCGGTGAATTCTATTATTATTCCATTCTTTATTATTACATGTTGGAATATCCACATCGGTCTGATTACGCATGACTGGTTCCATTCTTTATTATTCTATTGGAATATCACGTCTGCATGCGGATTATTTAATGACACAGTTCCATTCTTTATTATTCATTGGGAATAACACATGCATGCGATCCATCGCATGCACGGTGAATTCTGTTATTATTCCATTCTTTATTATTCTGTTAGAATATCCTGTTTATACGGATTACGCATGACATGGTTCCATTCTTTATTATTCTCATTGGAATATCACAAGTCGGTCTTGATTATGCACGACTTAGTTCCATTCTTTATTATTCTGTTGGGAATAACCTGTCGGTGCGGTCTATCGCATGTGTGGTGAATTCTTCTATTATTCCATTCTTTATTATTTTGTTGGAATAACCTGTCTATGTGGATTACCACATGCATGGTGAATAATCCTTTGTATTCATTCCTTATTAAATTGTGGAAATGATCTGTCTACGTGGATTACCGCATGGCGGGCGAAAATCCATATATTAATATATTCATATATTCTATTATACTCAGTTGGTTAAAGTTTTGGCTTCTATACTCCATGAAATTAATAGAATATCCTGGATATTTGCGCTTCATCCAGTATCTTTTCATGGAAATATTCTTCTGAGTATTCTTAAATTTTACTCCACAAAGCAGTATCATGTTGACAATTTAGATGTTATTGGTTCCTGGATAAATTAACTTATAAATCTTTAAAATTTATTCTTGAACTTGTTTTATTAAATTATTATGTCATTGTCATCATCCTCATGCTTATATTGTGATGAAAGTCATCTTTGGCTTACGTGCATAGATGGACTTGGTATGATTATGGCCGGGATTAATTTGGTATAATCATGACCATAATGTGACGAATGATGTGGTAAAAGTCCTCAGTGGCCTGTAGTGCATTGATGGACAGTTTTTGGTATGATTATGACCAGGGATTATTCGGTATAGTCATGACCATTGATGATTTAATGAATATCCTTGGCCCGTAGTGCAGGGATGATTCGATGATGTGGTTTATTTATTAAGCTGAGTCTCAGTGATAAAGTTGATGAAAATCTTTTTAAAACATAGAAGATAGTAGATATCATGCTCTACTTGACTCTTCTAATGGATTGCTTATTTATTTATGATTAAACTTGATGTATTATATTTTATCGGTTTAACATTATTTGAAGGCTAATGATAATTTATCTGCATTATCTTAGTCGTAATATTTCTTCTTTGGGCTAGTTAAGCTCACCCTTTTGCTTTCATTGTTCTCTTGAGGAAATGAAGAGCGTGGCGGGACTAGTCGGGAGCGGGTGATGGTAGAGATGGTGTCATAGTAGTCTTCACTATTCTATAAAATAGTGTGATGATAAATGTAATGAGGACTTCATTGAGTGTGGATATTGTCTAGATGATAATATTTGTATTAAAACTAACAGCATATGTTTTGTCGTATTTTACACGACAGTTGTATAATTAAGTTTTTATTTGTGTTTTGTACCATGTTTTTGGCAACTCAAGATGGGTGATGTATACCTATTTTGGGTGTGACGCCCCCAAAATAGGTATACATCACCTATTCTGAGTCGCCAAATACATGGTATGTAATACAAATACAATCTTAAATATACAACAAGAGTTGTGAGTTTTAATACAAATATTGTCTTCTGCATAATATCCACTCGTAATAAGTCCTCATTACATTTATTATCACACTATTTTATGAATAGTGAGGACTACTAAGACACCATCTCGGATCATCACCCATTCCCCGACTAGTCCCGCCACGCTCTCATTTCCTCAAGAGAACAAAATGAAAGAAAGGGTGAGCTCAACTAGCCCAAGAAGAAATATTATGACTAAGATAATGCGTAATAAATTATCATTAGCCTTCAACAATGTTAAATTGATAAAATACAATAGACATCAAGTTTAATCTGCAATGAACAAGCAATCCATTAAAAGAGTCAAGTAGAGAATAAAATCTACTATCTTTTATGATTTAAAAGGTTTTTCATCACTTTTATCATCGAGACTCAGCTTAATAAATAATCCACATCATCCCTGCACTACGACCAAGGATATTCATTAGGGTCACGACCACAAATTATCCATGCACTACGGGCTAAGGATATTCGTGTATTCATCAATTGACATGATCATGCCAACAACTGTACATCAATGCACTATGGGCCAATGAGGACTTTTATCACATCATTTGTAACATTATGGTCATGATTACACTGAATAATCCCTGGTAATAATCATACCAAGTCCATCTATGCACTACAGGCTACAAATGACTTTCAAAAAATTAATATAAACATGAGGATGATGACAATGATATAAGAATTCAATAAAACAAGTTCAAGAATTAATTTATTCAGGAACTAATAAATCCAAATTGTCAACATGATACTTCTTTGTAGAGTAAAATTTAAGAATGCTCAGAAGAATATTTCCATGAAAAGATACTGGATGAAAAGCAAATATCAAGGATATTCCACTAATTTCATGGAGTATAGAAGTCAAAACTTTAACCAACTGAGTATAATAAAGAATGGAATAACAAAAGAAATCACCATGCATGCGGTACGTCGCATAGACATGTTATTCCAACAGAATAATAAAGAATGGAATAACAACAGAAATCACCATACATGCGGTACTTCACATAGACAGGTTATTCCAATAGAATACTAAATAACGGAACCAGGTCAGGCGAAATTTGCACCGATAGGATGTTCCAATACAATAATAAAGAAGGAACCTGGTCCAACGTAAAACGCACAGACATGATATTCCAATGTAATAATAAAGATTTAAATTGTGTCCCGTAGAAAACGCATGCATGTGATATTCAAATGTAATAATAAAGAATGGAATAATGTAAGAATTTCACCAAGTATAGGGTAGCCGCGATATACAAAGTTATTCCAAATGAATAATAAAGAATGGAATAATGAAGTTGTCTTCATGAATACAAAAGAAATAATATCCCTTACCTTAGAATAAAAGTGGATCTTTCGAATAGAAATGTAGCGAGACTTTTCTTCTTCTTTCTCTCTATAATTTCCCTCTATAATAAATGCTCTATAGCTTTGGTGAATTGGTGAGAAATGAAGGAAGAATGAGCTTCTATTTATAGAAAAATATAGTTTCGATAATTGCACGTTTTGGGGCTCGAAAAATTACAGTACAATACCTCCAACTTTTCTTTCATTTTTAATTTAGTCCTGCAAATATTATCAAACTTGCACCACCTCCCCTAATAGTAAATAATGTGAATTAATAGTTCAATTATGTGAATCAATAGTTATAATCATGTGAAAATACGAAATACAGTATAGTACCTCCATTTATACCTCCCTTTTTAACTTAGTCATGCAAGTATTATCAATCTTGCACCAACTCCCCTGATAGTAAGTGAATGTGACTCAATAGTACACACATGTGAATAAATAGTTATATAAGCATATGAATAAGTAGCAATTAATTGCTCATTTATCCGATAAATTACCCGATTTATCAATATAACCCCCGGACATCAATTATCATCGGAATAGATGTCGATTTCAACTAACACCAATAATCCCAATATAATGGAACTATCAAATTCATCTTTAATCAACACGAATTTATTCATTATTAATATCATAACTCACAATATTTAACAAACTGTGTCGCTCCTAGAAAGAGGGGCTTTCAATAAGGATTTCTCCCTATCATGCGCAATTAGGTGACCAAACTCTCTTGGCAAAAAAACTTGACATTGTAAATATTGCAATTTAATAATATGAATAACTTTATTGTCTCAATTATTGATTTAATAATATATCATATAATGCAGATGATACTGTGACAATAATCGAATCAATAATATGAGAGATATGATGCAACAATTACTGTAGCAATAATTGAGTATAAATGACTGACTTCTCACGTAAGCATCAATAATCAATACCGTGTGCAACTATGCAACCACGCATATTACTATATTTTTACTACCGAGTAGTTCAACAGTATTAACTGTAAAACTTCCGCCGTTATTTTCATAAAAATATTTTTGTCCTTTTCGTAATCCGACAATAATTCTGTTGTGGGGTCCACCAATGATTGCGTCGTTGTACGAATATTCCCTGCTAAAACGAATATTCCTCGACCAATCGAATATAATATAACAACTTGCATACTTTCTAGAATTTATAAATACTACCCACAACTATAACATTATAACAAATTCATTCCATAATATTCAAAAATGATAATTATAGAAAAATAATCTTTATTCATAAAAGTTTGGGTCTTACAACCTCCCCTTCTTATGAAATTTCGCCCTCAAAATTAGGGTACGTACCTGGTATGTCGAAGAGGTAAGGATACCTTGATTTCATTTCAGATTCTAACTCCCAGGTCATTTCCTCAACATCGTGGTTCCTCCATAAAACTTTGACTTAAGGTATCACCTTGGAGTGTAGAATATGTTCCTTCTTATCCAAGATTTGAACAAGAACCTCTTCATACGTTAAATCTTTCGCTATTTCATCCGGTTCTAACTCAATAATGTGGTTCGGGTCTTTCAAATATTTATTTAACATGGATATATGAAAAACGTTATGAACACAAGACATACTTGGCAGTAAAGCGAGTCTATAGGCTACAGTCCCTACTCGATCGAGCATTAAAAATGGGCCAATGAATTGAGGATTGAGCTTTCCTCTCTTTCCAAATCTTGTAACTCCTTTCCATGGAGCAACACATAACAACACATGATCTCCAACATCAAATTCCACGTCTTTTCGATGAAGATCAGCATAACTCTTTTGTCGATCTTGTGAGGTTTTTATACGTTGTCGGATCGTTTGAATCTTTTCCGTAGTCATACGTACCAACTCTGGTTCCAACAACGTTGCTTCACCCACCTCATCCCAACATACTGGAGAACAACACTTTCTTTCATACAACGCTTCGAATGGAGCCATGCCAATACTTGTTTGATAACTGTTGTTGTAGGAAAACTCCACCAATGGTAAGAACTTGTCCCAACTTCCCTTGAAGTCAAGGACATAGAGTCTTAATAAATCTTCAAGAGTTTGAATAGTCCTCTCTGATTGTCCGTCCGTCTGAGGATGATATGCCGAACTAAATCGTAAATCCGTGCCCATAGCTTTTTGCAAACTAACCCAAAATCGTGAAGTGAATCTTGGGTCTCGATCAGAAACTATGGATACTAGCATACCATGCAATCTTATAACCTTGTTTATGTACATACGAGCAAGATGTTCAAGTGTATAAGTTTCTCGTATAGGTAAGAAATGAGCAGACTTGGTCAATCTATCAATAATGACCCAAATTGCATCTATGCCTTGAGAAACCTTGGGAAGACCAGTAACGAAATCAATGGTAATGTGCTCCCACTTCCATTCTGGAATTTCAAGTGGTTGCAATGGACCTTTTGGTACTTGATGCTCCGACTTGACTCGTTGACAAGTTAAACACCTTGAGATAAACAGCGCTATCTCCCTCTTCATATTGCCCCACCAAAATGTATATCGAAGATCATGATACATTTTGCTACTCCCAGGATGGATTGCAAACGGTGTGTTGTGCGCCTCCATCATGATTTTATACTTTAAATCAGGGTCGTTAGGAACACAAAGTCTGGAGTTGACTCGAAGTATTCCTTCTTCATCGATTCTTGCTTCCGGCATAGCAACTTCTTGCACTTTCTTCCTCATACGCATCAACTCTAGGTCTATAATTTGAGCAGCTTTAACTTTATCGATTAAAGTCGGTTCTACTCGTATATTCTCCATCATCACGTGGGTCCCTGGAGTCTTTATCTCTATCTCCATCCTTTGCAAGTCATACAAAATGGGCCTTTGCGTTGACAATATCGCACTCGTACCCGCATATTATCTTCTACTCAATGCGTCAGCTACCACGTTTGCTTTTCCAGGATGGTATTGGATGGTATGATCATAATCTTTCAATAGTTCAAGCCAACGTCGCTGTTGCATGTTGAGTTCCTTTTGAGTGAAGAAATATTTGAGGCTTTTATGATCCGTAAAGATCTCCACTTTCTCCCCATACAAGTAATGCCTCCAAATCTTTAGTGCAAAAACAACTGCTGCCAACTCTAGGTCATGAGTAGGATAATTCCTCTCATATTCTTTGAGTTGTCATGAGGCATAGGCTATGACTTTCCCATGTTGCATGAGAACACAACCTAACCCTTTGCCCGAAGCATCACTGTAGATGACAAATGCCTCCGAGCGAGATGGTATTGTCAGAACAGGTGCTGAAATAAGTCTCCTCTTAAGTTCTTGAAAACTCATCTCATATTCTTCGCTCCAACCAAATTTTGTATCTTTTCGAGTCAGCTGAGTTAATGGAGTAGTGATTCGAGAAAATCCTTCCACAAATCTCCGATAATAACCAGCTATGCCGAGAAAGCTACAAACTTCGGTCACTAATTTGGGTTGCTCCCAGCTTTGAATAGCTTCAATCTTTGCTGGGTCAACAGATATTCCATTACTTGATACTACGTGCCCAAGGAATGCTACTTCCTTAAGCCAGAACTTGTATTTCTTCAACTTGGCATAAAGCTTATATTCACGAAACTTTTGGAGTATCAGCCTCAAGTGTTGCTAATGATCTTCATGGCTTTTGGAATAAATAAGGATGTCATCAATAAAGACGATCACAAAGTGATCCAAATATTCCTTGAATACTTGGTTCATCATATCCATGAAGGCAGCAGGAGCATTAGCCAATCCAAAAGACATGACTAGGAATTCATAATGTCCGTACCGAGTTCTGAAAGCTGTCTTTGGAATATCATCGGTTCTAATCTTCAATTGGTGATATCCGAAACGAAGATCAATCTTTGAAAAGAATTTGACGCCTTGCAACTGGTCAAACAGGTCGTCAATACGTGGCAATGGGTACCTATTTTTGATGGTGACATGGTTCAACTCCCGATAATCAATACAAAGTCGCATACTCCCGTCTTTCTTTTTCACGAATAGAACAGGAGCACCCCAAGGAGAAGTACTAGGACGAATGAAACCGATGTCTAACAATTCTTGCAATTGGGTCTTTTACTCCTGAAGTTCAATAGGAGCCATTCGATATGGGGCTTTGGAAATAGTTTTTGTACCGGGTTCAAGGTCGATACAAAATTGAATTTCATGCTCTGGGGGTAGGCCAAGAAGTTCTTCAGGGAATACGTCAGGAAATTCATTAACAATAGAAATATCTTTCAAAACTGACGTATTTTTATTTAGATTCGTGACATGAGCTAAGAAAGCTTGACATCCGTTTTTCAATAAACGAATAGCTTTATGGCTTGAGATGATAGTGATTGATTTTAATGGTTTGGTTGCTTGAATTCGCATAATAGGTTGGTTAGGAATATGAAAGCTAACAACCTTACGAAAACAATCAATTTTTGCATGATGAGTAGTTAACCAATCAATCCCTAGAATTACGTCAAATGCAAGTATTTTCAATGAAATAAGATCGACAGGTAATGTGAGGGTACCGATTTGAACAAAACAAGACTTATAAAAAGTGGATGTAATGAAGGTTTCTCCCAATGGAGTTTCAACAGATAAGTCAAAGTCCAATTTCTCTGGAGTCAAATTTAAACGTTGAGCGCAAGTCGGAGAAATAAAAGAATGGGTATAATCATGTGAAAATACGAAATACAGTATAGTACCTCCATTTATACCTCCCTTTTTAACTTAGTCATGCAAGTATTATCAATCTTGCACCAACTCCCCTAATAGTAAGTGAATGTGACTCAATAGTACGCACATGTGAATAAATAGTTATATAAGCATGTGAATAAGTAGCAATTAATTGCTCATTTATCCGATAAATTACCCGATTTATCAATATAACCCCCGGACATCAATTATCATCGGAATAGATGTCGATTTCAACTAACACCAATAATCCCAATATAATGGAACTATCAAATTCATCTTTAATCAACACGAATTTATTCATTATTAATATCATAACTCACAATATTTAACAACCAGGTCGTTCCTAGGAAAGAGGGGGCTTTCCAATAAGGATTTCTCCCTATTGGCGTGCAATTAGGTGACCAAACCTCTCCTTGGCAAAACTTCTAGACATTGTAAATATTGCAATTTAATAATATGAATAACTTTATTGTCTCAATTATTGATTTAATAATATATCATATAATGCAGATGATACTGTGACAATAATCGAATCAATAATATGAGAGATATGATGCAACAATTACTGTAGCAATAATTGAGTATAAATGACTGACTTCTCACGTAAGCATCAATAATCAATACCGTGTGCAACTATGCAACCACGCATATTACTATATTTTACTACAAGAGTAGTTCAACAATTATTAATCGTAAAACTTCCGCCGTTATTTTCATAAAAATATTTTTGTCCTTTTCGTAATCCGACAATAATTCTGTTGTGGGGTCCACCAATGATTGCGTCGTTGTACGAATATTCCCTGCTAAAACGAATATTCCTCGACCAATCGAATATAATATAACAACTTGCATACTTTCTAGAATTTATAAATACTACCCACAACTATAACATTATAACAAATTCATTCCATAATATTCAAAATGATAATTATAGAAAATAATCTTTATTCATAAAAGTTTGGGTCTTACAACCTCCCTTCTTATGAAATTTAAGCCCTCAAAATTAGAAGTACGTACGGTATGTCGAAGAGGTAAGGATACCTTGATTTCATTTCAGATTCTAACTCCCAGGTCATTTCCTCAACATCGTGGTTCCTCCATAAAACTTTGACTTAAGGTATCACCTTGGAGTGTAGAATATGTTCCTTCTTATCCAAGATTTGAACAAGAACCTCTTCATACGTTAAATCTTTCGCTATTTCATCCGGTTCTAACTCAATAATGTGGTTCGGGTCTTTCAAATATTTATTTAACATGGATATATGAAAAACATGGATATATGGTAATAACTTATTCATTATTAATATCAAAACTTACAATATTTAACAACTAGGTCGTTCCCAGGAAAGAGGGGGCTTTCCAATAAGGATTTCTCCCTATTGACGCGTAATTAGGTGACCAAACCTCTCCTTGGCAAAACTTCTAGACATTGTAAATATTGTAATTTAATAATATGAATAAATTTATCGTCTCAATTATTGATTTAATAATATATCATATAATGCGAGATGATCTTTGTGACAATAATCGAATAAATAATATATGAGAGATATGATGCAACAATTCTTTGTAGCAATAATTGAGTATAAGCGAGTGACTTCTCACATAAGCATCAATAATCAATACCAGGTGCTGCTCTATGCAACCACGCCAGACTTTGGACTTTTTACTACCGAAGTAGTTCAACAAAGATAATTAACGGTAAAACTTCCACCGTTATTTTCATAAAAATATTTTTGTCATTTTCTCGATCAATCCAATAATTACATTTGTGGGGTCCACTAATGATTGCGTGGTTATGCGAATATTCCCCTGCTAAAATGAATATTCCCCAACCAATCGAATATAATATAACAACTTGCATACTTTCTAGAATTTATAAATACTACCCACAACTACAACATTATAACAAATTCATTCCATAATATTCAAAAATGATAATTATAGAAAAATCATCTTTATTCATAAAAGTTGGGGTCTTACATTGGGGGCGTCACACGGGTGCTTTGTGGAATCAACCTCAGAACCAAGGTACTACGTTTAAGGACTTCAAGGCGGTTGGACCACCAGAATTCCGTGGGTCTATGAATCTAGTTGAAGCACAGACCTGGATTATGGAAATCGAGAAGGTTTTTGATGTTGCTAGGGTAGAGGATAACCAGAAGACTGCTTTTGCAACATTTATGTTGAAAGCAGATGAGAGTTATTGGTGGCAGGCCAATAAAAACCATGGAGGTCAAGGAATCATGACCTGGGAAAGGTTTAAGGAGATGTTCTTCGAGACTTATTTTCCAGAAAGTTCGAAGAGTCAGCTGGAAGTACCGTGTTTGGAATTGAATCAAGGAGCGATGTCGGTGTCTGAGTATGTCGTAAGATTCAACAAGTTGGCGAGGTTTGCGCCATATCAAGTCAAAGATGATTTGAAGCGAAGAAGAGGTTTGAGCAGGATTGAAACCCACAGTCAGATAAAGTAGGGTTTCCCTGTTCCAATTGGAGACATTTGCAGCAGTGGCGGAGAAAGCAATTCTCGCTGAGAGTGGAGGCGAGGCTATAACAAAACATAACCAGGAGCAGAGAAAGAAGAGAAGTGAAGGTGAAACTAAAAATGGTTGTGATGGTAACGGTGGAAATGGCAACAACAACCTGAAGAGGAAGTGGAATAGGAATGGGGGAGCTGGAAATCAGCAAAAAAACCAGCAAAATAAGAAGTTTGAAACATGTTGTGAGATCCTGAATGTTATGAAATAAAAGTATTTAATTTTTCTATTTTGGTAAATAGTTAAATTGATAAAAGTTTAAAGTTAAGGGTGATATGTGAAAATTTTTCAAAGTAAGCAAGTTGTCATAAAATAATCGGTAGTAAAAGTACAGTAATGCGTGTGGTTGCATAGTAGCACAGGGTATTGGTTATTGATGCTTATGTGAGAAGTCACTCAGTTATATTCAATTATTGCTATAGTAATCGCTGCATCATATCTCTCATATTATTGATTCGATTATTGTCACAGTATCATCTGCATTATATGATATATCATTAAATCAATAATTGAGACGACAAAGTTATTCATATTATTAAATTGCAATATTTACAATGTCTAGAAGTTCTGTCAAGGAGAGGTTTGATCACCTAATTGCAAGGCCAATGATAAGGAGAAATCCTTATCTGAAAAGCCCCTTTCCTCGGGAACGACCTGGTTGTTAAATATTATGAGTTATAATATTAATGATGAAAAAGTTCATGTTGATTAAAAATGAATTTAATAGTTCCATTGTGTTGGGATTATTAGTGTTAGTGGAAATCAACATCTATTCCGATGATAATTGATGTCTGGCATTTATATTGGTAAATCGGGTAATTAATAGGATAAATGAGCAATTAATTGCTACTAATTCACATGCTTATATAACTATTTGTTCACATGTGTGTACTATTGATTCACATTCTTGTACTATTAGGGGAGTTGGTGCAAGATTGATAATACTTGCATGACTAAGTTAAAAATGGAGGTATAGATGGAGGTACTATACTGTAATTCGTATTTTCACACGATTATAACTATTGATTCACATGATTGAACTATTGATTCACATTATTTACTATTAAGGGAGGTGGTGCAAGTTTGATAATACTTGCAGGACTAAATTAAAAATGAAAGAAAAGTTGAAGGTATTGTACTTTAATATTTCGAGCCCAAAAATGTGCAATTATTGAAACTATATTTTCCTATAAATAGAATCTCATTCTTCCTTCATTTCTCACTAATTCACTAAAGCTATAGATCAATTATTATAGAGAGAAATGATAGAGAGGAAGAAGAAGAGAAGCCTGCTACCTCACTATTCTATTATCCAGTTTTCTTCTAAGGTAAGGGATATTATTATTATAGTAAGGGGTATTATTCTTTCGAATTCATGAAGAGAGTTATTTTCTTCCAATACTCGTAAGGGTTGTTATTCTATTCTTTATTATTATGTTGGAATAACCTGTCTATGTGAAGTACCGCATACATGGTGAAATTCTTCTGTTATTCCATTCTTTATTATTACATTGGAATAACACATGCATGCGGTCTATCGCATGCATGGTGAATTCTATTGTTATTCCATTCTTTATTATTCATTTGGAACATCCCGTAACGCCCCCAAAATTAGGTATACACGTCACCCATCTTGGGTCGCCACTTACGTGGTACATAAATTCAAATACAACTTACTAATATAAGCGTAGGTATACAATACGACATAAAGCGTGAGTTTGAATACAAATATTGTCTACTAGATATTATACAAACTCAAAAGGAGTCCTTATTACAACTATTATCACACTATTTCACGAATAATAGTGAGGACTACTAATGCTATCCTCGGACCATTACTCCGCTTTTTCGACTCGTCTCCGGCTATGTTCTCATTTCCTGAAGAGAACAGTGAAAGAAAGGGTGAGCTCAACTAGCCCAGTAAGAAATATTATGACTAAGATAAATACAGAATAATTTATCATTAGCCTTCAACAGTGTTAAACTGATAAAATACAATAGACAATAAGTTTAACGGCGATGAATAAGCAATCCATTAAAAGAGTCAAGTAGAAAATAAAGTCTACTATCTTTTAGGTTTTAAAAGGTTTTCATCATTGTTATATATTTGAGACTCAAACTTTAATAAATAATCCACATCATCGTATCACCCCTGCACTACGGCCAAGGATATTCATCAAATTATCAATGGTCATGACTATACCGAATCACCCCTAGTCATAATCATACCAAAAACTATCCATCACTGCATTACAGGCCACTGAGGACTTTTATCACATCATTTATAACAAGCCATGATTATATAGAATGATTCCTTGTCATAATCATACTAAGTTCATTTATGCACGTAAGCCAAAGATAACATAATATAACATGAGGATGATGACAATGACATAATAATTCAATAAAACAAGTTCAAGAATTATTTAATCCAGGAATTATTAACATCCAAATTGTCAACATGATCATTGTTTTTGTAGAGTAAAATTCAAGAATGATCAGAATAATATTTCCATGAAAAGATACTGGATGAAACGCAAATATCAAGGATATTCTACTAATTTCATGGAGTATAGAAGTCAAAGTTTTAACCAACTGGGTATAATAAAGAATGGAATAACAAAAGAAATCACCATGCATGCGATAGACCCGCATGTAAAAGTTATTCCAACGAGAATAATAAATAACGGAACCGAATCGGGGTGAAATTCACTGCCAAGATGGATGTTCCAACAGAATAATAAAGATGGAACCAGATCCGGTGTAAAACACAGATAGGATATTCCAACAGAATGATAAAGAGCGGAACCAGTCCGGTGTAAAAACACATGTGAGCAGGATGTTCCAACAGAGAATAATAAAGGCGGAAACCAGTAGGTGTAAAACACACGCATGTGATGTTCCAACAAAAAAATAAAAAAGCGGAACCAGTCGGGTGTAAAACACATGCACGAGGATGTTCCAACAGAATAATAGAAGAATGTCACCAAGTATAGGGGTAAACCACGTATAAAGTTATTCCAACGAGTAATAATAAGCAATGGAATAACAACAGTTCTCTTCATGAATAAGAAAGAATAACACCCTTACGGTACAACAAATAATATTCCCTACCTTAGAAGAACCTGAATATTGGCAAGGTGAAGTAGCGAGAATACTTTTCTTCTTTCTCTATAGTTTTCTCTCTAGAGTTTCAAAGTGAATTCGTGAAAATAATGAAGCCCTAGGCCTCTATTTATAGAAGATTTCTAGCTTAGCACCGCCGTGTGAAAAGGCAAGTGGCTTGATTGAATCGGTTTCGACGCTGTAATGTGAAACGACAAGTGGTTCGACGCCTGTAATGTGAAACGACAAGTGGTTTGACGCCTGTAATGTGAAACGACAAGTGGTTCGACGTCTGGTAAAGGTAATTACTATTAACAAAGGTAAATACTATTGACGAAGGTAAATACTATTCACAAGGGTAATTACTATTGACGAAGGTAATTACTATTGACGAAGGTAAATACTATTCACAAGGGTAATTACAATTGACGAAGGTAATTACTATTGATGAAGGTAAATACTATTCACAAGGGTAATTACTATTGACGAAGGTAAATACTATTCACAAGGGTAATTACTATTGACGAAGGTAATTACTATTGACGAAAGTAAATACTATTCACAAGGGTAATTACTATAGCAATAATTGAGCATAGCTGAGTGACTTCTCACGTAAGCATCAATAATCAATATCGTGTGCTACTATACAACTACGCGTAGACATCGTACTTTTACTACTGGTAGTTAGTTCAGCGGTTTTAACGGTAACACCTCTGCCGTTATTTTTATAGAAAGATAATTTTGTCGTTTTCTAACTACGAAAATACTTTCGTTGTGGGGTCCACCAATGATTGAGCCGTCGTATTGCGAATATTCCAAACAAAAAGAATATTCCCCGACCAAACGAATATTTTATAACAACTTGCATACTTTGCAAAATTTATAAATACTACCCACAACTATAATATTATCTTAAATTCACACCATAATATTAAAAAATTATTTCGACAAAATTTAAATCTTTATTGATAAAAATCTGGGGTCTCACAATCTCCCCTCCTTATGGAATTTCGCCCTCGAAATTAGGGTACTTACCTGGTATGATAAAGAGGTGAGGATACCTTGAATACCTTTATCGTTTGAAAACATTAAATTCATCTTTGCAATCCGGCCAAAGATATTTATTCACAATTCATCTTTGCACTACAGGCCAAAGATATACAACTGTAAAACCAATAATGCTGAGACGCAGCTTAATAGTATCACGACCACGAATTATCCATGCACCACTGGCCAAGGATATTCGTGTTTTTTCATTCTGATCATGATTATACCGAATAATCCTTGGTCATAATCATACCAAGTCTATCAATGCACTACTACCAAAGATGACTTTTACCACATCCATGAATTAATATTTCATTCTTTGAGACTCAAATTTCAATAATTAATCCATATCATCGAATCATCCCTGCACTACAGGCCAAGGATATTCATTAGTATCACGACCACGAATTATCCATGCATTACGGCCAAAGATAATCGTGTATTCATTAGTATCACGACCACAAATTATCCATGCACTACGGCCAAAGATAATTGTGTATTCAATTACGGTTATGATTATACCGAATAATCCTCGGTCATAATCATACCAAGTCCATCTATGCACCACAGCCCTGAGATGACTTTCAACATAATATAAACATGAGGATTATGATATAAAGAATCAATCAAATGAGATAAAGGATAGATATTAAACATTTATAATATAATTTATCCAGGATTCAAGAATATTCCCATGTTATCAATCACTTAATAATCTCATAATCTAATATCATTAATATTATAATAATATTTTAATCACTTCTTAATTTATAAACAATTTATCTCAATTGTTTACGCTTTACCATATAATGCATTTAATCATTCAAAAAACCGCCATACTCATAAGATACCATCACCAATTATCAAATCTCTCAAAAAAAAAATATGCATATATTCTATATAGGATTCTCTAGCCATAAAATCTTATTTTCAACTTTGTTACTTCACATAACATATTTAACTCATATGTTCAGTAATTAAACTATTTTCATGAAAATACCAAATCAGTCCCAAAAATATTTCTTTTCTGGGATTTAGCATAATATAGTCCCATAATGAAAATATATTTTTCTCGGAATTTTTAAAATTCATTTACTATTTTTCAAAAATCAATTTCTAATTAATTCCTTAAGAAATTAGCTACCTCAAGTTTAACTCCAAAAATTCCCAAATTTTGACAGGACCTTACCCATGTTAACGTGAGCTTCCAGTTTAAATTTCATGGTCATCGGAGTTATAAAACTCCGGTTATAGCATTTTTCGTCGAAAAAATCTAAATATTGAAATAGTCATAACTTGCTCATTTTAAGTCAGAATGAGCTCATTTTTGGACAGGAGGTACTTTATACCATATTCCTTCATGTCCCAAAAGGCCAGAATTTTTCTCATAATTTAAGTGGCCGAAACAGCCCGTCTAAAATCATGGCAGCAGCTTTTTCGGTTTTTGCAGCTTTGCACTCCTTTGCTAAAATCAGTCCACACAAAAATCTACAACACCTTTTCCAGTAATTCCACTTGGATTAGTTAGGTAACTCATAGATCTAACTCTAGGACTTGACCACACTCAAAAATTCAAAATATAATAGGAGATATGGTCAATTGAATTTCATGTTACGTTTTTCACCAAAATTTGATTTTCAACTTTTTGTGATTTCTAAGAAACTTTCATGTTTTCACATACTAACCAACATAACTCATCTTAAAACATACTAATACTTCATATACCCATGATTTTCATCAGTTCTATACTTTTATTATGACTTTCATCATAATCCACGTAAACAGATCCTTTTAGTTGAAGAAATATTTGAGGGTTTAAGAAATGGGTTTTTGTACTGGGGTCAATACAAAATTCGATTTCACGCTCTAGGGTAGGCTAGGAAATCTTCAAGAATACGTCAAAAAATTTATTAATGATAGAAATATCATTCAAAACTGCTACTCTTATCCAAGACTTGGATAGTACGTTACATTGATACCAACTGTGACTTCTATCCTTTAACCTAGATAGCACCTCACAATTATACCTATCAACTTGTCATCGTCATTCACGACGTCGCCTCCAGAAAGTCTGGCTTCGGTGCATTCCACACAAGGAAGTCAACAACGAAAGGATCGGGGCTCTTTACTTATGGCTTGATATAACAGTGATTAACTTTAGGGTTTGGTTACTTTGAATTCAGATAACAAAGTTGGTTAGGAATATGAAAACTAACAACCTTACAAAAAGAATAATAAGTAGTTAATCAATCGTTTTCAAAAATTACCTCAAAGGCAAGTATTTTCAAAGAGATAAGATCGTGAAAGTGTTTATTTGAAACAACAAGATTAATAAACAGTGGAGGTAACGAAGGTTTCTCCCAACGAAGTTTCAATAGATAAATCAAAGTCTAATTTTTCCGGAGTCAAATTTAAACATTGAACACAACTAGGTAGAATAAAAGAGTGGGTAGAACTTGTATTGAATAAAGTATAGACTTCGCATAATAATTGATAATTAATTTACCCATAATAACTTCGTTCGGGTTTTCGACAAACGCGCTCTCGCTTAAATTACCGAGTTTGACTTTACTATAGGGTACATTCCACCCTTAAGTGCTTCTTCACATTCCTGATCCATGATTTGAATCATTATTCTCCGATCCATATCGAATTCGGGTTGACCGCTATGCACAGGGTAATTCCTAATTCGATGTTGGGTTCTCCCAATTGCTGTCCAAAAAGCAAAGTCCATTTCATCTATTTTGGCTTTATTGGATCGGACGTCTTTTTCTACACTATCAACGCGTTGTGCAGCTCTTACCCATGCATCGTCTATTCTCCTTCGTTCAGTTGTTTCTTCTTTCAGCTGATCTTTGATTTTTAAATTCTCAGATTCCAACTTTAATATCTTACACCCTGCCAAAGCGTGATTTTGTTCGAGCATCACATATCGGGTAACCCAATTTTGAATTGTTGTATCCCTTTGTTCCACGACCGTTTGCCGTTCTTCAACCTGTTCTTCTAGCTCACGAACACGATTTTGTAATTCTAAGTTTTGATCATAAATTTCTTCTAACCAATTCTCCTCAGGTTCCTCTTCTTCCTCTTCTTCCTCACTCTCATTTGCTACCTCCGCAACTAGCAAGGTGGTGCAACAACTAGTTCTTCATTCACTACGTGGATATCTCTAATTTGTTCCTCGTCGACAATTGCATTAACACGATTAGTGATTAAAGGTGTCACAACGGTCACATTCACTCCATTGTGAATATTTTCAGCTGCCATTTCCAAACACTGCCACAACACAAGGGTTAATTAATATATCAAATATTATCCCTATACTCTGACCGACCAATTAAATAACAAATAAACTTAGGTAGGTCATACTAGCGAAGGAATTTCCCGTCTCTCCCCTCCTAGTTCTTATTTAGCATCTTAGCAGGATCATATCCTAAGCTCGATACCAACTATAACGCCCCAAAATTAGGTATACACGTCACCCATCTTGGGTCGCCACTTACATGGTACATAAATTCAAATACAACTTACTAATATAACTGTCGTGTACAATACGACATAAACTGTGAGTTTGAATACAAATATTGTCTACTAGATATTATACAAACTCAAAAGGAGTCCTTATTACAACTATTATCACACTATTTCACAGAATAGTGAGGACTACTAATGCTATCCTCTGGACCATTACTCCGTTTTCCGACTCGTCCCAGCTATGTTCTCATTTCCTGAAGAGAATAGTGAAAGAAAGGGTGAGCTCAACTAGCCCAGTAAGAAATATTATGACTAAGATAAATGCAGAATAATTTATCATTAGCCTTCAACAGTGTTAAACTGATAAAATACAATAGACAATAAGTTTAACAAAGATGGAATAAGCAATCCATTAAAAGAGTCAAGTAGAAAATAAAGTCTACTATCTTTTAGGTTTTAAAAGGTTTTTCATCATTATAAATTTGAGACTCAAACTTTAATAAATAATCCACATCATCGTATCACCCCTGCACTACGGCCAAGGATATTCATCAAATTATCAATGGTCATGACTATACCGAATCACCCCTAGTCATAATCATACCAAAAACTATCCATCATCGCATTCTGTGCCACCGAGGACTTTTATCACATCATTTATAACAAGCCATGATTATACCGAATGATTCTTGTCATAATCATACTAAGTTCATTTATGCACGTAAGCCAAAGATAACATAATATAACATGAGGATGATGACAATGACATAATAATTCAATAAAACAAGTTCAAGAATTATTTAATCCAGAATTATTAACATCCAAATTGTCAACATGATCTTTGTTTTGTAGAGTAAAATTCAAGAATGATCGAATAATATTTCCATGAAAAGATCTCGATGAAACGCAAATATCAAGGATATTCTACTAATTTCATGGAGTATAGAAGTCAAAGTTTTAACCAACTGGGTATAATAAAGAATGGAATAACAAAAGAAATCACCACGTGCATGCGATAGGCCGCATAGACAAGGTTATTCCAATGAATAATAAATAACGGAACCAGTCGGTGAAATTCACACCCAAGCTGGATGTTCCAACAGAATAATAAAGATGGAACCGGATCCGGTGTAAAACACACGATAGGATATTCCAACGAGAATGATAAAGAGCGGAACCGGTCGGGTGTAAAACACATGCATGGATGTTCCAATGAATAATAAAGAGGCGGAACCAGTGGTGTGTAAAACACACAGCATGGATGTTCCAACAAAATAATAAAGACGGAACCCGGTCGGTGGTAAAAACACATGCACAGGATGTTCCAACAGTAATAATAGAAGAATGTCACCAAGTATAGGGTAAACCACATTACAAAAGTTATTCCAAGAATAATAAGCAATGGAATAACAACAGTTCTCTTCATGAATAAGAAAGAATAACACCCTTTAATTGTACAACAAATAATATTCCCTACCTTAGAAGAAACCGAATATTGGCAAGGTGAAGTAGCGAGAATACTTTTCTTCTTTCTCTCTATAGTTTCTCTCTAGAGTTTCAAAGTGAATTCGTGAAAATAATGAAGCCCTAGGCCTCTATTTATAGAAGATTTCTAGCTTAGCACCGCCGTGAGTGTGAAAAGGCAAGTGGCACGACGTTGGTTTGGCCTTTTGTAATGTGAAAGCGACAAGTGGTTCGGACGCTGTAATGTGAAGCGACAAGTGGTTTGGCGCTTTCGTAATGTGAAACGACAAGTGGTTCGGACGTCACGGTAAAGGTAATTACTATTAACAAAGGTAAATACTATTGACGAAGGTAAATACTATTCACAAGGGTAATTACTATTGACGAAGGTAATTACTATCGACGAAGGTAAATACTATTCACAAGGGTAATTACAATTGACGCGAAGGTAATTACTATTGATGAAGGTAAATACTATTCACAAGGGTAATTACTATTGATTGAAGGTAAATACTATTCACAAGGGTAATTACTATTGACGAAGGTAATTACTATTGGTAAAGTAAATACTATTCACAAGGGTAATTACTATAGCAATAATTGAGCATGGTGAGTGACTTCTCACGTAAGCATCAATAATCAATATCGTGTGCTACTATACAACTACGCCAGACATCGCATACTTTTACTACCTAGGGTAGTTCAAGCGGTTTTAACGGTAACACCTCTGTAGTTATTTTTATAGAAAGATAATTTTGTCGCTTTTTAACTACGAAAATACTTTCGTTCGTGGGTCCACTAATGATTGAGTAGTCGTCGATACGAATATTCCCCGACAAAAAGAATATTCCCAGACCAAACGAATATTTTATAACAACTTGCATACTTTGCAAAATTTATAAATACTACCCACAACTATAATATTATCTTAAATTCACACCATAATATTAAAAATTATTTCGACAAAATTTAAATCTTTATTGATAAAAATCTGGGGTCTCACACATCACATGCATGCAGATTATGCATGACTGGTTCCATTCTTTATTATTACATTGGAATATCGTATACGTATGGATTCATGCATAATCTGGTTCCATTCTTTATTATTACATTGGGAATAACCTATACATTTGATCTATCGCATACGGTGAATTTCATTATTTTTCAATCTTTATTATTCTATTGGAATATCCTGTCTATGCGGATTACGCATGACCTGGTTCTATTCTTTATTATTACATTTGGAATATCTTGTGCATGCGGATTACGCGTGACACAGTTCCATTTCTTTATTATTCTGTTAGGAATAACCTGTCTGTGCAATCTATCGCATGCATGGTGAATTCTTTTGTTATTCCATTCTTTATTATTCTATTGGAATAACCTATGTATGTGGATTACCACATACATGGTGAATGATCATTTATATTCATTCTTTATTAAATTGTGGAAATGATCCGTCTACGTGGATTACCACATGGCGGGAGAAAATCCATTTGCAGTTTCATAATTTTTCTGACCCTTAAAAATTCTGGAAAAATTTAAAATGATAATTTGATGAGTTTTCTAGATTGTGTCCAAAAATGGCGATTTTTGGATGTATAGATTAGGAGTTATGAATTTTATGAGAAAAGACTATTTTAAAAGTAAACCCTTATAACTCCTTGTGGTTAACTCCAAAATTGGTGAAATTTTTATTGAGAGTAAATATATATAATAGCAGTATATCGTGTAAATTTCGGAATTTTTGGACAAAAGTATAATTTATGATAAATGTCTAAATATTCGGCAGTTTTGGCCATATGAAAAATAGTAAATGAATTTTAAAAATTTTGAGAAATATATATGTTCAATATGGGACTATATTCTGCTAAATCTCAGAAAAGAAATATTTTTAGGAATGATTTGGTATTTTTTATGAAAATAAACTAGTTATGAGTAAATAAATTAAATATGTTATGTGACGTAACAAAATTGGAAATTAAGATTTTATGGCTTGGGAATCCTATATAGGGTATATGTAGATTTTTGATGAGGGATTTGATCATTGGTAATGAAATATTGTTAGTATGACATTTTTGAATGATTAAATGCATTATTTTCGTAAAGTGTAAACAATTGAAATAAATTGTTTATAAGTTTAAGAAGTGATTAAAATATTGTTATAATATTAATAATATTAGATTAAGAGTTTATTAAGTGATTGATAATATTTGGATAAATTTAAAGTCTTTAATATTTATCCTTGATTTCGTTTGATTAATGCTTATATCATTGTCATCATCCTCATGCTTATATTATAATGAAAGTCATCTTTGGCTTACGTGCAAAGATGGATTGTTAATTATTAGTTTTACAGTTCTATATCTTTGGCTTACGCACAAAGATGAACTGTTGATTATTGGTTTTACAGTTGTATATCTTTGGCTTACGTGCAAAGATTAACTATTGAGTGATGAGTATCTTTGGCTTATGTGCATAGATGAACTGTTTATTGGTATGATTATGACAAGGGATCATTCGGTATAATCATAACCCGTAATGTTATAGATGATGTAGTAAAAGTCCTCATTGGCCCGTAGTGCATTGATGGACAGTTATTGGTATGATTATAACCAGGGATTATTTGGTATAATCATGACCATTGATGATTACATGAATATCCTTGGCCGTAGTGCAGGGATGATTCGATGATGTAGATTATTTATTAAGCTGAGTCTCAGCAATAAAATATTGATTATACACTTTTAATTCTTAAAAGATAGTAGATATCATTCTCTACTTGACTCTTCTAAAATACAGTTGTATGTCTTTGGCCTTTAATGTAAAGATAAATTGTTAATGAATATCTATGGCCGTAGTGCAAAGATGAATTTATTAGTATGATTATGAGCAGGAATTGTGATTTGGTATAACCATGATTTTTGATGTTTTAGGTGAAGATAGGTAATGAAAATTATCTTTGTCCTGGGTGCGAAGAGGAATTTAGAATCACAATTATGATTTTGAGTTATTCAAATGATTGTGGACAGGAATTGTTGATTGATGTTACAGGGATAAAACATTATTGGTGGACTTTTAACATGGAGAAGATAATAGACCTGATGGTCTATTTGACTCTTCTAATTGATTGCTCATTCCGCTGCAACTATGGTTGAAAAGTTTTATCATCTACCATATGTTCTAAATCTATGATTTATTACTGATGAAGGCTATTGATAATTTAATTATCTTTAGTCATGATATTCTTTACTGGGCTAGTTGTGTTCACCATTTTGCTTCACAATTCTTTTTAGGTAATAAAAGTGTAGCCGGGTCGAGCGAGGATAATAAGGAAATAGTGAGATGGTCCGAGACTGTTGAAGTTTCTCAATACATTATAAAACGGCATGACATGCAATATATAATTGCATTGAGGTCCTAAGATGTGTGTGTCGTATTTTATACGTCACTTAATAATTGATTTTGGTGAACAACAATAGGGTGATAAGAACTCGACCTTGAAAGCGTCAAAAGTGCACCGCATTAAAATTAAGAGAACAGAAATCTTCTTATGTCCCTTTAGAGACTTGAAATATTTGTTGCTGTACTTTATATGGCATGTAATAATTTGAGTATGAATATTTTCGTATTATATACGTTACAATATTTGTATTGAAACTCATAGTATATATGTCGTCGTATTTTGCACGACAGTTGTATAAATGAAGTTTATAATTGATTTTTGTAGTGTGATATCTGGCGACTCAGAATGGGTCGTGTGAACCTATTTTGGGGGTGTCACATTTGTTATCAGAACTAAGGGATATGATCTCTGGCGGAGATCGGGGAATAGAACTAGGAGGAGTGACGAGTAAATCTTTTGCTAGTATGTCCTACCTAAGCTGAATTTTCTTACTTAAGTTGACAAATTGTGATATGTCAATTAACCTTTGTTTTGAAGATATATTCTAGAATGATATCTGAAATATAGGAGATGAGCAATAGGAAAATCATGATACAGAGGAAATAACCAGGAAGGTACAACCTAAAAAGAAAGAAAGGTATTTTTATCTCTTCGAACTACCAGGTACGTAAATTTCGAGGGCGAAATTTCATAAGGAGGGGAGATTGTGAGATCCCAAATTTTATGAAATAAAAGTATTTAATTTTTCTATTTGGGTAAATAGTTAAATTGATAAAAGTTTAAAGTTAAGAGTTATATGTGAAAATTTTTCAAAGTAAGCAAGTTGTCATAAAATAACCGGTAGTAAAATTACAGTAATACGCGTGGTTGCATAGTAGCACACGGTATTGGTTATTGATGCTTACGTGAGAAGTCACTTAGTTATACCCAATTATTGCTACAGTAATTGCTACATCGTATCTCTCATATTATTGATTCGATTATTGTCACAGTATCATCTGCATTATATGATATATTATTAAATCAATAATTGAGATGGCAAAGTTATTCATATTATTAAATTACAATATTTACAATGTCTAGAAGTTCTTTCAAGGAGAGGTTTGGTCACCTAATTGCACACCAATAAGGAGAAATCCTTATCGAAAAGCCCCCTCTTTTCTGGGAACGACCTGTTTGTTAAATATTGTGAGTTATAATATTAATGATGAATAAATTTGTGTTGATTAAAGATGAATTTGATAGTTCCATTATGTTGGAATTATTAGTGTTAGTGGAAATCGACATCTATTCCGATGATAATTGATGTCTGGGGGTTATAGTGATAAATAGGGTAATTAATCGGATAAATGAGCAATTAATTGCTACTAATTCACATACTTATATAACTATTTGTTCACATGTGTGTACTATTGATTCATATTCTTGTACTATTAGGAGAGTTGGTGCAAGATTGTTAATACTTGCATAACTAAGTTAAAAATGGAGGTATAGATGGAGGTACTATATTGTAATTCGTATTTTCACATGATTATAACTATTGATTCACATGATTGAACTATTGATTCACATTATTTACTATTAGGGGAGGTGGTGCAAGTTTGATAATACTTGTAGGACTAAATTAAAAATGAAAGAAAAGTTGAAGGTACTGTACCGTAATATTTTGAGCCCCAAAACGTGCAATTATCGAAACTATATTTTCCAATATATAGAAGCTCATTCTTCCTTCATTTCTCACTAATTCACTAAAGCTATAGAGCAATTATTATAGAGAGAAATGATAGAAAGAAAGAAGAAGAGAAGTCTGCTACCTCACTATTCCATTATCCAGTTTTTTTCTATGGTAAGGGATATTATTAATATAGTAAGGGGTATTATTCTTTCGTATTCATGAAGAGAGTTATTATGTTAGAATAACCTGTCTATGCGAAGTACCGCATACATGGTAAAATTCTTTTGTTATTCTATTCTTTATTATTTTGGTTGAATAACTTGTCTGTGCGGTCTATCGCATTCATGGTGAATTATGTTGTTATTCCATTCTTTATTATTCTGTTGGAACATCCTATCTGTGTGGATTACGCATGACCTGGTTCCATTCTTTATTATTCTGTTGGAATATCCTATCTGTGCGGTCTATCGCATGCCTGGTGAATTCTGTTGTTATTCCATTCTTTATTATTCTGTTGGAATATCCTGTCTGTGCGGATTACGCATGACTTGGTTCCATTCTTTACTGTTTGAATATCTTGTCTGTGAGGATTACGAACGACCTGGTTCAATTCTTTATTATTCTGTTGGGAATAACATGTATGTGCGGTCTATCGCATGCATGGTGAATTCTTCTATTATTCCATTCTTTATTATTCTGTTGGAATAACCTATCTATGTGGATTGCCACATACATAGTGAATGATCCTTTGTATTCATTCCTTATTAAATTGTGGAAATGATTTGTCTACGTGGATTATCGCATGACGGGCGAAAATCCATTTGCAGTTTCGTAATTTTTCCGACCCTCAAAAATTCTTGAAAATTTTGAAATGATAATTTGATGAGTTTTCTAGATTGTGTCCAAAAATGTCGATTTTTGGATGTATAGATTAGGAGTTATTAATTTTATGAGAAAAGACTATTTCAAAAGTAAACCCTTATAACTCCTTGTGGTTAACTCCAAAATTGGTGAAATTTTTATTGGGAGTACATATATATAATAGTAGTATATCGTGTAAATTTCAGAATTTTTGGACAAAAGTATAATTTATGATAAATGTCTATATATTCGATAGTTTTGGCCATATGAAAAATAGTAAATGAATTTTAAAAATTTCGAGAAATATATATGCTCAATATGAGACTATATTCTGCTAAATCCTTAAAAGAAATATTTTGGGATTTGATTTGGTATTTTTCATGAAACCTGAACTAGTTATGGGTAAATGAATTAAATATGTTATGTGAAGTAACAAAATTGGAAAATAGGATTTTATAGCTTGAGAATCCTATATAAGGTATATGCAGATTTTTGATGAGAGATTTGATCATTGGTGATGAAATCTTATTAGTATCGCATTTTTGAATGATTAAATGCATTATTTGGTAAAGTGTAAATAATTGAAATAAATTATTTATAAGTTTAAGAAGTGATTAAAATATTGTTATAATATTAGATTATGAGTTTATTAAGTGATTGATAATATTTGGATAAATTTAAAGTCTTTAATATTTATCCTTGATTTCGTTTGATTAATGTTTATATCATTGTCATCATCCTCATGCTTATATTATAATGAAAGTCATCTTTGGCTTACGTGCAAAGATGGACTGTTGATTATTGGTTTTACAGTTGTATATCTTTGGCTTACGTGCAAAGATTAACTATTGATTGATGAGTATCTTTGGCTTATGTGCATAGATGAACTGTTTATTGGTATGATTATGACAAGGGATCATTCGGTATAATCATGACCCGTAATGTTATAGATGATGTAGTAAAAGTCCTCATTGGCCCGTAGTGCATTGATGGACAGTTATTGGTATGATTATAACTAGGGATTATTCGGTATAATCATGACCATTGATGATTACATGAATATCCTTGGCCGTAGTGCAGGGATGATTCGATGATGTAGATTATTTATTAAGCTGAGTCTCAACGGTAAAATATTGATTATACACTTTTAATTCGTAAAAGATAGTAGATATTATGCTCTACTTGACTCTTCTAAAATACAGTTGTATGTCTTTGGCCTGTAGTTCAAAGATAAATTGTTAATGAATATCATTGGCCGTAGTGCAAAGATGAATTTATTAGTATGATTATGAGCAGGAATTGTGATTTGGTATAACCATGATTTTTGATGTTTCAGGTGACAATAGGTGATGAAAATTATCTTTGTCCTTGGTGCGAAGAGGAATTTAGAATCACGATTATGATTTTGAGTTATTCATATGATTATGGACAGGAATTATTGATTGATGTTACAGGGATAAAACATTATTGGTGGACTTTTAACATGGAGAAGATAATAGACTTGATGGTCTATTTGACTCTTCTAATGGATTGCTCGTTCTGCTGCAACTATGGTTGAAAAGTTTTATCATCTACCATATGTTCTAAATCTCTGATTTATTACTGATGAAGGCTATTGATAATTTAATTATCTTTAGTCATGATATTCTTTACTGGGCTAGTTGTGCTCACCATTTTGCTTCACAATTCCTTTTAGGTAATAAGAGTGTAGCTGGGTCGAGCGAGGATAACAAGGAAATAGTGAGATGGTCCGAGACTGTTGAAGTTTCCCAATACATTATAAAACGGCATGACATGCAATATATAATTGCATTGAGGACCTAAGATGTGTGTGTCGTATTTTAAACGTCACTTAATAATTGATTTTGGTGAACAACAATAGGGTGATAAGAACCCGACCTTGAAAGCGTCAAAAGTGTACCGAATTAAAATGAAGAGAACAGAAATCTTCTCGTGTCCCTTGGGAGACTTGAAATATTTGCTGTTGTACTTTATATGGCATGTAATAATTTGAGTATGAATATTGTCGTATTATATACATTACAATATTTGTATTGAAACTCATAGTATATGTGACACCCCCAAAATAGGTCCAATCCACCCAACCTATTCTGAGTCGCCAAATACATGGTACAGAAACAACTACAACATTATTAATATAATTATCGTGCAAAATACGACAACAGATAAACTGTGAGTTTAAATACAAATATTGTCTTCTAGACAATATCCACACCCAAATAAAGTCCTCATTACAATTATTGATACACTATTTTACAAAATAGTGAGGACTACTAAAACAACTATCTTGAACCATCACTCCATACCCCAACTAGTTCCCGCTATATTCTCGCCTCCTGAGAAGAAAAATGGAACAAAAAGGAAAAGGGTGAGCTCAACTAGCCCAGTAAAGAATATTATGACTAAGATAATATAGAACAAATTATCGTTAGTCCTCAACAGGAAAAAAAATCTGATAGAATACAATAGACAACAAGTTTTAAATCAATATTCGCAGCAAAAATAACAATTCATTAAAAGAGTTACATAGAGAATGAAATCTACTATCTTCTATGATTTTAAAAATCCATCATCAATATTTTATCCCTGTAACATCAATCAATATACATCTTAAATCAAATATTCATCTTTGCACTACAGGCCAAAGATATTCATCAGTTGGTCATGTTCATCTCAACACATGTATATCTTTGTACTACAGGCCAAAGATATTCATAAGAAAATTAACCATCTTTGCACTACAGGCCAAAGATATTCAGTAATATCATCATTTAGTACTGAGGATGATGAAAAATATTTTAAAAAAAATGAATCCAGTGAAATAAAAGAACAAATAATAAGGATTCCTACTTTAAACAGTCCAAGTTCAAAAATACTTCATAAATAACCATAGTGAAGTAAAATTCAAGAATGATCAAAACATGGATACAATCAAAGCTAGTATCCATAAACGAAACGATATTTTGGAAAAAAAAATGAAAATTTAATTTTTCTGTGAATAGTATCGTATTCGTGAATAGTGTCGTATACGTGAATAGTGTCGTATATGTGAATAGTAACCCTGACACTAAAAGATAAAAATTTCACAAGAAAAATCTTACCAATATTCCGGTATAATGATATTAGAAGAAATAATATCATTTTTTTAAAAAATAACATCCCTTACGTCGAAAAGATAGTACTTCCGATTTGGAATCTTTGGATATAGCTATTTGAAGGAACTTGCATCAGTATAGCAACACTCAAAGTATCAAAATACTCACAAGAATACGCTCGATAATATAGAGAGAGAAAGAGAGAGAAAACTTGTTTCTAGTGTGATTTTCAATTCTAACCTAAGCACCTTATTTATAGGAAAATGCTTAGAACACCAAAGAAGAAAATTTAATTTAATATTCATATACGCAAACTTGGAAAATCTAATTTCAGCACATTTGCCACATAAGTGAGGCCCACAAACTCACCAAAAACGTTTTTATTAAAAAAAATAATTAAAACTTCAAAAATCAATTATTTTAGAACTTCGGAACATCAATAATTCATAATAAATAGCCCTTTTATCAGAAAAATTCAAACCGTATGTCTTTTCCATAGAAAATTCCATTCTCTACAACTTTGTAAGTTTAAGTTTTTCCAAATTCCAAACAAAAATTGACCGAAATCCACAAACGGCCGATTTTACAGGCTAAAATCAAATTTCAGTCAATAAATGGGGTCCACAAACATGAAAAACATGTTTTAAATATTTTTAGTAACAAAAATACTCCTCCTCCTCATATACTCATATATCCCACATTCATTGTAAAAATATCACCATTATTATATTAATATAATAATATTTTTAAATGAATTATTTTATCGAAAAAGCTAAAATATCAATTTTCAACAATTGTCACATTAAAAATTTCTCCATCTATATCCACATAAAATGAATATTTTCCTTATCATATAAATCAATAATTAATTATTCATAAATAATATTACGTAATCACAAATCTGCAACTGTGCTATTCTAGAAAAAGGGGCTTTCAATAAGGATTTCTCTCTTCTTTGCGCATGCAAGTAGGTGACCAAACCTCTCCTTAGACAGAACTTTCTAGACATTGCCAATAATATTATCTAATAATATTATTCAAATAATATGAATTATTGATCTGATAATGGAAAATACTGTGTAGTGATAATTATTAAAATAGCAATAATATAAAATATCAACGCAGTAATTATTGAATCAATAAAATAAAATATCGAACAGTAACTACTGTAACAATTATTGAGTAGTGTCTTCTTACGTAAGAATCAATAATTGATGCATTACCGTGTTCTACTGTGTTTTAACCACCAGGTATTCCAACAGTATTAATGGTAACAACTACGCCGTTATTTATAAACAACATATACTTGTCATTTTTTTCATCCAATCGCTTTCCGTTATGGGGCCCACACAAAGCTGCATTTTCGTACAAATATTCCCCGACAGTAAGAATATTCCACGACCAAACTAATATTCCCCGACAACAATGAATATTTTATAACCACTTGCTTATTTGAAATATTTGCGCATTTTTCCCATAACTAACCACATTAATCACATCAACCCTTACTATTTCAAAATAATAAATAGAGGAAATTTAATTTCATTTATAATAAGTTGGGGTCTTACAGTATATATGTCATCGTATTTTACACGACATTTATATAAATGAAGTTTATAATTGATTTCTGTAGTGTGATATCTGGCGACTCAGAATGGGTCGTGTGGACCTATTTTTGGGGCGTCACACATGTGCTACGTGTGGAAAGTTTCACAAGGGTGTGTGCTTGATGGGGAAATGAGTATGCTTCAATTTTGGCCAAGAGGGTCACATCGCCCCAAATTGCACCCAAGCTAAGAAGAACGTTTATTTCACGTGCGGGTCCAAGGATCACTTTGCTCATGAATGCCCTAAGAAGAGGTCTGGTGAGACAAATGGGAGCAAGGGAAATGCTAGTGGAGGTGCGCTGGCTATTGCAGGACCAACATCAACAAATACGCCAACAACTAGAACCTTCAACATGACGGTGCAGGACGCGGTGCAATCAAAAGATGTCATGTCAGGTATTATCCCAATCAATGATATAAATGCATATGTATTATTTGATTCGGGTGCTACTTGCTCGTTTATATCTGATGAATTTGTTAGGAGGTTAGAAATTCCTTGTGAAGAATTGAAATTCTTTTTAAATATAGAAATTGCGAATAGGGAAGTGATTCCTGTTAGGATCATATACAAGGACTGTAGGGTGAACATTAAGGGTAATGTTATGATAGTAGATTTAATCCCGATAAAACTCGGAGAGTTTGATGTTATTTTGGGAATGGATTGGCTATTTAATTATGGAGCAATAATTGAATGCCAAAAGAAGTGTGTAAACCTTATGACTCCATCAAAGGTAGTGTTCCATGGTAGCAAATCGCCTAGACAAATGAAATGTCTGACGATGATGCAGGCCAAAAAGTTGTTGAGTTAGGGTTGTGTAGGGTATTTAGCTTACATAGTCGATACTCAAAAGGAGAAGAGTATGAAATTAGAGGAAATAACAGTAGTTAGGGAGTTCGTGGACGTGTTTCCGAAGGATTTGCCAAGACTTTCACCTGACCAAGAAATCGAGTTCGTAATAGACTTAGCGCCAGGAACCGCTCTGATATCGAAGGCCTCGTACAAAATGGCTCCGGTGGAAATGAAGGAACTAATGGTGCAACTGCAAGAGCTGTTAGACAAGAAGTATATTCAACCAAGTATGTCACCGTGGGGAGCCCCGGTGTTATTCGTGAAGAAGAAGGATGGGTCAATGCGTCTTTGCATTGATTATAGGGAATTGAACAAGGTCACTATTAAGAACAAATATCCGTTGCCAAGGATAGATGACTTGTTTGATCAATTGAAGGGTGCTAGATATTTCTCGAAAATAGATTTGAGAAGTGGATATCACCAATTGAAAGTAAAGAAGGAGGATGTACCAAAGACGGCATTTCGAACTCGATATGGACATTACGAATTTTTGGTGATGTCTTTTGGTTTGACAAACGTCCCTGCAGCGTTCATGGATCTGATGAACAGGGTGTTTAAACCATTTTTGGAAAAATTTGTGGTGGTGTTCATCGATGATATTTTGGTGTACTCTAAAACTCATGAGGAACATATAGAACATTTACATCTAACGTTGGAGACGTTAAGAAAAGAAAAGTTGTACGTGAAATTCTCTAAATGTGAATTTTGGTTGGAACGTGTACAATTTCTTGGATATGTAATCGATAAGGATGGGATTTCCGTAGATCCATCAAAAGTTGAAGCTGTGATAAATTGGGAACAACCAAGAACTCCATCAGAAGTAAGAAGTTTCTTGGGTTTGGCAGGCTATTACAGACGATTTATTCAAGATTTTTCCAAGATTGCCATTCCGTTGACAAATTTGACAAGAAAATCTGTAAAATTTGTTTGGACGAAAAAGTGTGAGGAAAGTTTTCAAGAACTGAAGAAGAAGTTAAGTGTGGCACCTGTGTTGTCATTACCAGATAATACAGGAAGCTTTGTGTTGTATAGTGATGCGTCACACAAAGGATTGGGTTGTGTCCTTATGTAAAACAACAAGGTTATTGCGTATGCATCAAGGCAACTGAAAGACTACGAGAAAGGGTATCCGACTCATGATTTAGAGTTGGCGGCGGTTGTGTTCGCACTGAAGATATGGAGACACTATCTTTACGGAGAGAAATGTGAGATCTACACAGACCATAAAAGTCTGAAGTATATTTTCACGTAGAAAGACCTGAACATGCGGCTAAAGAGATGGATGAAATTGATAAAGGATTATGATTATGAGATCTTTTATCATCCAGGAAAAGCAAATGTAGTTGCAGATGCCTTGAGTAGGAAAGGCAGAGAAAAATTGATTTTGTTAACAGATAAGGAGGATCTTATTACAACAATGGCCAGGTTAGAGCTGGTAATCAAATTTCCAGAAGAATCCGATGAAAAATTATTCCAGATGGAAGCTAATCCAACTTCGGTGGACAAAGTGAAAAACGCTCAGCTACAGGATGAAGAATGCAAGAAAATAAAGCAAAGTGTATTCGAGGGTAAAGAACCGAAGTACCAGGTCGATAATGCGGGAATGCTAAGATTTGAGGGACGAATTTGGGTTCTAGCAGTTCAGGATATTAAAGAAGAAATCTTGACGGAAGCACATAGCTCAAGATATTCAATTCATCCGGGAAGTACAAAAATGTATCAAGATTTACGGCGTCATTTTTGGTGGCCGAACATGAAAAGAGATGTTGCAGAATGCATTGCAAAGGGCTTGACATGTCAGAAAGTGAAGGCCGAGCATCAAAGACCAAGCAGATTACTTCAACCGTTGGAGATACTGGAATGAAAGTGGGAGCATATCACAATGGATTTTGTGGTAGGTCTTCCAACGATTCAGAAAGGATACGATGCGATATGGGTGATAGTGGACAGATTAACAAAATCTGCACACTTTTTGCCAATAAAGATTAGATTTAATCTTGATCAGCTGGCAAAACTATACGTTAAAGAGATCGTCTCAAGGCATGGAGTTCCAGTGTCAATTGTATCAGACAGAGATCCGAGGTTCACATCAAATTTTTGGAAGAGACTACAAGAATGTATGTGAACGCAATTGAAGATGAGCACTGACAGTATCATTTCATGAAACCGATGGCAAAAGCGAAGATCGATCCGCACAACGAAGATATGCTCAAAGCGTGCATCATGGATTTCAACAACAGTTACCACGCAAGCATTGGTATGCCGCCGTACGAGGCGTTATACGGTAGAAAGTGCAGAACTCCACTATGTTAGGATAAAGTTGGAGAATGGCAACTGTTAGGCCTAGAACTGGTTCAGCAGACCGCTGAAGTTGTCAAACTCATCAGAGCAAGACTGGTAGCTGCTCAAGATCGATAGAAAAAGTATGTTGATCAACACAGGCAGAGTCGTGAGTTTGAAGCAGGAAGTTTTGTATTCCTGAAAGTTTCTCCTTGGAAGGGGAAGATTCGTTTCGAAAAAAAAGGCAAGCTCAGCCCGAGGTTTATTGGACCTTTCGAACTATTGCGAAGAGTGGGAGAGGTGGCTTACGAAGTAGCTTTACCTCCAGAATTAGAGCATGTGCACAATGTTTTTTATATGTCGGTGTTGCAACCATATAAACCCGATTACAAGCATGTGATCGAGTATGAACCGTTGCAGTTCAGTAAAGATTTGTCTTATAAAGAGATTCCTATCCAGATAGTCGAAAGGAAGGAACAAGTGCTTAGGAATAAAGTGATACCTTCTGTGAAGGTGATATGGAGGAACCACAATATTGAAGAGGCTACGTGGAAACTCGAAGATAATATGATGAAGAATTACCCTGAGTTATTTGTTTAGTCTGTGTCTTCGATTCTGGGGACAGAATCTTTGTAAGTAGGGGAGAATGTGACGATTTGATTGTTTGAATTGTGATTTTGGGGACAGAATCCTTGTAAGGAGGGAAGGATATAACGATCCAAAATTTCAAATTGTAATTTAAATATTTATTGAGTTATATAAATATTATTTGAGGTGTTTATTGTTAAATAAATAAAATAATAAATATAATATATACGTAATTTTGATAACTGATATAGCTATTAAGGCCATATCAGTTTTATGTTTTGCTATTATGCATACTAATTGGATATTAGCCTAGCTCTTGTTTATACGTATTCTTGTTTGCAAAGCTTGAGAGTTGAGAAAATTTGAGAGAGAAGGATTTCATAGCAGCAAATTCTAGTGATTTTTTTAGCAAGGATTATCTTAGAAATTAAAGGTATGTTCCATAATCTCTATATTATAAGCATGTATATGAGTATTACGACAATAATTTTCATACTTTGTGAATTTTATATAAATGATGTTCTTGAATTAGTTATGATGATTTCATGTGTCTATGATGATTAGATATTACGTTTAAATAATAATTGCATGATAAGTTCAGTTTACAATAGAAGAAAATTTTGACAGTGTTTATGTTCTTCATATAGCTATGTAAGTATCAATTTTGATGGTTAAATAGCATGCTGAGATGTTAATTGAGTTTTTTTTATGCTAGTTTGTTGAGATACAAACATAACGTAATTTGAATGAGATGATTTGGTCATGTATTGAATTCACAAAGATGATTTTTAGGATGAATGTCAAGAAAATTGAGTTTTTCATGAAAACATGAAAATTGAGAAATTGAAATAGTTTTAGTTGTTGTTAAATTGTGCTAAGTGGTTGTATATGTTAGCAAACATGTTTATGATAGTTGTATATTTATTTTATGTGTTATTATCACTGTTTGGTGGGTGAAATTCGTGTTAGTTGGCTTAAGAAAAGTGCCGAAGTCTGTTCTGCAAAACTTAGTTACTGTCATACGTGCCTGTAGCAAATTTCTTAGGCACTGGTAGCGCCTTGATTCTTGCGATGCAGGCGTAAGATCATCGAAGATAAAATCTGGGCGGCAAGGCCAAAGGCTCATTTTCGTATTAATCAAGTATGTTTATTCTGCAGACTTTGGTCATTCTTTATAGCTTAGCTTAAGGTTATGGTAATGTGTCCAACATGTAACAACAAGACTAAAAAAAAGTTATGTTATGGGGTTAGTGAATTCAAAGTGGTAAAAATGATTTGTAAATTTTGAACGCATTATGTGAAGGAAACACTTGGAATTTCTGAAATGTAAATGGTAAAAAAAGACTTGTGCTAAATGGTAAGTTTAGCTATAATTGTACATGTTATGGTATGTTAGCGTATCTAATAGATAATGTGGTTTTAAACCAATGTGTAGGTGAACGTGAGTTTAATATTATAGCTTACGCTCGAGTCAAGTTTCTAAACCCTATCTTTTTACATTGAGAAAGTTTCTAACTCTACACTTTCGTTGAGTTAGTTCTATTACTATATTGTGTAACTTTATTCTTTTGATTGAGCAAGCTTTCTATCTTAGCTATTGTTGAATAAGTCAATTATTCCTAAAATTTATTCAAGTAAACTTTAACTCTAATGTTATCTGAAATTCTCATTTGGTTGATTCATTCTAATTTGTTTATAGTTAAGCAAGTTTCTTAAGTTCTATTATGGTATAATGAACGTAGTTTTTGAACTCTCGTCTTTATTATTGAACTGTTTTTAATCCTCGCATGAATTAATACCATGTTGGGCAAGTTTTTAGTTTCTAGCTTGTTACCAGTTAATGTATGTTCAGTAATTTTATTTCTAATGTGATAAGACTCTAACCTTAGCTTATTTATTGTTCAAACAAAGGTTTACCATTTTATTCATTTTGTTGAATACTTATGCTTTATAGTTATTTCAAGCATGAGTTTAATATGTATAATCAGTTCATTTTTGATTCTCAATTATTTTATGTTATGTTGTTATTAAATATCTGTTGTGATTATCAAACACTATTGATTCAACTAGTCCTCTAGTTGATGTTCGTAAACTTCAAATTACCCTTGAAAGCTTATCCAAACCAAACTCTCTTTGGTGCGGACTTGTACTCTAAATACTGAGATGAACAACCCTATTATTACTAGGGGATACTTTACGCTTAGCATTAAAATGTTTGTGCACAATACATTGTACGAAGGGCTGATCCCCCTAAGTACGAGGAGTCCTTATAGTCTTATGACTGTTAAAGTTGGAGTTGAAACATTACTCGCAACTGTGGACATAGTTCATGGTCTTGTGACCCTCAGTTATGTATATTCCATATTTTGGATTCTAGTTCCTGATTATCATTATTAGAGTACTATCCAGTGTTGATGAGCCTATTCATTGGCAGTTTTTATTGTTATACTCATTGTTGATTCATTATTATATCCAGTGAGAAATTGTTTTGCTCACTCTTGCATATTTATAAACTCATTGCAGCTAAAGTTGAGAAGGTAGATGAGCCTTCAACTAGCAAAGGAAAGGAAAAAATTGTACAAGTGACGCTGATTTGCACTTTTGATTTCTGTTGTGATCATAGACTTTTTAATAATGATGTAATGTAATAATTTAATTCCGCACTTGAATGATGTTTAAAGTTTATATTACCTGGGATGTTTTGAACTTAATAATGTAACCCTATTTAAAGGGAGGTTTATGGTTTAAATATTATTTATTTGGGTAGATAGTGTAAATGTATGGATAGTGAGCACCAAATCTTGGGGGAATGAAGTACCTAGATTTGGGGTTGTCACATAAAATATAGGTTTTACTCTCTTGACTGTATTAATAGTTCTTGAATGCAAAAGAGATTTACATTTCCATCTAACTACTCCATTTTAGATTTGACATAACTATTGTTGTTGTTAGGCAAATAAAGTAGTGGAATATTCCACTCGTTTTATCTAATTAATTTGGGTTTCTGCTGATATACTTTAATAAATGAATTAGCTTCTTTTGGATGTGTGAATTTAGGCATGCATGGTGAACCTAGTGATGATTTTGAGATGTATGACATGCTTAATTATTACTTTCGAGTACTATACATGTCTTATTTACTAATATATATAACTGATCTGATTATGTAGTTTCAGAAATTTACTCATCTTGCATAATTGGTACTTCAAAATGTATGGCCCTGGATTTAAGAGGAAAGGAGCAGCTCAAACAAGAAAATATTTAGCCTCGCAAAATGTTGAGGTCTTTGAGGACAATGATGAAGTTGAACTAAACTTAACTGAAGGTTTAAATCCTCGTAATTATGCTAACATCAAGTCCTCCAAGAAGCCCAATCACAAGATCATGAATTCTGCTGACATCAAGTCCTTCAAGAAGCCAAATCACAAGATCACAAACTCGATCTGCTCAACCATCACCTGTGGGTCGAACAAGCAAATTACATTTAATGATTGCATGTTCACCGAATGCCAATGATGGTCATGTGAATGAAGTGTGTACTCCCATTTCTACCTCGATGCAACGTACTAATGACACTATAGTTGGTGAAAATTCTACCCCACCAACAGAATGTGGCCCGACACCGACGTCCGATGAGCAAGGGTCTGCACAATGTGAGTTTTATGTAAACTAATTTAGTAAACATATGGTATACACGTGTGTGTGTGTGTGTGTGTGTGTGTGTTTATATATATAAGATATACATAATTATTGTTTTCTTGTTAATTTGTTGTTCCTTTTACTTTTTGACATCTAATATTTTGAATAACTTCATCTTCAGCAAAGAAAATACGCGGACCTACTCGCGGTATTGGTCTTGAGAAACTCACCAAGTCAAAAGGAAAGAAGTTGGCTATCAATGTGTCACCTAGTAAAGGAATGCCCATAGATCCTATAGAATCAACTAAGTTGTCGTCAGAGATAGGATTGATGGTCCGCCACCACCTCCCAATGAATACCAAGTTCAAGGATATTACAGAGGGAGTAATTGAAGAATCATTGTCAAGGGTTGAAGTAAGATGCATAATATTAAATTATGTCAAATATTGTTATTCATAGTTGAGTCTGCATTTGTCCTTATTGGCAATTAGTTTTTGTTTTATACATTGTCTATAAATCCATGGAGAATGACACTCATTAGGATACATGATTTGTTAGATAAAAGGTGCGAGTAACAGTTGAATTCATGGATTAGAGTTTAATAGGCTAATTTTTTTGTTTTTTGTCTCATGAACTAGTTAATTTTGCTGGATTATATTTTTCCTTAGGCTCGCTTCGATATCAACCTTTCTAAACCTCATGTGAAGCGTGTTGCACTTAGAATAATGAAGGATAGGAGTAGAGGGCAGAGGTGTAAGCTTTACAAATTATTCAAAACTTTTCAATCAACCGAAGATGCTAGAAAAAATCCTCCAAACAACATTGATATTGCCAAGTGGACTGAAATGTGTGATTATTGGACATCGCCAAAATTTATTGTATGATTATTCTAACTTTCATCATTTTTTTTATATGCTTATAATATTCAGTTTTTTTTAAAAGATTAGATTTTTATTATTTGTTCAATGATTTTTTTTCCCAACATCGCTCAAAAGTAAACAAGAAAAATTGAGGCAATAATGCCATTCACAGTGGAGGGTCAAAACCATTTGTCGTTCATCATTATGAGAAGGTATGTAATTATGAATGTTCAAAATCATTCTTGTGTGAAATTGCCTATTATTTTAAGCATTTAGGATCTTTTAAGATCGCCTAATAGGCCATTGAGTGTTTCATTTTACTCTTTAACTGCAACAGAATCAACCACTGCGCGCCCTATATAGTAGCTAGAATAACTAATGATTTCTATCAAGGTTCTACAATATATAGGTATTAGGCATACTCTCATTTTAAGCACTTAGGAAAAGTACCAGTTCATTATAGGGATGGTTGCGCGTGAACTATGAAGGGCGAACCATAAGATTACTGCTACTAGTTGGTTGCTGATTCTGAGAATAAACACTTTGTTGGAAGTGAGCCTGGGGTAGATGATGTGCCCCTCCCACTTTGCCATCATACATCATGTACGTATCTCCTTGGGAGAGTGTAGGTTGGGATCAAGAAGCAGTGTACCCATCCCTTGGCTGTGCTTCAAAATTAGCCTTTAGATGCTGAGGTGGAAGCTGTGGTTGAACTGGTCTACTAAACAGCAAGTGATGTGGGCCTAAACTGAGCCTACAAAGATGTCTGTTGTGGTGGTTGACCCTGCTGAGGCAACTGCTAGGACCACTGAGCCTTATACTGCGGTAAGAAGTGATTTTGTGGAGTCAAATTTACTTGAGATTGTGTAGGCTATGGTGGAGATGGGTACTGAGAATCAGATGGTATATAATGACCCTGAGACAGTGAACACAACACTGGAAACACAAACTGACAAGCTATGCTTAAAACTAGAAAACCAGGATACTTAAGCCTGTATAGAAAATTATACAATAATGCTCTCATTATTAATTATTCTAATTTGATTTTTAGGGAGATCCAATTGAAGGTTACAAGAGCACACATCAGAAAAAGGAAATACACGACTGGATACAACCTAAAAATGAAGCTGCATACGTAAGTTATACAAACCTTATCTTGTTTTAAAATTTAGGATTATGTAATGAATTAGTTACATTTGTTATTAATTTCACAGAATGAAATGAAATTACTTGAGTCTGAATGCACCTCTGAGATGAACGCAGAATCTGGAAATTTTGACAATAATGACAAAAGGGATATTATGACTCGAGTGTTGGGTAAGAAGGCAGTGAGATTGATTGGCTTTGGATTTGGACCTCGAGCTGAGAAGTCTTCATCTATCGATAAAGAAAAAGTTTCATTGGCAGCAGAGTTAGAAGTGTCTCACAAAAAAAATGAAGAGCTTGAAGCAACCATTCAGGCACAAGGAAAACGGATGGACAATCTTGAGAGTTTACTTAACAAGTAAGCCGACAATCCACAATTTCTACAGTTGATTCAAGGCAACAGCAGCCCAGGGACAGAAAAAGTTAGAAACAACTCTTGATGGATATTTATGGACATTTAAAACTGTTAGAACTTTTGTTGTGAACACTACTTAATATTTTGGATATTAATGTTGAACTTTGTGTTAGACTTGGTCAATCAGTAATTTATAGTATAATGGATGGTATTTGGATTTTGATTTTCCAATTTTTGGTTAAATATCATGGAAAGATTTAATTTAGCTAATCTATTGTTGTAGTTGATGGTTTGCTATTATTACAGTTCTTAACTTGTTTCAGGCCAAAAATTGCTTGGTTTTGTCTATGTTTTTTGTTATTTGGACTGTCTTGCTATGAATTTGTTAACTTGTTTTGACTGTCTTAACTTGTCTATGCCTCTTGGGTCCCATAAATGTTCAAATTTAGCATTGCTGGAATATGGGTTCATCAACATTACCATGTATCTTATTTCAAGCAAGTTTAAAGAAGAACTCACCTGTGATTCATGCTAAGGCATTACGAACAGTAAGTAGAAGTGTCAATGAATTCTCAAGTCACTTGTTATTGCGGTGACCACTTACTATCTTTCTTTTTGTGGACTTACTTCATGTGCTCCTTGTTTTTCATGAGATCAGGTTAGTATTATTGTTGAAGCTGATCTGGAGGCTTTGCGTGATAAGCTTGTTCAAACTGCTATTGAAGGAAGGTTCTGCGACTCTTCTATATCTAATACTAAAAATAGCTCTCAAACTTGTTAGTCGGCATATTACCTCACATCCTGATGTTGGTTTGAAGGTATTTATAATTTTAACTTGTTCATCCCCATATATGCTGGTTGCCATAATACTAATACTCTAAGCTTCGCCCAATTTTTGTGTGTTTCTCATAGTATTTTGAAAAAGTTGCTGAGAGAATAATTTTACAGGTAGTGTTGTGTCCCTTGAGTTGGTTTCAAATTTTATTGCTGCATTTTAGGTGGTTGATTGGTTAGCTGTGAGTTTTTTTCCCCTGTTTTATTCAATTATTTTGTCACATTGATGCATTTTGACATTACTCATTTTCCTAAGGCATCTTCGCTTATGTCAAATTAAAAATTGTATTTCTCAACAGGTTTTTGATAGTCTTTTCACTAGAGCACAACAAACAGTCCATTCAAAACTTGTGGATTTTCAAATTGAACTTGTTACTTTATAGGTTTGACCATGTCCTGATGTTCATCATAGTTGCTTCCACGAGTTTTCATTAAAAAAGAGACAAGACTGTTATGGCAATTCTTCCCCACTTTAAACTTGATGGATGTACTATATTGGAAAAGATTATGTTGGCTGCATGTTCTTACCGATTTAGTATATATGAACTTTAAATGAAATTTGCTTTTCCTTTCTTCTTTTAGTTCTTCAAGCTAAGAAGATGATTCCTTTCTTCTTTTAGTTCCGAGAACTGATCCCGGAAGGTGCTATAGACTCTACTCAGAAGATGATTTCGTGTTGATGCCTCTGCAATAAGAACCAGAGATTCGTAGGGTTCATCTTGGCATTGCGGTTCTGAAGATTCTTGCCTTGGGCATCAATAATGTTTAAACATTTGATTTTGTTGATGCACCTAGTGCTACAGCTATTGATATGGCCATTAGAAATCTTATTCAGTTGGGAGCTGTTACATCTAATAATGATTTTTATATATTAACCGAAAATGGATGGGATATGGTCGATTGGGCATTAAGCCTAAATCAGGTAAATTAATACTCAACCGCTTCCATCATCATTTGGGTAGAGAGGGTCTTGTTCTTCATCGCTATTATGACAAATGCAAGTAGCATATTTTGCAAAATCGACATCTTGAAGAAGATAAGCTAAAATCGATCGCCTTAAAGTCTGATTACGCCGTGGTAAGCGGTGATCTTTTACTTTGCTTTCGATTGTACAAGGAGTGGGAAAGTGTGCCTCATGAAAAGAAGAATAGTTAGTGTTGGGATAATAGTATAAATGCTAAATCCATGAGGAGATGCGAGAAATGGTGCAACAATGGAAAATTGTCAAAAAATGAACTTAATATCATTATCCCCACTTACTAGCTTTGGAATCCATTGGTCCAGATCATGCATGATAGAACTTTAAAAAAGTTATACTCTCTTCCCCGCCGGAGAATGTAGCTATATTTATTACGAATATGATCGGTGTGGTTATGAAGTAGCATTGACGTAAAAAATGTTCTATTTGCATCCTTCATGTTCTTTACTAACTTTTAGTGAAAGGCCAAATTGGGTAGTTTTTGGTGAAATCCTCTCAATAAATAATCAATACTTGGTTTGTGTAACTGCTATTGACATTAAATCTTTGTATAACCTTTGCCCTCCTCCTTTGTTTGATGTCTCTGAGATTGCTACTCGGAATGTCACGATCGAGAAATTTGTAATTTAATTTAAATATTTATGGAATTAACTAGATATTTAAAATAATTTATTTATTGAGGAAATAAATATTTGATGAATTGTCATGAATTAATTTAGTAGCTAAATTAATTAATGTTAATTGAATCGACTAATGATAATTTTATTTGTTGGATTTAATTTAAGGAGATAGTTAAATTAAATCAATTGCTTAATATTTAAGAAATTGGTTAAATTAAATGAATTGTTTAATTTAAAGGAAATAAATAAATTAAATATAGTGATGTGTCTAATTTATTAATTAAATTAGATATATAACTATTTATTAATGATAATAAGATTTTTATTATTATTATTATAAGTTAATTTAAATCAACTAATCTAAGGTTATTTAAATTAACTAAATTAAGGTGTGACATGAAAACTATATAATATAAATATTATTAAAATAAATTGGTTGGGAGAGTTTTGGTTAGCCAAACAGGGCCTTGTGGCCTTTGACTTATTTTTTTTTAACCCTTTAAACCTTTTAGCTTATTCAACTGACGTTAGTGGGAGTCAGTATATTTTCCTACGCATCTTATTTTCCTAAGGTTAGTGGTGAGTTGAGAGAGAAGAAGACACAGGGGGTTAGAGAGAATTTGAGTGAAATCTCTGCAAATTGTTGAGGGTTGAGGAAGAGACTCACCATCTCGCTAGTCTATAATCAAGAAGATTAAGGTATATCTAATTCTAATTCTCAGACTTGTGGTTTTCTATTCTCTGTAAACTGGTTTTTATGGATTTGTTGTTTAAGCGTTATGTAAATGGTGTGTATTATGTTGTAGAATCTATTAATTATCTTGTATGCGTGTTGTATCAGTTATCAAGTTCGTGAGAAATTGGTTGTAGGAAGAAAAGGAATTAGCAGTGTTTATATTCATATGTTATGGCCTTAGAAAGTATCAATTTTAGTGGTTAATTTGTGTATAAAACTGTAAATTGATGCTTGCATATGGTAGTTCATTGAGATACGAACATAATGCAAATTGAATGGAATGATTTGGCCAAATAACGAATTCGCAGTGATGATTTTGGGATAGACTGTCAAAAATGGAGTTTAATATGAAAAACATGAAAATTGAGAAATTAAAATAGTTCTAATTGTTGTTAAATTGCATTAAGTGGTTGAATATGTTAGCAATCATGTTTTTGTTAGTTGTATATTTATTTTACATGTTGTTATCACCGTTTGATGGGTGAAATTTGTGTTTGTTGGGCTAAAAATGGCCACTGTTCATTGCCATCTCTGCGTCTGTCTGAACACCGGCAAGCAATTGCTTATGCCGGTGCTTAGGCAAAAAAATACAAGAATATGGCTTGATCCCAAGCCTAAGTGTGTGGCGGCTAGACTACGCCCACACTTTCGAATCTGGGACAATGAGGTCTGCTTGTTTGCAGGTCAGGCACAATGGACTTATATTAGTATTGTAAGCATGTTATTGATGTTGAGGCATGATATAAACTATAATAACAGATGTCAATGTGTTGAAATGCAAAGTTATAAAATGAAACCAAATGAGATGTTTTCGAAAGATAGAGTTGAACGATTAAGTTATGTTGATCAATGTGTAATTTCAGAAGCGTTAAGTATGTTAGCTTACGTGGTTAAGTGCTAAGTTAGGGTTGTAACTTAAATGATGGTTTAAACCCTAAAGTTAATATTCATGTGATTAATGGTTGTTGCGATTTCAATGATATATGTGTAGGATAATTGGAGATTATTTTCATTTGTGTAGCTTACAATCAAGGCAAGTTCTCTAACTCTACTTTTATAATTGTGCAAGTTTCTAAATCTTATCTCTTTACATTGAGCAAAGCTTTCTAACTTCATTCTTTTCGTATTGAATGCAAGTTCCCATCCCTAAATTATTATTGTGCAAGTTCCTAACATTCTTTATGAAGTTGAACAAGCTTAACCTATCTTACCTATGTTTGTACAAGCTTATGTAACCTAATTCGTTACATTTAGCGGGATTTAATTTCCTAATTATTATTCAAAGCATATATTGTTCTAATATATTGATTTAAGGGAGATTGTTTTAACTCTTCTATAGCGCTTTGCATGTATATCACGTTTACTCAATTATATATTATTGTTATTTAATCTTTGACTTTGACAACCTTGTTCAAAGCTTTATCGTTGTATTAAACCTTCAAGTAGTAAGCAAACCTTTATTGATTGAATTAGTCTATATTCGAATAGTGTTCTAAAATTCTAGAAACACTGATAAGCTAGTTCCAAACTAAACTTTCTTTAGTGCAAAAATTCTAAATCCAAACTGAGATGAACAACCCTAACATAGAGGATTTTGTATGTGTAACGTTTAGATGTTTGTGCACAATACATGGTACAAAGGGTTGATCCCCCTAAGTACATTAAGAAGGGTCCGTATAGTCTAAATGACTGTTAAGGTTGGGTAATAATACCTATGTACCGGGGACATAGTTCATGGTCTTAAGACCCTCAGATAATTAAAGTTCGAACTTGTTTTCTAGTTAAATTTGTAGAACATGTTCCTTATTGTTCAGCTTTCGTTGTTCACTCTCATGTTACTTTCATTGCTACTTTCTATATCAGTGAGCATTTGTTTGCTCACTCTTGCAATTAACACTGCAGCTAAAGTGGAGAAAGTTGATGAGCCGTCGACTAGCAAAGGCAAGGGAAAGATGTCTAAATGATGAAGACTTATGAGAATTTTATTTTAATGAATTATGTTAAAGACTTGTTTTAATATGTGATGTATTCCGCAAACTGATGTAATAATTTTAAGGTTAGATTACCTGGGATTTAATTTGAGATGATGATGTAACCCTTTAATGGGAAAGATTATTGTTTAAGTTATTTTAATTATGTCTTTATCCTTTATTATGGGTAGTTTGATGTAATAGTTTTTGATAAGTGAGCACCAAATCCTGTGGGAATGGAGTACATGGATTTGGGGGTGTCACAAGTTGGTATCAAAGCTTTAGGTTATGAACCTTAGATGGGGAAACCTTAGGAAGTAACCTTTAAGGAAACAGAAAACATAGAGGTGTTCAACTCTTATCGGGTTTTAAGGAATGGATTAAGGTATCCATTGAAACTAAATAATAAAAGACATTGTGTGCTATGTGTTAACAACTTATGTGCTCGCGAGTATCGAAAATATTAAGTAAAACTTAAAATATTTTGTTGTCAGGATGTCCAACGATAGAGGATCCAGTCCAGCTAGGGAGGTGATACCTCAGATACCTATAGATGATGAGCCCTGGGATATTCACGTAGTGCGAGAGCAGTTGATCCAGGAGGATGAGCCTGTGACTGATCCCAAGGAGAATAGTTCTGAGGAGGTAGAGGAGGATGATGAGGATGAGGATCCTAAGGAGTTTCCACCAAACTCCATATCAGCTGGGATGTATGACGCTCTGTATGACCGTAATGTAGAATTATAGGACGAGGTCGAGGAGCTGAAGGAAATGGTTGAGATGCATCACGCTTCGATGGAGCAGAAGGATGCAGAGATTCAGGAACTTGATTCAAAACTTAGAAACACGGAGTGGGACCTAGTTTATACAAAGGTTCAGCATGAAGACCTGTTGGCAGTGCACGAGAAGATGAAGATTGACATGGAGAAATTGAAAGATGATTTCAAGGAGGAGTCAGCTAAGCGTGTAAGAGCAGAGGATGTGTGGATGAAGGCAACTCAACGTGCAGACCGTGCTGAGGCTAAGGTTCAAGTGAAGAAAGCCAAGATGAAGGAGATGGATTATGCTTTTAATTCGGCAATTGATAGGGCCCAGGATCGAGTCTACTATTATCCACCTCAGTTTGAGAATTCGCCGTGGTTCATGATGGATCGCAGAACGGCGTATCGTATCATGGAGGAGGAACGTTGAGAAGCCTTACGATGTCTTAATATGCCTAGATAGAATAGGATAGATAAAAATATGCGGTTAAATCATGTGAATAAATAAAATTGTGAATCCCTTATTTGGAGATAAATAAAGGGATAGTATGAGTATGTAATCCTGAAACGTGTTTAGTTCAGGAAAGTGGATGTTATAGCGATTATGCTATCTTTATCATGTGTTAAAATGTTTTGAATAAATAAAATAACAAAGTTTGTTTGAAATGTTTTGTGTTAAAGCTTTAATCTTGGAATGTTTAAGTTAAACTTTAAATACCCAAGAAGTTGAGTAATGAGCTAATAAGCGTATATCTTAACAGAAAAGGCCTCCTAGAAGAAGACAACCACATCAGCAAGCACCTCTTGAGGGGTCTACTAATAATAACAATGAGACCAACGCTAATCCAGTTCAACAGCTGGTAGCTCTATTGACAAGTGCACTTGCGAATTAACCGCAAGCTCAAGTCATGACTTTAAAGGAATTCAAAGTAGTTGGACCGCCAGAATTTCAAGGGTCTATGAATCCAGTGGAAGCCCAAACCTGGATTATGGAAATGGAGAAGGTGTTCGACGTTGAACGAAGATCAAAAGACTGTGTTCGCAACGTTCGTGCTGAAGTCTGAAGCTAGCTACTGGTGGCAAGCAAATAAGGTTCATGGAGGACAAGAAGTGATAGCATGGGATATGTGACGCCCCCAAAATAGGTATACATCACCTATTCTGAGTTGTCAATACATGGTACAGAAACAACTATAACTTTATTATTACAACAAATCAGAAATCGTGAGTTTGAATACAAATATTATCTTCTAGACAATATCTATACTCAAATAAATCCTCATCACATTTATTGATACATTATTTTACAAAATGGTGAGGACTACTAAACAATTCTTTTCTAAAACCTTCATTCCATACCCCACTGCAGTACTCGCTTATATTCTCGCCTCCCGAGAAGAAAAATGAAACAAAAAGGAAAAAAAGGGTGAGCTCAAACTAGCCAAAGAAAGAATATTATGACTAAGATAATATACAACAAATTACCGTTAGTCTTCAACAGGAAAAATCTAATAGAATACAATAGACAACAAATTTTAAATCAATATTCGCAATGAAATAATAATTCATTAGAAGAGTTAAGTAGAGAATGCAAACTACTATCTTCTATGTATGAATTTAAAAGTTCATCGCTCATCTTTTATCCTCGTAACATCAATCAATATACATCAGAATCAAATATTCATCTTTGCACTATACAGCCAAAGATATTCATCACTTGGTCATGTTCATCTAAACACTGTTCATCTTTGCACTACTACCAAAGATAATCTTCAGAAATCATTCATCTTTGCACCATGTGCCAAAGATATTCAATAATATCATCATTTAAGACCGAGGATGATGAAAATATTTTTAAAGAAACGAATCCGGTGAAACAAAATGACAAGGATTAAGGATTAAGGATTCAGATTTTGTTTTATCCATGTTCAAAAATACCTCAAAAATAATCATAGTGGTGTAAAATTCAAGAATGATCAAAACATGGATACAATCAAAGCTAGTATCCGAATAGATATTTTGGACAAAAGAAGAAATTTTATTTTTAAATTGAATAGGTCAGATATCGTGAATAAGGCCGATACGTGAATATAGTAACTCGACACCAAAAGATAGAAATTCCACAAAAACATCTTCACGCTTCATGAATAGTACTCATGAATAGTAACTCGTGAATAAGAACTCATGAATAGTAACTCGTGAATAGTAACTCGTGAATAGTAACTCATGAATAGTAACTCGTGAATAGTAACTCATGAATAGTAACCCGACATGAAAAAGTTCCAAATTTGATAAAAAGTTCCAACTAATATTTCAAAGATAATGATATTGAAGAAATAATATCATTTGAGAAGAAAATAACATCCCTTACCTCGAAAGATTAATACTTCTAATTTGAAATGGGGTATAGTCAAGAGAACTTGCACCGTCTAACAATACTCAAAGTATACTCAAAATACTTACAAGAATACGCTCGATAATATAGAGAAAGAAAACTTCAGTTTCTGGTGTGATTTTCAATTCTAACCCAAGACCCTATTTATAGAAATTGCTTAGAACACCAAAGCGTAAAATTTAATAAATTAATAATATAATTATATAAATTTCCTACACATGTCTAGAATATGATTTCAGCCATCAAACACATGCCACATTCTAGAAAAAGTAAGAAAAAACGTTTTTTCTAATTTAAAATAATTTAAACTTCTAAAAATCAATTATTTTGAGACTTTGAACTTCAATAATTCATAATAAATAGCCCTTTCATCAAAAAATTCGAATCACACAAGTTTTTATAGGAAATTCAATTCTCACAACTTTGCGTAAGAAAGTTTTTCCAAATTCCAAATAGAAATTGACCAAATCCACAAACCAGGCGATTTTACAAATTTATAATCAAATTTCAATCAATAAATGGGATCCAACCGACATGTTTAACATGTTTTAAACATTTATTGCAACAAAAATACTCTTCCTCCTCAGATACTCATATATCCCACATTCGTTGTAAAAATATCACCATTATTATATTATTAAAATATAATAATATATTTAAATGAATTATTTTATCGTAAAAAGATAAAATTTCAATTTTCAACAATTGTCACATTAAAAATTTTCTCCATCTATATCCACATAAAATCAATATTTTCCTCATCATATGAATCAATAATTAATTATTCACAAATAATATTACGTAATCACAATATTGATGACAACCTGTGCAGTTCAAGGAAAGAGGGGTTTTCAATAAGAATTTCTCTCTCTCATGGCGCCGCAATTAGGTGACCAAACCTCTCCTTAGTATGTAACTTTCTAGACATTGCCAATAATGTTATCTAATAATATTATTCAGATAATATGAATTATTGCTTCGATAATGAAAATACTTGTGTAATGACAATTATTGAAACAACAAAGAATATAAAATATCAACGCAAAGAATTATTAAATCAATAAAATCTTGAGCAAGAATTATCGTAACCATTATCGAGTAAAGTGCCTTTCACGTAAGAATCAATAATTGGTGCAATACCGTAGCTATCGTGTTTTAACCACCAAGTATTTTAACAAGATAATCTGTAATAACTACTGTTGTTATTTTTAAACAACTTATATTTGTCGTTTTTTCATCCAATCGCTTTCACATGGGGCACACACGGTCGCTACGTCGCATTTAATATTCCCTGACAAGATTTAATATTCCACGACCAAACGAATATTCCCAAACAACAATGAATATTTTATAACCACTTGCTTATTTTGAAGTATTTGCGTATTTTACCCTTAACTATCCACATTAATCAAATCAACCCTTACTATTTCAAAATAATAAATAGAGAAAATTAAATTTCATTAATAATAAGTTGGGGTCTTACAACCTCCCTCCTTATGAAATTTCATTCCTCGAAATTGACGACGTATACTGGTGTTTCAAAAGGTGAAGATACCTCGCTTTCATTTCCGTTTCTAATTCCTGTGTCATTTCCTCTATAGCATGATTCATCCACAAAACTTTAACTTGTGGTATGACCTTCAAGGCGTGGGACATGCTCCTTCCTATCTAAGATCTTGACAGTACCTCCTCACACGTTAAGTATTCGGCTATCTCGTCCCGGTTCTAACTCAATAACGTGGTTTGGGTCTTTCACATATTTACAAAGTACGAGATATGTGAAACACATTATGAACACGAGACATACTTTGAGGTAACGCGAGTCTATAGGCTACATTTCCTACTCGGTTAAGAATTTGAAATGGACCAATAAATCATGGATTGAGCTTTTTCTCTCTTCCCAAATCTTGTAACTCCCTTCCATGGAGCAACTCGCAACAATACATGATCCCCACACTAAATTCCACGTCCTTTCGATGAAGATCCGCATAACTCTTTTGTCGATCTTGTGCCGCTTTGTATACGTTGTCGAATCATTTGGATCTTTTCAGTAGTCATACGTATTTAACTCTCAGTCCTAACAATGTTGCTTCACCCACCTCGTCCCAACATATTGGAGAGCGACACTTTTCGTCCATATAATGCTTCAAATGGAGCCACACCTATACTTGCTCGATAAGCTGTTGTTGTAGGAGAATTCCACCAATGGTAAATACTTATCCCAACTACCCTTGAAGTCTAGGGACACGAGTCTTAATAGATCTTCAAGAGTTTGAATAGTCCTCTCGATTGTCCGTCCGTTTGGGGATGGTATGTAGAACTAAATCGCAAATCTGCGCTCCATAGCTTTTTGCAAGCTAACCCAAAATCTTGAAGTGAATCTTGGGTCACGATCCGAAACTATGGATACGGGCATGCCATGCAACCTCACAATCTCATTCACGCATATACTAGCAAGACGTTCAAGTGAATAAGTCTCCGTGACGGCAAGAAATGAGCATACTTGGTTAATCTATTAACAATAACCCAAATAGCATTGATGCCACGAGAAACCGTAGGAAGACCCAGAACTAAATCCATGGTAATGTGTTCCCACTTCCATTTTGGAATCTCAAGTGGTGCAACGGACCCTTAGGTACTAGATGCTCGCCTTTACACGTTGACAAGTTAAACACATTGAGATAAACTTTGCAATCTCTCTCTTCATATTGTTCCACCAAAATGTATGTCAAGATCATGATACATTTTAGTACTTCCAGGATGGATTGCAAATGGTGTATTGTGTGCCTCCATCATAATCTTGTACTTCAAATCGAGTAGTCGTTAGAACACAAAGTCTAGAGTGGACTCAAGTATTCCTTCTTCATCAATTCTCGCCCTAATAGCTCCTTCTTGTACTTTCTTCTTCATACGCATCGACTCCGGCCGGTGGCTCGAGCAACCTTAACTTTTTATATTAAAGTTGGCTCTACGTCGTATACTTGACATCATCGCACTTGTTCCTCGTGATATGATCTTCTACTCAACGCGTCACTACCACGCTCGCTTTTCAGGATGGTATTGAATAGTGTGGTCGTAGTCTTTCAATAGCTCGAGCCAACGTCATTGCCAAGATGTTGAGTTCTTTTGAGTGAAGAAATATTTATGGCTTTTATGGTCCGAATATATCTCCACTTTCTCCCCATATAGATAGTGCCTCCATATCTTTAAGAACGCTGAACATCACGCTAACAACTCTAGATCATGAGTAGGATAATTCCTCTCATACTCTTTAAGTTGTCGCGAGGCATAGGCTATGTGTAAGACCCCGAATTTTATGAAATAAAAGTATTCAATTTTTTTTTTAATTACTATTCACGAGTTACTATTCATGAGTTACTATTCACGAGTTACTATTCATGAGTTACTATTCACGAGTTACTATTCACGAAAGTACTATTCATGAAGCATGATAATTTTTTTTCGTAAGAAGGCATTACTCAATAATTATTACAGTAATTTCGCTCAATATTTTATTTTATTGATTCAATAATTGCTACGTTGATATTTTATATTATTGTTGTTTCAATAATTGTCACAAAGACATGATATTTTCCATTATCGAGAGCAATAATTCATATTATCTCGAATAATATTATTGGATAACATTATTGGCAATGCCTAGAAAGTTCTCGTCTAAGGAGAGGTTTGGTCACCTAATCAAGGCGCAAGAGAAGGAGAAATTCTTATTGAAAGCCCCCTCTTCCCGGAACCGCCTTGGTCATCAATATTGTGATTTTGTAATATTATTTGTGAATAATTAATTATTGATTTTTATGATGAGAAAAATATTTATTTTATGTGGATATAGATGGAAAAATTTTTAAAGTGACAATTGTTGAAAATTAATATTTTATCTTTTTCTGATAAAATAATTCATTTAAATATATTATTTTAATAATATATTAACGGTGATATTTTTACAACGAATGTGGGATATATGAGTATATGAGGAGGAAGAGTATTTTTGTTGCAATAAATGTTTAAAACATGTTAAACATGTCGGTGGACCCCATTTCTTGACTGAAATTTGATTATAGCTTGTAAAATTGTCCGTTTGTGGATTTCGGTCAATTTCTATTTGGAATTTGGAAAAACTTTCTTCTGCAAAGTTGTAGAGAATTGAATTTCCTATAAAAAAAAGCGAGATTCGAATTTTCTGATGAAAGTGCTATTTATTATGAATTATTGAAGTTCCGAAGCTCCGAAATAATTGATTTTTGGAAGTTTAAAATATTTAAAATTAGAAAAATGTTTTTTCTTACTTTTTCTAGAATGTGGCATGTGTTTGATGGCTAAAATCAGATTCTAGGCATGCGTAGGAAATTTATATAATTATATTATTAATTTATTAAATTTTCGCTTTGGTGTTCTAAGCAATTTCCTATAAATAGGTGCTTAGGTTAGAATTGAAAAACACAATTTAAACTCAAGTTTTCTCTCTCTATATTATTGAGCGTATTCTTGTGAGTATTTTGAGTATACTTTGAGTATTGCTATACGGTGCAAGTTCATTCAGCGTTATTCCAAATGTAAATCTTTGCTCTTTTGAGGTAAGGGATAGTAAGGGATTTTAAGGGTTATTATGTTTTTAGTTTCGAAATTTTTCTGAACCTTCAAAAATTTTGGAAAAATTTGAAATGATATTTTGATGAGTTTTGTAGATTGTGTCCAAAAATGGCGATTTTGGATGTATAGATTGAGAGTTATGAATTTTATGAGAAAAGACTATTTTAAAAGTAACCGCTTATAACTCCTTGTGATTAACTCCAAAATTGATGAAATTTTTATTGGGAGTACATCTATATAATATCAGTATACCGTGTAAATTTCATAATTGTTGGAGAAAAGTATAATTTATGATAAATGTTTAAATATTCGGTGGTGTTGGCCATGTGAAAAATAGTAAATGAATTTTAAAATTTCGAGAAAATATATATTCAATATGGAACTATATTCGCTAAATCCCAGAAAAGAAATATTTTTGGAACTGATTTGGTATTTTTCATGAAAATGTTCTAGTTATGAGTAAATGAATTAAATATGTTATGTGAACTAAGAAAATTGGAAAATATGATATTATGGCTTGAGAATCATATATGAGGTATATGCAGATTTTTGATGAGGGTTTTGGTTATTGGTGATGAAATCTTATGACTTTGGCATTTTATGATGATTAAATGCATTAATTAGTAAAGTGTAAACAATTTAATTAAATTGTTTATAAGTTTAAGAAATGATTAAAATATTATTATAATATTAATAATATTAAATTATGAGATTTCTAAGTGATTTATAACATTTGGATTAAGGTGTTATAAATATGGATATGAATTGTATTATGAAACTTTATCTTTTCGTGTCGAGGTTACTACGCACGATACTTGACTATGTATGTATAACACGGGTACTATTCACTGCACAAATTGTTTTTCTTCTCCGACCAAATTATCGTTGATTTATGAATCTTACTCTTGAAATTAAAACCATGTTTTGATTATATTGTTTTTATATAACATTCTTATAACCCTAATGATGATATTTCTCTTTGACTTGAGTGTAAAGATGAGTAGATTATTGGTATGATCGTGACTATAGGTTCTCTTTGGCCAAAGAGTGCAAAAGTTGAATTGTTGATTGGTATGATCATGACCATTGAATTTACAATTGAATATTTTTTAGCTTAAGGGCAAAGGTGAATTGATCAACATGGTTATAATTATTGTTATATAACTTCACGAAATGATTATGTATTTCTTTGATATATGAATATCTTTGGCTCAGTAGTGCAAAGATGACTTGTTGATGAATATCTTAGCTTTTGTAGTGCAAAGATGAATTATTGATGAATATCTTTTGCTCAGAATGCAAAGATGACTGTTGTTGAATATCTTTTGCTTTGTAGTGTAAAGATGAACTATTGATGAATATCGTTCACCCGTGGTGCAAAGATGAATTTATTAGTATGATTATGAGCAGAGGCTGTGATTTGGTATAACCATGATATTTGATGTTTTGAGGTAAAGACAGTGATGAAAATTATCTTCATTCCGGATGAGAAGAGGAATTTAGAATCACAATTATGATTATGAGTTATTCATATGATTGTGGAAAGGCTGTTGATTGATATTACTGGGATAAAATATTGTTGGTGGACTTTTAACGTGGAGAAGACAATAGACTTTTATAGTCTATTTGACTCTTTTAATGGATTGCTCGTTCATTTGCAACTATGGTTGAAAAGTTTTATCATCTACCATATGTTCTAAATCTCGATTCATTATTGATGAAGACTATTGATAATTTATTTATCTTTAGTCATAATATTCTTTATCGAGCTAGTTGTGCTCACCCTTTTGTTTCACAATTCCTTTCGTGTAATAAAAGTGTAATTTGGGTTGAGCGGGGATAACAAGGAATAGAACGGTGGTCTATAGTTGTTGAGGTTCTCCCTAAAGAGTATGGAAATAATTTTATTGAGGACTTTAGTGTGTTGTATTTTATACATCATTTAATAGTTATTTTGGTGAATTAAATAGGGTGAAGGCGAACCCAACTTTGGAAGGGTGTTTTGTCACTATCATACAAGATGTCTAATGACATACAAACTCGTGTTATCATAAGACATGGTTGTGCTCATCCACTTCTTTGAGTATATTTACAAGCACTACCTATATAATCTTGGTATTTATTTGGAGTATAATACCCAATTAGAGACAGTGGAGATAATGATATGTCAAGAGAAGACTCACCATTGGGAAGAATATGATAGTGATCTTCGCTTTTCTTTGGGGTCTATCGGGTCAACCAAGGATAATTTCGTGGCCATATGATATCTACCATAACCTAAAAGCATGGCCTCCCATGTACGAAGGTTTCCTTGAGCACTTCCCAAAGATTCTAATTTCTAAAACAGGTTTTTGACTATACCTTTATGTAAGGTGTCATTGTGACGTACTACGCTTGGTATATATTTGTATCCAAACTCACAAAGATATGTGTTGTTGTATTTTGCACGACAATTGTTGTAATAAAGTTGTAGTTGTTTTCCGTACCATATATTTGGCGACTCAGAATGGGTTGGATGGTATGGACCTATTTTGGGGTCGTTACACTATGACTTTCCCACGTTGCATGAGAACACATCCTAACCCTTTGCCTGAAGCATCGCTGTAGATAACAAATCCATCCGAACCAGATGGTATTGTTAGAAAAGGTGCCGAAATAAGTCTCCTCTTAAGCTCGTGGAAACTTTTCTCACATTCTTCGCTCCAAACGAATTTTGTATCCTTCCGAGTTAGCTGAGTTAATGGAGTAGCGATTCGAGAAAACCCTTCCACGAATCTCCGATAATAACCAGCTAAGCCTAAAAAGCTACGTACTTCAGTCACCGACTTCGGTTGCTCCAAACTTTGTATTGCTTCAATCTTCGCCGGATCAACAGATACTCCATGTTTCGACACCACGTGCCCAAGGAATGCTACTTCCTCAAGCCAGAACTCGCATTTCTTTAATTTGGCATATAGTTTGTTTTCACGAAGCCTTTGGAGTACCAAATTTTCAAATGGTGCTCATGATCTTCACGACTTTTGGAATATATAAGGATGTCATCAATAAAGACAACAACAAACCGATCCAAATATTCCTTGAATACTCGGTTCATCATATCCATGAAAGTCGCAGGAGCATTAGTCATCCAAAGACATGACTAAGAATTCATAATGCCCGCATCGAAGTTCTAAAGCGTCTTTGGAATATCCTCGATTCTAATCTTCATTTGATTATATCCGTAAGCTAAGATCGATTTTTGAAAAGAATTCAGGCCCTTGCAATCGGGTCAAACAAGTCATCAATACGAGGTAGAGGATACCTATTCTTGATGGTGACATGGTTCAATTCCGATAGTCAATACAAAGTCGCATACTCCCGCTTTCTTTCTTCTTTACAAATAAAACAAGAGCACCCTAAGGAGATGTACTAGACGAATGAAACCGATGTCCAACAATTCCTCGTAGTTGGACCTTTAACTCCTGAAGTTCAATAGGAGCCATTCGATATGGGGTTTTAGAATTGGGCTTTGTATCGGGTTCAAGATCAATAAAGAATTCAACTTCACGTTCGGGGGTAGACCGGGAAGTTCTTGAAATACGTCGGAAAGTCAATAACAACAGAATATTATTCAAATTTGACGTGTCTTTATTCAAATCCATAACATGGGCTAAGAAAGCTTGACATCCGTTTTTCAATAAACGAATAGCTTTATGATTAGATATGCGATGATTGATTTTAATGGTTTAGTTGCTTGAATTGCATAACACAGGTTGGTTAGGAATATGAAAACTAACAACCTTACGAAAATAATCAATTTTGGCATGATGAGTAGTTAACCAATCAATCCCTAAAATCACATCAAAAGCAAGTATCTTTAAAGAGATAAGGTCAACAGGTAAGGTGATGGTGCCAACTTGAATTAAACAAGATTTATAAAAAGTGGATGTGATGAAAGTTTCTCTAACGGAGTTTCAACAGATAGGTCAAAGTCTAATTTCTCCCGAGTCAAGTTTAAACGCGTTGAGCACATGCAGGAGAGATAAATGAATGGGTAGCATAGGTATCAAGTAAGGTATAAACTTCGCAATAATTTATAAATAGCTTACCCGTGATCACCTCGTTTGGGTTCCTCGCATTATGACCATCACAACAAACGCTCTTCCGGAATCGCTGACTTTGACTTTTCGGGACGATTTTTGAGTCACCGTCCCTCATTGAACTAGGGTTTCGCATCTTGCATAATCTCGAGCGATATGTCCTTCCTTTCCACAATTATAGCATACCTTGAACTGTTGCCAGGGCGGTTTGACTCGGTATGTCCTCTTTTCCGTGATTTGTAATATACGACCGGTGGTCGTTCTCCTCCCTTAGAACCCGGGTTGCTTCCCAAGACCGCTGCCTTCACATGGTCATTGTTAAATCTCCTCTTTTTAAAATCTCCTCCCGACTCGCTTCTTCTATTTTCATGGCCATGATTACCACCAGAGTGGTTACCATTTTGTCCGTCTGTTTTTTTCTCGCCTTTGGTTATCATTATTCTCATTGATCGCTATCTCCGTACGATCCTGGTTGTGGTCCCTCGTTGACCGTACTCGTTATCTCGCTTCTAATAATTGAGCCATGTTTACAACATCCTAATAGAGAGAAAATTTATGAGAAATGAGATATATCGACGTATGTCGGGTTTCAAACCTCTAAGAAACATCCGCGTCATACGCTCCTCATTCTCCACCAAATGAGGTGCAAAACTCGATAACTCGCAAACTTTGCCTCGCATCGAGACACCGCCATGTTGTTTCTCGCTCCAATCTAATAAACTCCACTTCCTTCATACGACGAACACTTTCGTGAAAGTATTTGTCATTAAATAGTTTCAAACGTCTCCCAAGACATGCTTTGAAAAGGGCCGATGGGTACGCTTCACGACTCCCACCGATGAGTCCGCTTCGCCACGGAACATAAAGGTGGCGAATGGAACCTTTGTTCTCCGTGCATCCCAAGACATCGAATATCTTGGTAATTTGCTTGACCCATGTTTCCGCCATGATCGGATCCGGCTTTCCCTTAAATTCGGTGGTCCCAACTCTTTGAATCGTCATTGTGACAACCCGTGAATTGCTATCATTTCTCCTCGTATTTTGAACACGAGTCTCCTCGCTCGATTTTTTGCATGAATCGCAAAAAGCTTCTAAACATCCCTCGCTCATCATCGCTTTCGGTGGTGTTGTTCACAGGAGGAACATTGCCACTGCTGTTACGCTCTTCTCCTCGTTGGTGAGTACAGCGTCTCCATCGGCGGTCTCATTTCCTTGTTAATATTCTCACGACATTCTCAAATCATCGTCATAAAACAAGGGTTAATTAAGGAAATCAATATATCACATAATATCCTTATATCTCGACCAACTAAAAAATAAGCTTAGGTAGGACACACTAGCGGAAGGATTTACTCGTCTCTCCCTCCTAGTTCTATTCCCCAATCTCCGCCAGAGATCATATCCCTAAGCTCGATACTAACGCATGGACGCCCCCAAAATAGGTATACATCACCTATTCGAGTTGTCAATACATGGTACGTAAACAACTATAACTTTATTATTACAAAATCAGAAATCGTGAGTTTGAATACAAATATTATCTTCTAGACAATATCTATACTCAAATAAATCCTCATCACATTTATTGATACATTATTTTACAAAATGGTGAGGACTACTAAACAATTCTTTCTAAAACCTTCATTCCATACCCCGACTGCACTCGCTTATATTCTCGCCTCCCGAGAAGAAAAATGGAACAAAAAGGAAAAGGGTGAGCTCAACTAGCCTAGTAAAGAATATTATGACTAAGATAATATACAACAAATTACCGTTAGTCTTCAACAGGAAAAATCTAATAGAATACAATAGACAACAAATTTTAAATCAATATTCGCAGATTGAAATAATAATTCATTAGAAGAGTTAAGTAGAGAATGCAAACTACTATCTTCTATGTATGAATTTAAAAGTTCATCGCTCATCTTTTATCCCCGTAACATCAATCAATATACATCCGGAATCAAATATTCATCTTTTGCACTACTGAGCCAAAGATATTCATCGATTGGTCATGTTCATCTAAACACTGCTCATCTTTGCACTACTGCCAAAGATAATCTTCAAAATCATTCATCTTTGCACTACATGTGCCAAAGATATTCAATAATATCATCATTTAAGACTGAGGATGATGAAAAATATTTTTAAAGAAACGAATCCAGTGAAACAAAATGACAAGGATTAAGGATTAAGGATTCGTACTTTGTTTTATCCATGTTCAAAAATACCTCAAAAATAATCATAGTGGTGTAAAATTCAAGAATGATCAAAACATGGATACAATCAAAGCTAGTATCCGTAATAGATATTTTGGATAAAAAGAAGAAATTTTATTTTTCTATTGAATAAGTCAGATATCGTGAATAAGGTCAGATACGTGAATAGTAATCTCGACACCAAAAGATAGAAATTCACAAAAAAACATCTTCACGCTTCATGAATAGTACTCATGAATAGTAACTCGTGAATAAGAACTCATGAATAGTAACTCGTGAATAGTAACTTCGTGAATAGTAACTCATGAATAGTAATCGTGAATAGTAACTCATGAATAGTAAACCCGACATGAAAAAGTTCCAAATTTGATAAAAAGTTCCAACCAATATTTCAAAGATAATGATATTGAAGAAATAATATCATTCGAGAAGAAAATAACATCCCTTACCTCAAAGATTAAGACTTCTAATTTGGAATATCTGGGTATAAGGTCAAGAAGAACTTGCACCGCTCTAACAATACTCAAAGTATACTCAAAATACTCACAAGAATATTTCGATAATATAGAAAGAAAACTTCAGTTTCGGTGTGATTTTCAATTCTAACCTAAGCACCCTATTTATAGGAAATTGCTTAGAACACCAAAGCGTAAAATTTTATAAATTAATAATATAATTATATAAATTTCCTACACATATCTAGAATCTGATTTCAGCCATCAAACACATGCCACATTTTAGAAAAAGTAAGAAAAACGTTTTTCTAATTTAAAATAATTTAAACTTCCAAAATCAATTATTTTTGAACTTGAACTTCAATAATTCATAATAAATAGCCCTTTCATCAGAAAATTCGAATCTCATGAGTTTTTATAGGAAATTCAATTCTCTACAACTTTGCAGAAGAAAGTGTTTCCAAATTCCAAATAGAAATTGACCGAAATCCACAAACCAAGCGATTTTAAAGTTATAATCAAATTTCACTAATAAATGGGGTCCACCGACATGTTTAATATGTTTTAAACATTTATTGCAACAAAAATACTCTTCCTCCTCAGATACTCATATATCCCACATTCGTTGTAAAAATATCACCATTATTATATTATTAAAATATAATAATATATTTAAATGAATTATTTTATCGAAAAAGATAAAATTTCAATTTTTAACAATTGTCACATTAAAATTTTCTCCATCTATATCCACATAAAATCAATATTTTCCTCATCATATGAATCAATAATTAATTATTCACAAATAATATTACAGTAATCACAATATCGACAAACTGTGCAGTTCCTGGAAAGAGGGGTTTCAATAAGAATTTCTCTTCATCAAGCATGCAATTAGGTGACCAAACCTCTCCTTAGATAGAACTTTCTAGACATTGCCAATAATGTTATCTAATAATATTATTCAGATAATATGAATTATTGCTTCGATAATGAAAAATACGTGTAATGACAATTATTCAAACAACAAAGAATATAAAATATCAACGCAAAGAATTATTAAATCAATAAAAAAATCGAGCAAGAATTATCGTAACCATTATTGAGTAGTGCCTTCTTACGTAAGAATCAATAATTGGTGCAATACTGCAAAGCTACTTGTGTTTTAACCACCTAGTATTTTAACAAGATAATTGGTGAATAACTACGTTTGTTATTTTTAAACAACTTATATTTGTCATTTTCTTCATCCAATCGCTTTCGTTATGGGGCCCATATACATGGTCTGCGCTGTCGCATTTAATATTCCCGACAAAGATTTGAATATTCCACCACCAAACGAATATTCCCCGACAACAATGAATATTTTATAACCACTTGCTTATTTTGAAGTATTTGCGTATTTTACCCTTAACTATCCACATTAATCAAATCAACCCTTACTATTTCAAAATAATAAATAGAGAAAATTAAATTTCATTAATAATAAGTTGGGGTCTTACAGGATAGATTTAAGGAGATGTTATTTGAGATGTACTTTCCAATGAGTTCTCGGAATCAGCTGGAAGTGCAATTTCTGGAGTTGAAGCAAGGAACTATGACGGTGCCGGAATATGCTGCGAAATTTAATGAGTTGGCAAGGTTTGCCACATATCAAGTCAATACTAATAAGCGTAAAGCAAGAAGATTTGAACAAGGATTGAAGCCCTGGATTTACAGCAAGGTTTCAATGTTCCAGCTGAACACATTTGTTGCTGTGCTAGAGAAGGCAATTATCACGGAAGGTGGAAGCGATGCTTTGACCAAGTACAACCAAGAACAAAAGAAGAGGAAGAGTGACAATGAGAATAAGGCGGGTGGAAGTAACGTTGGAAGTAATAATCAGAAGAGGAAATGGAGCGAGAATTCGACAATGGGATGACAACAGGGAAATCAGCAGAAGAAAAAGTTCGAGGCTTGTGCAACTTGTGGGAAGAACCATACTGGGGTATGTTTGAAGGGAAAGCGGGATTCTTTCAACTGTGGTCAGGAGGGACACATTGCACCGAACTTTTTTAGTCCGAAGAAAGGAGCATGTTTTACCTGCGGTTCAAAAGATCACATGGCTCGTAATTGCCCTAAGAAGCCAGCAGGAAGTGCAAGTGGCAAAAAAGGAAACAACAACGGTGGTGGTGCATTGACTATCACTAGACCAGCTCAATCAAGCCGACCTACTGCGAGGACTTTCAATTTGACCGTGCAGGATGCTGTACAGTCTAAGGATGTGGTGTCAGGTATCATTTCGATTAATGGTATTAATGCTTATGTACTATTTGATTCGGGTGCTACTTGTTCATTTATATCCGATGAATTTGCTCAAAATTTAGATTTGCCTTAGGAAGAATTAGAATTTCCCTTAAGTATAGAGATTGCAAATAGGGAAGTGATTCCTGTTTGATTTATATATAAGAATTGTAGAGTGGATATGGAAGGTCACGAGATGATGGTAGATTTGATACCAATTAGACTTGGTGAATTTGATGTTATATTGGGAATGGATTGGTTATTCAATTACGGAGCAGTAATTGATTACCAAAGGAAGTGTGTTAACCTTACGACTCTAAAAGGTCAGGTGTTTTACGGTAAAGAAGTCACCTCGACAAGCAAGTTGTCTGACGGTGATGCAAGCCAAGAAGTTGTTGAGACAAGGATGTGTAGGATACTTAGCCTACATCGTCGATACGCAGAAGAAGAGTGCGAGGTTGGAAGAGATACCAATCATAAGATATTTTACAGACGTATTTCCAGATGATTTGCCGGGTCCTCCGCCGGATCGACAAATTAAGTTCGTGATTGACTTACTACCAAGAACGACCCCGATATCTAAAGCACCATACAGAATTTCCCTGGTAGAAATGAAAGAGTTGATGGTGCAATTGCAAGAATTGCTCGATAAGAAGTATATTCAGCCGAGTGTTTCACCATAGGGAGCACCGATGTTGTTTGTTAAGAAGAAAGATGGATCGATGCGGCTCTGCATTGATTACAAAGAGTTGAATAAGGTCACGATTAAAAATAAGTATCCATTACCTAGGATCGATGACCTATTCGATCAGTTGAAGGGAACGAGATATTTCTCTAAGATAGACTTGAGAAGTGGTTATCATCAGTTGAAGGTGAGGCCGGAGGATGTACCAAAAATAGCGTTCAGAAGTCGGTATGGTTATTTCGAGTTTCTGGTTATGTCTTTTGGTTTAACCAATGCACCTACAGCGTTCATGGACTTGATGAACAGGGTGTTTAAACCATTCTTAGACAAATTTGTGGTGGTATTTATTGATGATATATTGGTATATTCCAAAACCAAAGAGGAACATGTGGAACATTTGAGATTGACGTTGGAGACGTTGAGAAAAGAGAAGTTGTACGCTAAGTTCTCAAAATGTGAATTTTGGTTGGAACGTGTACAGTTTCTCGGGCACGTTATTGATAAGGAGGGAATTTCGGTAGATCCATCAAAAGTGGAAGCCGTAATAAACTGTGATCAGCCGAAGACACCGTCAGAAGTGAGGAGTTTCTTAGGATTGGCAGGTTACTACAGGCATTTTATTCAAGACATTTCCAAAATCGCGACTCCATTGACAAATTTAACTAGGAAAGCGGTTAAGTTTGTTTGGACAGAGAAGTGCAAGGAGAGTTTTTGAGAATTGAAGAAGAGGTTGAGTTCAGCACCTGTGTTGTCATTGCCTAATGATACAGGGAATTTTGTGGTGTATAGTGACACATCGCATAAAGGACTAGGCTATGTGCTTATGCAGAACGGCAGAGTTATTGCATATGCATCACGTCAATTGAAAGATTACGAGAAAGAGTATCCGACTCATGACTTAGAGTTGGCAGCAGTGGTGTTTGCCCTGAAAATTTGGAGACATTATCTTTATGGAGAGAGGTGTGAGATATATACCGACCATAAAAGTCTGAAGTATATCTTTACACAAAAAGATTTGAACATGCGACAAAGAAGATGGTTGGAGCTGATCAAAGATTATGATTGTGAGATTTTCTATCATCCCGAAAAGGCGAATGTTGTTGATAATGCCTTAAGTAGGAAGGGACGGGAAAAGTTAATGATGTTAACTAATCAAGAGAAGCTAGTGTCGGAAATGTCTAAGATGGAGTTGGAAATAAAATATCCGACAGAATCCGATGAAAAGTTATTCCAGATGGGAAATAGTTCAACGTTTGTGGATAAGGTGAGAAATGCACAACTTCGGGATGAAGACTGCGAAAAGATAAAACAAAGAATATCTGAAGGTGAGGAAACCAAATTCAAAATCGATTCAGAAGGGTTACTTCAATTCGAAGGGAGAATTTGGGTTCCGCCAGTAACAGAAGTTAAAGAAGAAATTCTAAATGAAGCTCACAACTCAAGATATTCTATTCACCCTGGGAGTACAAAGATGTACCAAGATCTTAAACATCATTTTTGGTGGCCGAATATGAAGAGGGATGTGGCTGAGTGTGTGTCAAAATGCTTAATGTATCAGAAAGTCCAAGTTGAACATCAAAGCCCAAGCGAATTATTACAACCGTTAGAGATACCAGAATAGAAATGGGAGCATATCACAATGGATTTTGTGGTAGGTCTTCCAACGACTCAGCAAGGTTACGATGCCATTTGGGTGATTATCGATCGACTGACAAAGTCGGCATACTTTTTGCCAATCAAGATTCGGTTTACACTAGATCGATTAGCAAAGCTGTACATGAAGGAAATTGTTTCGAGGCACGATGTACCTGTGTCCATTGTATCAGACAAAGATCCACGTTTCACATCTAATTTTTGGAAACGATTACAAGAGTGTTTGGGAACACAGCTGAGAATGAGCACAGCATACCATCCTCAGACCGACGAACAAAGTAAGAAAACCATCCAAACATTAGAAGATATGCTCAGAGCTTGTATCATGGATTTCAAGGGAAATTGGGATGACCATCTGCCATTGGTAGAATTTTCTTATAATAATAGTTATCACGCGAGTATTGGCATGCCGCCTTATGAAGCGTTATACGACAAGAAATACAGAACTCTATTATGTTGGGACGAGGTTGGTGAACGTCAGCTATTGGGTCCAGAATTGGTACAACAGACTGTCAAAATCGTCAAGGTTATTCAAGCAAGATTAATAGCTGCACAGGATAGACAAAAGAAATATGCCGATCAACATCGACAGAATCAGGAATTCGATGTCGGTAGTTATGTTTTCTTGAAAGTGTCTCCCTGGAAGGGAAAAAATCGATTTGGCAAGAAAGGGAAATTGAGCCCTAGATTTATAGGACCTTTCGAAGTGCTTCAACGAGTTGGCGAAGTGGCGTACGAGGTAGCCTTACCTCCGGAGTTAGAGCATATTCATAATGTTTTCCATGTTTCAGTATTGAGACCATATAAGCCTGACTATAAACATGTTATAGAATATGAGCCCATACAGTTTGAGAAGGATTTGTCATATGAAGAAGTCTCTGTTAAAATTATTGATAGAAAGGAATAAGTATTGAGGAATAAGGTGATACCTTCTGTTAAGGTAATCTGGAGGAACCACAGTGCTGAAGAAGCTACGTGGGAACTTGAAAGCGTTATGATGAAGAATTATCCTCAGTTGTTTACTTGATCTTGTATAGCGATTCTGGGGACAGAATCTTGTTAAGAAGGGAAGAATGTAACGAATAAATTTTGTCGAGTTGTGATTCTGGGGACAGAATCATTTTAAGGAGGGAAGGATGTAACGATCGAGAAATTTATAATTTAATTTAAATATTTATGGAATTAAATAGATATTTAAAATAATTTATTTATTGAGGGAAATAAATATTTGATGAATTGTCATGAATTAATTTAGTAGCTAAATTAATTAATGTTAATTGAATCGAGTAATGATAATTTTATTTGTTGGATTTAATTTAAGGAGATAGTTAAATTAAATCAATTACTTAATATTTAAGAAATTAGTTAAATTAAATGAATTGTTTAATTTAAAGGAAATAAATAAATTAAATATAGTGATGTGTCTAATTTATTAATTAAATTAGATATATAATTATTTATTAATGATAATAAGATTTTTTATTATTAATATTATAAGTTAATTTAAATCAACTAAACGAAGGTTATTTAAATTAACTAAATTAAGGTGTGACATGAAAATTATATAATATAAATATTATTAAAATAAATTGGTTGGGAGAGTTTTGGTTAGCCAAACAGGGCCTTGTGGCCTTTGGCTTATTTTTAACCGACGCAAACCTTTTGGCTTATTTAACTGACGTTAGTGGGAGTCAGTATATTTTCCTATGCATCTTATTTTCTTAAGGTTAGTGGTGAGTTGAGAGAGAAGAAGACACAGAGCGTTAGAGAGAATTTTAGTGAAATCTCTGCAAATTATTGAGGGTTGAGGAAGAGACTCACCATCTTGCTAGTCTATAATCAAGAAGATTAAGGTATATCTAATTCTAATTCTCAGACTTGTGATTTTCAATTCTCTATAAACTGGTTTTTATGAATTTGTTGTTCAAGCGTTATGTAAATGGTGTGTATTATGTTGTAGAATCTGTTAATTATCTTGTATGCGTGTTGTATCAGTTATCAAGTTCGTGAGAAATTGGTTGTAGGAAGAAAAGGAATTAGCAGTGTTTATATTCATATGTTATGGCCTTAGAAAGTATCAATTTTAGTGGTCAATTTATGTATAAAACTGTAAATTGATGCTTGCATATGGTAGTTCATTGAGATATGAACATAATGCAATTTGAATGGAATGATTTGGCTAAATAACGAATTCGCAGTGATGATTTTGGGATATACTGTCAAAAATGGAGTTTAATATGACAAACATGAAAATTGAGAAATTAAAATAGTTCTAATTGTTGTTAAATATCATTAAGTGGTTGAATATGTTAGCAATCATATTTTTGTTAGTTGTATATTTATTTTACATGTTGTTATCACCGTTTGATGGGTGAAATTTGTGTTTGTTGGGCTAAAAGCCATTCTCTTGTTCATCATCAGTCTCTGCGTCTGTTCTCAACACCCGTGGTAATTGCTACCTGGTGCCAAGGCAAAAAAATGGCGCAGCTGCGCTAGTCCCAAGCCTAAGTGTGGTGCAGCTGCGCCACACCCTGAACTGGGATAATGAGGTCTGCTTGTTTGCATGTCAGGCACAATGGACTTATATTAGTATTGTAAGCATGTTATTGATGTTGAGGCATGATATAAACTATAATAACAGATGTCAATGTGTTGAAATGCAAAGTGTAAAGATTTGAAATAATTATTTAAATAAGTTATAAAATGAAACCAAATGAGATGTTTTCAAAAGATAGAGTTGAACGATTAAGTTATGTTGATCAATGTGTAATTTCAGAAGCGTTAAGTATATTAGCTTACGTGGTTAGGTACTAAGTTAGGGTTGTGACTTAAATCATGGTTTAAACCCTAAAGTTAATATTTATGTGATTAATTGTTGTTACGATTTCAATGATATATGTGTACGATAATTGGAGATTATTTTCATTTGTGTAGCTTACAATCAAGGCAAGTTCTCTAACTTTACTTTTATAATTGTGCAAGTTTCTAAATCTTATCTCTTTACATTGAGCAAAGCTTTCTAACTTCATTCTTTTCATATTGAATGCAATTTCCCATCCATAAATTATTATTGTGCAAGTTCCTAACATTCTTTATGAAGTTGAGCAAGCTTAACCTATCTTGCGTATGTTTGTACAAGCTTATGTAACCTAATTCGTTACATTGAGCGGGATTTAATTTCCTAATTATTATTCAAAGCATATATTGTTCTAATACATTGATTCAAGGGAGATTGTTTTAACTCTTCTATAGCGCTTTGCATGTATATCATGTTTACTCAATTATATATTATTGTTATTCAATCTTTGACTTTGACAACCTTGTTCAAAGCTTTATCGTTGTATTAAACCTTCAAGTTGTAAGCAAACCTTTATTGATTGAATTAGTCATATTGAATAGTGTTCTAAAATTCTAGAAACACTGATAAGCTAGTTCCAAACTAAACTTTCTTTAGTGCAAAAATTCTAAATCCAAACTGAGATGAACAACCCTAACATAGAGGATTTTGTATGTGTAACGTTTAGATGTTTGTGCACAATACATGGTACAAAGGGTTGATCCCCCTAAGTACATTAAGAAGGGTCCGTATAGTCTAAATGACTGTTAAGGTTGGGTAATAATACCTAAGTACCGGGGACATAGTTCATGGTCTTAAGACCCTCAGATAATTAAAGTTCGAACTTGTTTTCTAGTTAAATTTGTAGAACAAGTTCCTTATTGTTCAGCTTTCGTTGTTCACTCTCATATTACTTTCATTGCTACTTTCTATATCAGTGAGCATTTGTTTGCTCACTCTTGCAATTAACACTGCAGCTAAAGTGGAGAAAGTTGATGAGCCGTCGACTAGCAAAGGCAGGGGAAAGATGTCCAAATGATGAAGACTTATGAGAATTTTATTTTAATGAATTATGTTAAAGACTTGTTTTAATATGTGATGTATTCCGCAAACTGATGTAATAATTTTAAGGTTAGATTACCTGGGATTTAATTTGAGATGATGATGTAACCCTTTAATGGGAAAGATTATTGTTTAAGTTATTTTAATTATGTCTTTATCCTTTATTATGGGTAGTTATATGTAATAGTTTTTGACAAGTAAGCACTAAATCTTGTGGGAATGGAGTACTTGGATTTGGGGGTGTCACACGGAAGCTGCAAGTAAGGGTTTTGACTGGTTGTATTGTGGATGGTTTGATTTAATTTTTGCTTTTAAGACACACCAAAGTGGTATGAGGTACTGTACTAAGACCACTAAAGGCCTTTTTTTTGAATTTGGGTCTGTTCTTCTAGAATGTGGTCTAGCAACAACTTTTGTATTATCTATTAGTAAATATATTTTTTTGGGATGATTGACATCAGATTGCTGTATTGGAAGACCTAAAAGATGAAGCTGCAGAGCAAGTGGATGTTGAAGTTGAGGATGAACCTAGACCAAGTGAGACTAACACAGAGGCAGCAAAGCCAAATTTTAAGACCGATGGAAGGCAATGTGGCTTATGTGGGGGAGGAATTGATGGCAAACCTCCAAAAGTATTAGTACAGGATGGTCAACTATCACTGATTATATCATATCCTGCTCTCAGACCCAATTTTGGTAAGTACACATTGCCACGTTAGTTTTTTCTTGTTGTCTACTGAAATTTGGCGCAGAACTCATTGCTAGGATGTTTACTAACACTGCTATCCCAACCCAGTCCATTACTTAAGGTATCATTCACCTGTTAAAATTTGAACTCCATACTAATGCTAGGTTTCATAGAGATAAAACTACACCATGTTATCACCATTTAGATTTAGATCTGTAATTCCCTCTCTCTCTCTCTCACCACACACACACACGACACACTCTTTGTCTTGTTTCTTACAATATTTTCAGCCATATTATCTTCTCCCCCCGATAGTTCTGCATTCTTATAGGTTTACAGTAAGTTATATAGTGTAGATTAAACAGTGTTCACTGACACAAATGATGCAACTTTCTGTAGGTGGCTCCTACTGAAGGGATGGCTCTGCTTCACATTCACGGGGCCATGTGTATGCTGCATGAAGCAAGGAACGTTACGAAGGGTGTCAAGTATGTCTTACGGTCAGATGTAGCTTTTGCTTGATGTGTGTCTGCAGCTGTATGAATTTTGGTAAGTCTACATCCCATTATCACATTTAACTGCCATAAATTTCCAGTTGCCTCTCATATGTGACTCTCTTATTTCATCCCTGAGTTGCTGATTCTTTTGGCCATGCTCTTTATGGCTGATCAATCACCATTATCATCCATTTTTTACTTACAAGTTACAAATATTTGGGAAAATAAAGTGAAAATTTGTGATTTGAGAGTTGTTTTGATGGCAGTGGTAATTCTAGAGTATAGAATTAAAAAGGAAATTATATTTTGATAAGAAGTCCAGTTTATTTTTATCTTGAAAAGCAAAAGTATGTCTTGAAATGATATTTGAATGGCACCTCAAAGAATACTAATTAAGTATTACATTTGACAGTAGCAATTAAAACTAGAGTTGTAAATGTGTTCACTTTAATGATGTATTGCAAGTTTATTCAAATATTTATTGATTAATTGGTAGAGCTCAACTTACATTTGCAACTCTAATGTAATTCCATTTTTTGATACACATGTAGTATCTACATAACAGAAAAGCAATTACATTTGAAGGTTCCATACATGTGCAAATCATTCTACTCTAGATCACAGATGTAATAGCGTTTCTTAATTTCATCTCTGAAACAATTTGATTTCTTTATTCACTTTTTTATTTTGCAATGAATTTTTGTTTGAAAATTGACCGGGGCTTACATGGAGTACTTACGAAAGATAGAAACAATTGGAGTGGTAGTATTTGCCAGTGCTAAAGGATTAGTCTAGCAAGATATCAAGAACGATTGCTGTAACTAAGTTAACTGGCATAACATCGATAAATGTGGGCTGCTTTAAAACCATCTTTTGTTCTTGATTATTGGATCAGGTTTAATACATTTATCATGTGGTATCAGGTTTTGTCAAATCAAGAAGCCATGGATTGTATCAAACACATTAAGGATGCTCGATCGCCAAAGAAAAACACCTTCACCAAGAGGCACTTGCAAGGAAGAGCATCGATGATATTTCTGTGTGGTTGTAAAGTTCCAAAGTGATCCTGCATAGGTTCCTCCCACATCTCAACCCCCAAATTTTGTTTAAGTTAAAAATTGTCATTGTTAGTTATTTGTATCTTAATTGGTAATTGTTAGCATGTTCTCAGATAAGTAATCGGTGTTCATTTTGCCGATAAAATAACTCATCTGTTCATGTTGTTTTGAGTTTTATATGTTGAATAAATCATGGATGCTTTAGACTGTGGTCGCCAAGGCATATACCGAAAATTATAGAACAATCAGTCAAAGTCACAGAGAACTTTAAAGAAAAAAGTTTGTTAAAAGTCATCATTCATAGTTTTGTTTTTATGCTCAACTAATTTGTCATGTAATTCAAAGAGACTGGTGAACTGAATAAAGTTTCCAACAAAAAAAAATTAATTTCAGACTCCAAAATACTACTAAATAATACCAAGTACTATATGTTAAAGAATGACCAATACACTTTTTCTCTCGTTTTGGCATAAAAGGCAACTATCAACACATATTTCGAAAGGGGGCGCCTGACTCTCACTTTGTCCATTCCTCAATTGAGGGGTGTACATTATTCACCGGCCCTTCCGACTGGGACGATTCTTTCCAATAGTTTCGGTTGTATCAGTTGTGAACTTCAGCTCACAAGGCCTGAATATGAAAGTCTGCAGGGGTTTTCTTCTCTTTCAAAAGTAGTTCATGAAGAATTATTTTGATGTGAGCTATCTGACAGTGAACCCTATTCACAAGCTCTCAGCGCTGATATGACGAAAGTTAAGAAGACTTTTTAAGTTTCAGTACTATTATTATTATTATTATTTCGTAATCAAATTAAGACAATTAGCTACTAGACAATGACAATCTCATCAATTAATTTGCATGTAAAAGTAATAAAGAGTAAAGTGTTTATAACGTGTTAAAATTGTAGAAAATTTTAAATTCTATTTATGTCATGCTTCCGCTGTTTTACAAAGTTATTGTATGTATATCTTGTTTCTGTAAACCAACAAGAACCCCTAAAAAGCCAAACCCTAATGGATCCTGGGTGGTCCCTCGATGTCTTGTGTAATCTCCAGCAAATGTTTCAAATCTTGCTCAATCTTCTTGTTTCCTTAATTTTCTTGAAAATAAATCAAGGTGAATCAAATCAAAATATGAAAATTAAATATTACCAAATAAAATAATTAATATCTTATCAAATCAAATCATATTTTAACAAATCAAATCTTATCTTATCTTGAAACCAAATTAAATCATTGAATGTTAGAACATATTATTTATTTCCATAACACTTGTAAAGCATATATGGAACACTACATATTCATCCCGGTCTACTCATATTCTTTCATTCTTCTAGCTTTCTTTGAAATATCTCTCTTCCTTAAATTTTCTTTCTTTCTTCAAAGAAGAGACAAAAACAAAAGAACGACATTCAATTAATATAGCTACTATAATTCTAAGTCGCCTTGTGGAACTACTGAGAGAAGTGAAGAGCCGAAGCTTTGATCAACATCACAATTTCATTTTCTAGAACAAGGGGCGCTTTGATTTTGTCATGCACCATTGAGTTCCTAGCTCCCCCAAATTTTGTACAATCAAGTAGCAAAACCAACTTTGGGATCTCAGATTGCATAAACCTCCCTTTAAATTGAAGAATATACTCCACCAAATTGTCCCAGACAAATAAGACTGAATGGCAAAAAGGATAAATTTGATTAGCTGCAGTCTACTTGAGTAAATGAGAAATCTTGCAGTCTAGGAGGACACTCTAGCAGTGATTTATTGAATAAAAGGCATGCAATCCATATGGGAAAGCTTAGATGAGATAAGGGGAACCTCAAAAAATCTGATAGGTAGAACACCAATATGAAACCCCATAATAGAACAAATGCTATTATGCCATTCGTCTTTAACATTATATAAAACACAGTGACTCTTCTGAGCATTTCGAATTAAGCTAGAGAACAATGAGAAAGACTAAATACAAGAAAGAATGATTTTAACTGAAGGCAGGCTACCATGGAAAAAGATCAACAAATCATCAGGAAAATAAAGATGAGTGAGTTTGCAAGTCTCGGTTCGCTAGTGGAATTTAAAGACAGGCAAAAGAGCATCCTTGTTCAAAATAATTGAGAGGGCTTCCATAGCTAGCACAAACAGGTAAGGGGAAAGAAGATCCCCTTGCCTTAGTCCTCTGGACCTTCGGAAGCAGCTTGCAAGAGCTCAATTCACTTTAACAAAAAACATAGCTGTAGAAATGCAAACTTTAATCCAATTAATGAAAGTGGGAGGGAACTTAAGAAGGCTCAATCTTTAAGGCACATCTAGTAAGACCAAAATTCCTATGGTAGTTTCTGAAAAGTTCTTGGGAAAGAAGAATATTATCACTGATGCTTCTACTAGAAATGAAGGAAGATTAGGCATGGTCAATTAGAGAGGGAAGGACCTTCTTAAGTCTATTATCAATAATCTTAGAGATGCATTTATAAAAAGTGTTACAACAAGATATTGGCCTAAAGTCAGATATATATGAATGATTATCAGACTTTGGGATCAAGGCAATAGCAGTAGCATTAATTCCACAAGGAAGGTGGCTCGTATCAAAAAAACTAATGCACTGCAGAGGTAAATTCAGCCCCAATGATATCCCAACAATGGAGGAAAAATTAACATTAAAGCCATCCGGGCCAAGCCCTTGTTAACCTTTATAGACTTAGGCATATAGAAAATCTCATCACCCAAAAGAGGGGAACCATATTAAAAGATTGGATAGAAATAATCTGTTCAATAACATACTTTTCCAGCTCAGCAAATCTAGGATAGTGATCGAAGAAAGAACCTAAGAGATCCTGGTAGTAATCAACAACAACCTACTGGATATTAGCTTGGTTCTCTACCAATTCCCCATTATAGTTATAAATTGCCAAAATTTTGTTGTTGTTCCAAATGCTCTTGATAGCATTAGAAAAAAACTTGGAGTTTTTGTCCCCTTGAGAGAGCCAAATTACCCAAGATTTTTGTTGCAACAGAGATCCTCTAAAGCAAGGGCATTCCATAGCGATTGTATACAAAGAAATTCCTGACTAAGAAAGGAGGTGTTGTGGGGATCAGAGTGAAGAGAAGACTGAATGGTAGAGAGCTGGGCCTAAAGGATACATACATTATTATAAAGATTACCAGCCGATGAGTTAAGTTGAACAATAGATTTCTTAGTTCTCCTTATCTTTTCAAAAACAATGAACATTGGGTTGCCACGAATTTGAACATTCCAACTATCAGAGATTGCAACATTAAATTCTTCTAGATCAATTATGAAGTTGAAAAATTAAAAGAGCTTCTTGACCGTTTGAAGGTGAAGGTCAGTTTTAAGGATAAAAAAATGAACCTACAATATATAATTCAATAATTTATTGTTTAAATAAATATTTAATAATTATAACTACATTCTCAAATTTCTAATTAAATATATTATCTTACATTTAATTGATTATTTCAATAATTAAAATAATAAATCATTATTAATATTCGTCGTGTGCTTCTCATGGGAATGGTAAACGAGTTTATCTAAATGAGAAAAAATGGAGATAAGTCAAACACTAATTAAATATTATTATTGAAATTAATGAAAGTTCATATTGTACACTTTCTTTGTAAGAATTATAAGAACAATCCACTCATTACACATCTCTCTAATAAAGTTACAATCGGCACTTATCCACGTAACTGATAATTAAAAAGTCGATGTAAAATTGTAGTACTTAAAGCTACATGTAACACTTTGCGTCAAGAAAAATACTAGATGAGTCATTTTCAAATTTATTTTTATTTTGCACGGGTTATCAAACTTGAAATACTAAACACCTATCAAAATTTACTCAACCTCCCTAGGTGATTGACACGTGTATGTCATATAAATGTTAACAGTTGATAAAATATTTTGAAATGGATAATACTATGTGCACCAACTATACACAAAATTTTGTGTACTAAGAGTATGATTCAAATATTGCTTACCAATTAAATGAGCAAAATATTCAGCTGTAGGTCTCGCTCCATATTTTTTCTTTGTTTTTATACTTAATGTGCACAATTTTTTATATAATTGGTGCTCCTAGCATTACTCTTCTGAAATTTATAATAAGAATGTGTCAGATCATTCTTTCTTATGTATGAAACCGATCTCCTCACTATCCTCCTAGTCTTTCTAAAATTGGTTTATTTAATTTTTGTGGTCAAATGGATCAATTTAAAAAAAAATCAGGATAGTTATTTATATTTTCAAACATATGAAAATTGAAGGTGATAGTAAATTCGATATAGTTTTCTTATATATGGTTCTCCTCTTATATTTACAATAAAATGGTATATATTTTGATTACAAAAATGGTCAATTTGGTATTGAAAAAATCAAATTAAATCAATTTTTATGTAGAGCAGGGGACTAGAAATTAATTAATAGGAATATTAATGTTGAAGGAAAATGATATACATGTGTCGGACAAATATTTGACAAAATTAGATCATGTAATTTCACGTGATCAAAGTATATGCGATAAGATCGAATAAATTAAAGTAAAACTTTTATAATGTATAACATGACTCATTGTTGAAATTAATGGTATGTCATATTGCACAATTGCTTTATCATCAGGAAATCAAAATTGGTGTTTGATTGCATCTTAATGTAATTTAATAGCCCACCTCTTAATGAATTTTAACAGCCCATATCTTTGTATTAAGAGGTATTCTGAATAGTTTTGACTCAAATTTGTATCTTAAATATTCAGAGGGCCTCTTAATACAAAGATGTGAGTTATTAAGATATATTAACACTCTGTTTCTAAGTTTTAAAATTGACGAAAAAGAAAAAAAAAACTGGACAAAAAAAGTTAAGTTTTCTTTCCAATTCATATGTTTCTGAGTTTTTTAATAAGAGAAAAAGAAAAGAAATGGATAGAAAACTTGGTCACTTTTCTTGTCAAAGTTTTCAGTCCAAAATAAGTCTGATTTGGATGGAAAAGAAATTGGAAAAAAAATACTATTTTTATAATTATCATAGTATCCTCAACTTTTAATATAATAAATTGTAAATTACAACTCATGTCTCCAATTTATTTTTATCTACTAAACCTAAGTTGATAAAGAGAAAGAGACATCTTGGCGTCAGGTACATGCCTTTGCTTATCTGCTTTACCTTCTTTGGAATATCAATTTTTTGTTACAATTTCCTTGTGAAGACTTCATATGGAGTATAAGTTATGATTGATGTAATGATTCTCCTTTACTGAATCTTAAATAGTAGATTATAATAAAACATACTATTATCAATGACTTGAATGCTTTATGCAAATATGTTATTAAATGATTTATGATGTATATATTTAAAATAAGACATTTTATTGTAGTTATAATTTCTTTGCCTGTCATACCATGTTTTAGACTAATTTAGTACTATTAGATTAAGAGGCAGAACTAGGGGCTGGGGGGTATATGGGGGGGGGGGGGGGTAGTATGACCCCAACCTTGGAATCTAAAGCATGCTAATGTTAGTTAAACTTGATCTTCGTTATGAGATGGTATTAATTCATTTGTTTTCTCATGTCCTTCTACTTATAATAAATTAACAATATTACTATAAGATAAAATAATGTTAAATAAGTTTGATGATTAATTAATTAAGATTGCACTCATTTGTTTTACTGACTTCATCGTATCTTGTCATCGATTTTTTGTAAATGAGAATAACTTAATTCATTTTCTTGATTTGAGTAACTCCTCTCAATTGTCTTCAAGGAAGATGACCAGAACCAGAATATAAGATTTTGAATATATATTATTGTAATTTGTAATTTATCTATAGACGTAGCTAATCAGTTGACTAAAAACTTTAAAGTCTGATTAATAGTCCCATATTTCGGGGAAAATTAATATATATATATATATATATGTGTGTGTGTGTGTGTGTGTGTATTTAAAGTCATTAGACTCACAACTCAAAAGTTGACAATGGTTGAAATATGATGTTGTGAAATACTATAATTGAGCAAAATAAATTTGAAAGAAGCACTCCAAGCGTTAATAAATAATTTTTTTACTGATGTATTTGGACCCCCCCTCTAAAAATGTTCTGGTTCCGCCACAGATTAGATTGTCACTAAGTAGATAATTTATTTATGATTTTGTGAACAAAAATATGAATTTACTATTATTGTTTTATATCCATTTGTTGTTGTGTATTTAACTTTGAAACTCATTCAGTTTTATTGATTGAATAAATGGATGATTAGAATGGTAAATTTTGAGATTTTATGGTTTGACTACATTTTCTAGTAACATTGATCTTGTCACTAGTACAAAATCATAAAAAGACAACACTTAAAAGATGAAGTTTTTATAAAAAAATGTTGTGGTATTTTTTTTACAACGTTTTTTTAACAAAACGTTGTAGATACATATAAAAAAATGTTATGTATTTATAAGGGTAATTTTTTATTTTAAATAGATAAAAAAAAAATTAAAAACGTAATCTATGTAAAAAACACGGAGAGGAAAAAAACGCTGAAGTCAAAATTTGAAATGAAACGCGGAAAGAGTACTTTCTTCTCTCTCGTTTCTTCCTCTCATTCTTTCTCTCCCATTTTCTCTCTTTAGTAGCAGCGGTGACAAACCCTCATCCCTTCGTCGCTCCCTCACTAGCGACCTCCTCCTCTTCCCCCCTCCTTTATCTCTCTCTCTCTCTTGCTCTCTTACAGTAGATCGATAGTCTCCTCCTTTTTCTTCACAAACATCCCATATTCGAACCAGTAAATAGTTTTAAAGTTTAATCTGGTAAGAGCTCTTTCTCTCTATATTCACAAACGTATATATGTATATATCTGCATATTATATGAAATATATTATTGTTATGTATTTGAAAATTGCTTATTTAATTTCAGAAAAGAAAAGCGAAGATGAGTAAAGGGATGGGAGGAGCGGCTAGAGCCAAGGGAAGAAGAAGGGAGCGACCTTCGTGATCGATCATGGAAAGCCGGTGGAGGACAAAATTATGGACATTGCTTCTTTGGAAAAGTTCCTTCAGAGAGAATCAAGGCGGTGGCAAGGCCGAGCTCGGGTGATTCTGTCTCCGTCGTCCGCGAGAAGAGCAAGATCACCGTCACCTCTGACAACAACTTCTCCAAAATGTATTCAAAAATTTAATATTGTGATTTCTTTACCCATTTCTTGGTAAAAACATTAGAGTTGATTTATATAATTAAGTAAAAAATAATAATAATTTGTGTTTGATTAGATAGAACCCAACTAAAGGCGGGATAAAATACTAAATTACTTATTAGGATTCAGACATTGATGGTTATTAGCACATTTACAGACATGCGATTCTATTGCTAGCTAGTAGCATTATATAATTAAGTTTAGGGTTTTTTTTCTTTTCTTTTCTTTTCTTTTTAAAATTTTTATGAACAGGCTAATTTATGTTAGAATCGGTTCCTATATGCATAAAGTGAATGATTGTTTCGTGCTTATGGGTATAATGGTATTCCTTGAACATTATGGTCTCCTTTGAAGAAGTTCAATGATTTAGACAAAATGGATGTAGGGGCATCACCTGTTATACATCATCCTCTGTCGGTCTATGGGAAGAGTAATAGTAGTAGTTAAAATAATAGCTTGAAGCTAACATTCTTGAGAGATGATCAGGAGAGATTTGAGTTGGCGGACTTCTTTGAGGCGCCGGTGAGATATTGGGTAATGGGTGTTTGGGTCTACTTATAAAGCGGCCATCGGGAGCAATGGCCCGGTTATGGTTGTGAAGAGGTACATGCAAATGAATAATGTGGGGAGGGAAGAGTTTCAAGAGCATATCAGAAGGTTAGGAAGGTTGAGACACCAAAATTTCCAATGAGCATAAAGTTCAGTCCTTTACCTTGGGACACCAAAAATGAACTTCATGCTAATTGGATCCCTTGTTGTTAATCTCAATTCAAGTACTCTATTTTCTCATCAATTTTCCTTTCTTAATATTTTGAAATATTTAAGATATGAATTATACAGACAAATTATATGAACAATAGATAGTAAAAAACGCATGATACAGTATACACTCAATTTTTTTTATTGTTCTTGTGACCATTAATTGATATCTATTTTTACTACTATGTTAATATTGATTATGTTTTTTTTCCTTTTAAATGATTAAGAAAAGGGTGGGAATTATTAACAAAAAAAAATATTTTGAAATGAAGAAAATGTTATTATTATTTTTTTGGTAATTAAGTTGAATGATAAGCAGGAACACCTTCACGTGCCATGCTTTGAGGTGATTGATTGATAGATGAATACCGTAAATACTCCATTTAGCAACTGGTAAAATATTTAATTAGTACTGTAGTACTACTATATGTTAGTGGGGGAAGTAAATCTTAACATTTGGAGTCAGAGAAGAGGAGAGAAGGGAAAAGAAGTTCAATGATTATTTCCTATGGAGAAACAAGAAGATTTCTGCTGGCGTGCTTGGTTTTGCCACTGCTATTTGGGTGCTTTTCGAATTGATTGAATACCACTTGCTCACTTTAGTATACCATATCCTAATATTGGCTCTGGCAGTCCTTTTTCTATGGTCAAATGCATCCAACTTTATCAACAAGTAAGCTTGTCAGTATTTCTCACACTCTTGTTGTTCAATCTGAAGTTATCTAATACCTTGTGCTATGTTCCTTGCATTATCAGGTCTCCACCTAACTTTCCAGAAGTTATACTTCATGAGGATATTGTCTTAGGTGTGGCAGTTGTCCTCAGAATTGAAATCAACAGAGCTCTTGCAATCCTACGTGACATTGCAGCAGGGAAAGATCTGAAGAAATTTCTTGTTGTATGTTTAATTCATTTTTTTAGCACTAACCAGTTTTATTATGAGAGTTTGATAATGGGGTTGGGATTAAGACTCTTAGAATATCATATTTGTGTTTACTTCTGATTTTTGATAATGGGGTTGGGATTATAATTTGGGTGCTCAAACAGAGAATACTTACCCAATGCTTAATGTTGTAGGAAAGTGGCTTGGGAGCAGACAAATTCGATGCAACTGGGCAGCGAATAGTGCCGGAGCTGACGATAAACAAAATTCAGACACCAAGAGAGTTGTCGAACTAACCAATGGAACATCAGGTGAGGTCATGAACCTTTAGACTTCCAAATCTGTTATATTCTGAGGTACGTAAAAGTGAAAACTAATTACAGAACTTCTTTGGTGTATACTTTTCTCTTTCCTATTTCTGCTTTATTGGTTAGGTGTGGCTATATTTTAGTTTGAACTTTATGTATAATTGCAGTTCTGTTGCTGCAGTATACTTAGGCACTTCATTGCTTATGGTATTTGTTAAGTTGTTAGCATGTTCTCTATTTTTTCCCCTTCAAATTACATAAAAAGTAATCTTGTCAAACCTCTTAAACCTTGTTCTGTTTGCCAGGTTGCTTTGTTTCCATTTAAATGGTAATGTCTTAATTTTACTACTTTTATTTAGCAAATCCTTTAAAGGCGTTTAAATATAATTAGGTTTTAAGTATGAGTTGTAAGATTTTCACAATACCTATAAGTTTGTTGTGTGTGCATTTGCTTTTGGTTTCAGAAGCTACATTGTGTAAGAGTATGTATTATACAAGCTATAATAATATGCTAATTTAAATTTGATTATGTCGGTTTTAACTATGTCAAGTTTTAACTAATTTATTTTGGTGAAAAGGATCAGAGAGAATTCCTTGAGCGTAATGCTCCATTTTTGCTAATTCAGATCCCGATATGCCTGCTATTCCTAATCCTACCACACAAGTTCATGATTGGCTTCTACTGTAACATATCCTCAACATTGGAACATATATCCGAAAGAGTTTCCTTAAAAAATGGGTCGACCATTACTCGACCGGGATGTCCCAATGGTCGATGTCCCGTGTTAGTTCGGTGAAGGCCTCCTCACCAATGCTAGGGGTCCGAGCTTTATTGAGGGGATCTCTAAGTCATCATTTGTAAAGCAAGCATCTGATCTGAAAGGTTCTTCTGTAAAGGTTAGCTCTACTACCTTTTATTGTTATTTATTTTTTATGTTTTTTGGTTTGGTGCTATTATTATTATTTATTATGTTTTTTGGTTTGGTGTTGTGTGCTAATATCATTGTTTTCCCAAGATTGGATGAAGTTCTCTTCTTACAAGGAGTGATCACTTGGCCTGTCTCTTGGCCTAATATCATCCATTAATCATGATGTAGCATACAATCTCTCTTAGCAAAAGTTATTGGCGTATTTTGAGAGAACCTAGGCTTTTTTGAACATGCTTAGGTAGTAGTTTAATTTTATGGATAGTTTAGTTTATTTTGTGGATTGAAAAGTGAATTTGAGATGTATATATGGATAGTTTGGTATATATTTTGTGGATATAGTAATTTAAAACTATAAATGAATGGTATTATTAAGATGTATTTTGAATGGTTGATATATTTTGGCTTTAAATTTAAATGAGAATTTAGACCTTTTAGCTATATATCATGGCATTAGCATATTGCAGGTGCATTGGTAATATAGGTGAACCACAACCTTTTTTTTATCTACAACATTTTAAAAATGTTGTTTATTTGTATAAATAAATGACACCTTCTAAATAGATGACACATTATAAACGTTATGTAAATGTGCCTAAATCTTGCAGTCCAGGAGGACACTCTACCAGTGATTTATTGAATTAAAGGCATGCAATCCATGTGGGAAAGCTTAGATGAGATAAGGGAAACCCCAAGAAATCTGATAGGTAGAACACCAATATGAAACCCCACCATAGAACAAATGTTATTCTGCCATTCTTCTTTAACATTATATAAAAAACAATGACTCTTCTGTGCATTTGGAATTAAGCTAGAGAACATTGAGAAAGACTAAATACAAGAATGAATGATCATAACTGAAGGCAGGCTACCGTGGCAAAAGATCAATAAATCATCAGCAAAACAAAGATGGGTGAGTTTGCAAGGCTCGGTTCGCTAGTGGAATTTAAAGCCAAACAAAAGAGAATCCTTGTTTAAAATAATTAAGAGGGCTTCCATAGCTAGCACAAACAGGTAAGGGGAAAGAAGATCCCCTTGCATTAGTCCTCTGGACCTTCGGAATTAGCTTGCAAAAGCTCCATTCACTTTAACAGAAAATATAGTTATAGAAATTCATTTTTTATGTTTCTATCAATTTAATGAATTATTTTATGATTATTTGGTGATATGTTAATGATTTTAATGATTTTAAGCCAAATCCAAGAGCAATCAGAGTGAAAATCAATATACCAAAAATTTATCTACTTAAGAATAGAGCTTTGAATCCTTGAAGCCCAAAGAGAAGAAGGGGAATGAGAGATAACCTTGATAAGGTGCTAGAGGATGAGAACCATATTCCAGTCAATAAGACTCTTGATAGCTAGACCCCCCCTCAAACTATGGCATGGATAGATCCTTCCAAGAGACTTTGACTTCAAACTTGAGAAGATATGCGCCTTTCCAGAGAAATCTACAAAGAATCGACTGAATTGATCTCATCACAGACTTGGGCAAAAAAAAGGGCTGACCAATAAGACTGAATGGTAAACAGGACAAATTTGATTAGCTGCAGTCTACCTGAGTAAAAGAGAAATCTTGCAGTCTAGGAGGACACTCTAGCAGTGATTTGTTGAATTAAAGGCATGCAATCCATGTGGGAAAGCTTAGATGAGATCAGGGGAACCCCAAAAAATCTGATAGGTAGAACACTAATATGAAACCCCACAATAGAACAAATGATTTGCCATTCGTCTTTAACATTATATAAAACACAGTGACTCTTCTGAGCATTTGGAATTAAGCTAGAGAACAATGAGAAAGACTAAATACAAGAATGAATGATTGTAACTGAAGGCAGGCTACCATGGCAAAAGATCAACAAATCATCAGCAAAACAAAGATGAGTGAGTTTGCAAGGCTCTGTTCGCTAGTGGAATTTAAAGACAGGAAAAAGAGCATCCTTGTTCAAAATAATTGAGAGGGCTTCCACAACTAGCACAAACATGTAAGGGGAAAGAAGATCCCCTTGCCTTAGTCCTTTGGACCTTTCAAAGTAGCTTGCAAGAGCTTAATTCACTTTAACAAAAAACATAGCTGTAGAAATGCAAACTTTAATCCAATTAATGAAAGTGGGAGGGAACATAAGAAGGCTCAACAGATCCAAGATAAAACTCTAGTTGACAGTGTCAAAAGCTTTCCTAATGTCAATCTTTAAGGCACATCTAGCAAGACCAAAATTCTTATGGTAGTTTCTGAAAAGTTCTTGGGCAAGAAGAATATTATCACTGATGCTTCTACTAGAAATAAAGGCAAATTGGGCATGATCAATTAGAGAGGGAAGGACCTTCTTAAGTTTATTAGCAATAATCTTAGAGATGCATTTATAAAAAGTGCTGCAACAAGATATTTGCCTAAAGTTAGATATATATGAATGATTATCAGACTTTGGGATCAAGGCAATAGCAGTAGCATTAATTCTACAAGGAAGGTGGCTCGTATCAAAAAAATAATGCACTAGAGAGGTAAATTCATCCCCAATGATATCCCAACAATGGAGGAAAAATTAACATTAAAGCTATTCGGGCCAGGCTCTTGTTAACCTTTATAGACTTAGGCATATAGAATATCTCATCATCCAAAATAGGGGAACCATATTAAAAGATTGGATAGAAATAATCTGTTTAATAACATACTTTTCCAGCTCAGCAAATCTAGGATAGTGATCGAAGGAAGAACCTAAGAGATCCTAGTAGTAATCAACAACAACCTACAGGATATTAGCTTGGTTCTCTACCAATTCCCCATTACAGTTATAAATTGCCAAAATTTTGTTGTGGTTTCATATGCTCTTGATAGCATTAGAAAAAAACTTGGAGTTTTTGTCCCCTTGAGAGAGCCAAATTGCCCGAGATTTTTGTTGCAACAGAGATCCTCTAAAGCAAGGGCTTTCCATAAGCACGCGTGATACAAAGAAATTCTGATCGAGAAAGGAGGTGTTGTGGGGATCAGAGTGAAGAGAAGACCTGAATGGTAGAGTTTGGGCTCAAGGATACATACATTATTAGAAAGATTACCGGTAGATGAGTTAAGTTGAACAATAGATTTCTTAGTTCTCCTCATCTTTTCAAAAGAATGAACATTGGGTTGCCACTTAATTTGAACATTCCAACTATCGAGATCGCAACATTAAATCCTTTCAGATCAATTATGAAGTGAAAAATTGAAAGAGCTTTCTTTGTTTGAAGGTGAAGGTCGCTTTTAAGGATAATAAAATGAACCTACAATATATAATTCAATAATTTATTGTTTAAATAAATATTTAATAATTATAACTACATTCTCAAAATCCTAATTAAATATATTATCTTACATTTAATTGACTATTTTAATAATTAATATAATAAATCATTATTAATATTTGTTGTGTGCTTCGCATGGGAATGGTAAACGAGTTTATCTAAATGAGAAAAAATGGAGATAAGTCAAACACTAATTAAATATTATTATTGAAATTAATGAAAGTTCATATTGCACACTTGCTTTATAATCATGAAATCAACATATAGAGAATTATTTTAAATCAATTGTTCATGGAAGAGTTGTGCTATGTATTACGATAAATTGACGCTGAATTATAATTATAAAATTTATCAATACATGAGATTTGTAAGAATTATAAAAACAATCTACTTATTACACATCTCTCTAATAAAGTTACAACCGGTACTTATCCACGTAACTGATAATTAAAAAGTCGATGTAAAATTGTAGTACTTAAAGCTACATGTAACGCTTTGCGTTAAGAAAGATACTAGATGAGTCGTTTTCAAATATATTTGTATTTTGCACGGGTTATCAAACTTGAAATACTAAACACCTATCAAAATTTACTCAACCTCCTTGGATGATTGACACGTGCATGTCATACAAAATGTTAATAGTTGATAAAATATTTTGAAATGGATAATACTATGTGCAACAACTGTACACAAAATTTTGTGCACTAATAGTATGATTCAAATATTGTTTTCCAATTAAATGTGCAAAATATTAAGCTGTAGGTCTCGCTCCCTATTTTTTCTTTGTTTTTATACTTAGTGTTTACAATTTTTTATATAATTGGTATTCCTAGCATTACTCTTCTGAAATTTATAATAAGAATGTGTCAGATCATTCTTTCTTATGTATGAAACCGATCTCCTCACTATTCTCCTAGTCCTTCAAAAATTGGTTTATTTAATTTTTGTGGTCAAATGGATCAATTTTAAAAAAGAATTTAGGATAGTTATTTATATTTTCAAACATATGAAAATTGAAGGTGATAGTAAATTCGATATAGTTTCTTATATATGGTTCTCCTCTTATATTTACAATAAAATGGTATATATTTTTATTACAAAATTGGTCAATTTGATATTGAAAAAAAATCAAATTAAATCAATTTTTGCGAGACAGGGGGACTAGAAATTAATTAATAGGAATATTAATGTTGAAGGAAAATGATATACATGTGTCGACAAATATTTGACAAAATTAGATTGCGACCTACGTGATCAAAGTATATGCGATAAGATCGAATAAATTAAAGTAAAACTTTTATAATGTATAACATGACTCATTGTTGAAATTAATGGTATGTCATATTGCACAGTTGCTTTATCATCAGGAAATCAAAATTGGTGTTTGATTGCATCTTAATGCAATTTAATAGCCCACCTCTTAATGAATTTTAACAGCTCATATCTTTGTATTAAGAGGTATTCTAAATAGTTTTGACTCATATTTGTATCTTAAATATTCAGAGGGCCTCTTAATACAAAGATGTTGTGACGCCCCCAAAATATGTCCATTCCATCCAACCCATTCTGAGTCGCCAAATACATGGTACAGAAACAACTACAACTTTATTAATACATTTGTCGTCCAAAATACGACAACACATATACTGTGAGGTTAAATACAAATATTGTCTTCTAGACAATATCCACACTCAAATAAGTCCTCATTATTGATACACTATTTTACAAAATAGTGAGGACTACTATAACAACTATCTTGAAACATCACTCCACACCCGACTAGTTTCTGCTATATTCTCGCTTCCTGAGAAGAAAAATGGAATAAAAAGGAAAAGGGTGAGCTCAACTAGCCCAATAAAGAATGTTATGACTAAGATAATGTACAACAAATTATCGTTAGTCCTCAACAGGGAAAAATTAGATAGAATATAATAGACAACAAGTTTCAGAAAGGCCAAAGATAATTTAAAAGTTGTAGAGAATGAAATCTACTAACATCTATGAATTTAAAAGTCCATTATCAATATTTTATCCCTGTAACATCAATCAATATACATCTTGAATCAAATAGTCATCTTTGCACTATAGGCCAAAGATAATTATCAGTTGGTCATGTTCATCTCAACACCTGTTCATCTTTGCACTACGGGCCAAAGATATTCATCAAGAAATCATTCATCTTTGCACTACAGGCCAAAGATATTCAGTTATATCATCATTTAGGACTGAGGATGATGAAAAATATTTTAAAGAAAATGAATCCAGTGAGACAAAAGAAAAATATTAAGGATTCGTACTTTAGACAATCCAAGTTCAAAAATACTCCATAATAAACTATTGTGGAGCAGAATTCAAAAATGAAGATCAAAACATAGATCCAATCAAAGATATGAACCATAATAGACAATCTTGGACACAAAAAAGAAAATTTAATTTTTATGTGAATAGTGTCGTATTCGTGAATAGTGTCGTATACGTGAATAGTGCCGTATACGTGAATAGTAACTCCGACACTAAAAGGTGGAAATTTCACAAGAAAAATCATCATGCTTCGTGAATAGTACTTGTGAATAGTAACTCATTAATAGTAACTCGTGAATAGTAACTTATGAATAGTAACTCGTGAATAGTAAACCCGACATGAAAAGATAAGAATTTCACAAGAAAAATCTTACCAATATTCTGGCATAATGATATTGAAAGAAATAATATCATTTATAAAAATAACATCCCTTACCTCGAAAAGACAGTACTTCTGACTGGAATACTAGATATAGTGTTGAAGGAACTTGCACCGTATAGCAACACTCAAAGTATCAAAATACTCGCAAGAATACGCTCGATAATATAGAGAGAAAATTTCAGTTTCTGGTGTACTTTTCAATTCTAACCTAAGCACCTTATTTCTAGGAAAATGCTTAGAATACCAAAGCAGAAAATTTAATAAAATAATATATTTATAATCAAATTTTCCTTAGCCCACCACATCAAAAACAAATTTACCACACAAAAAATGAAAAACATGTTTAAAACAATTTTTGTAACAAAATCAATTCAGACTCAATATTCTGGAACTTTAATAATTCATAATAAATAGCCCTTTTATCAGAAAAATTCAAATCTCATGTCCATTCCATAGGAAATTTAATTCTCTACAACTTTGCAGAAGAAAGTTTTTTCAAATTCCAAACAAAAATTGACTGAAATCCACATATGGACGATTTTGCAGGCTATAATCAAATTTCAGTCAAAAATAGGGTCCACCAACACACAAAATATGTGTTAAACATTTTTTGTAACAAAAATACTCTTTCTCCTCATTTATTCATATATCACACATTCATTGTAAAAATATCACCATTATTATATTATTAAAATATAATAATATATTTAAATGAATTATTTTATCGTAAAAGATAAAATATCAATTTTCAACAATTGTCACATTAAAAATTTTCTTCATCTATATCCACATAAAATGAATATTTTCCTTATCATATAAATCAATAATTAATTATTCACAAATAATATTACGTAATCACAACAATCGATAACTGAGCCGTCCTTTCAGAGGAAGAGGGGCTTTCAATAAGGATTTCTCCTCATCTTGGCGCAATTAGGTGACCAAACCTCTCCTTAGACAGAACTTTCTAGACATTACCAATAATGATATCTAATAATATTATTCAAATAATACGAATTATTGATCTGATAATAAAAAATACTGTGTAGTGAAAATTATTGAAATAACAATAATATAAAATGTCAATGTAGCAATTATTGAATCAATAAAATAAAATATTGAACAGTAATTACTGTAACAATTATTGAGTAGTGCCTTCTTACGTAAGAATCAATAATTGGTGCAATACCATGTGCTACTGTGCAACAACGCGAATTACTATGTTTTAACCACCAGATATTCCAACAGTATTAACGGTAACAACTACGCTGTTATTTATAAACAACGTATACTTGTCGTTTTCTTCATCCAATCGCTTTTCGTTATGGGGCCCACAAAAGACGCACTTCGTCGCATTTAATATTCCCAAACATGCAAAAGAATATTCCACGACTAAACGAATATTCCCCGACAACAATGAATATTTTATAACCACTTGCTTATTTAAAATATTTGCGCATTTTACCCATAACTAACCACATTAATCAAATAAACCCTTACTATTTCAAAATAATAAATAAAGGAAATTCCATTTTATTTATAAAAATTCGGGGTCTTACAGATGTGAGTTGTTAAGATGTACTAACACTCTATTTCTGAGTTTTAAAATGGACGAAAAAGAAAAAAAATGGACAGAAAATTTAAGTTTTCTTTCCAATTCATATGTTTCTGAGTTTTTTAATAAGCGAAAAAGAAAAGAAATGGATAGAAAACTTGGTCACTTTTCTTGTCAAAGTTTTCATCATCCAAAATAAGTCTCGATTTGGATTTTAAAAGAAATTGGAATAAATACAATTTTTATAATTATCATATTATCCTCAACTTTCAATATAATAAATTGTAAATTACAACTCATGTCTCCAATTTATTTTTATCTACTAAACCTAAGTTGATAAAGAGAAAGAGACATCTTGGCGTCAGGTACATGCCTTTGCTTATCTGCTTTACCTTCTCTTGAATATCAATTTTTTGTTACATTTTCCTTCTGAAGACTTCATATGGAGTATAAGTTATGATTGATGTAATGATTCTCCTTTATTGAATCTTAAATAGTAGATTGTAATAAAACATGCTATTATCAATGACTTGAATGCTTTATGCAAACATGTTATTAAATGATTTACGATGTATATATTTAAAATAAGACATTTTATTGTAGTTATAATTTTTATGCCTATCAGACCATGTTTTAGACTAATTTAGTACTATTAGATTTAGAGGCGGAACTAGGGGCCGGGGGAGGGGTGGGGTGGGGTGGGGCGGGGGGGTCATATGACCCCCCAACCCTGGAATCTAAAGCATGCTAATGTTAGTTAAACTTGATCTTTGTTATGAGATGATATTAATTCATTTGCTTTCTCATGTCCTTCTACTTATAATAAATTGACAATATTACTATAAGATAAAATAATGTTAAATAATTTTGATGATTAATTAATTAATATTGCTCTCATTTGTTTTACTGACTTAATCATATCTTGGCATCGATTTTTTATAAATAAGAATAACTTAATTCATTTTCTTGATTTGAGTAACTCCTCTCAATTATCTTCAAGGAAGATGACTTGAACCAGAATATAAGATTTTGAATATATAATATTATAATTTGTAATTTATCTATAGACGTAGCTAATCAATTGAATAAAAACTTTAAAGTCTGATTAATAGTCCCATATTTCGGGGAAGATTAATATATATATATATGTGTGTGTGTGTGTGTGTGTGTGTGTGTGTATTTAAAGCCATTAGACTCACAACTCAAAAGTTGACAATGGTTGAAATATGATGTTGTGAAATACTATAATTGAGCAAAATGAATTTGAAAGAAGCACTCCAAGCGTCAATAAATAATTTTTTTACTGATGTATTTTGACCCCCCTCTAAAAATGTTCTGGTTCCGCCACAGATTAGATTGTCACTAAGTAGATAATCTATTTATGGTTTTGTGAACAAAAATATGAATTTACTATTATTGTTTTATATCCATTTGTTGTTGTGCATTTAACTTTGAAACTCATTCAGTTTTATTGATTGAATAGATGGATGATCAGAATGGTAAATTTTGAGATTTTATGGTTCGACTACATTTTCTAGTAACATTGATCTTGTCCCTCATAGTTCAATATATAGGATTAAATACACTTTTCCCCATTCTATTAGGGGTCAGTTTACAAATGCATCATCGAACTGATTTTTTTTTACGATCAACTCATCGAACCATACATTATTTACAAAAAGTGATTTTGCCATCTATGTCTGTTAACCATTTCACAGAAGAATGACGTGGCAATACGTGGTAATCAATTAAATCTATGTATCAATGTTTACAAGGAGACATAAAGCAAGATAAATAATTAATTAAATTAAATTATACTTAATTTTATAATGATTATAATGGCCCTGTAAGATATTTCTCTCCTTATCCGTCCTAGTTCCACATAGGGAGGGAAAATGGAGTCCTTTAGCTCAGAGACCCACCTGACCTCCACCGCTGATGATAGCCCTCAAACTCTCTATGCCATCCATAGAACTATCCACCTTATCCATCTATCTACCAATCTATGTTTGTAAAGTCTGGGGTTGTAGATCGTGGGAGCTTAGATTGTGCACATTAGAAGGGGTATGCTTTTAATGGGTCTAGACTTAGGATAATTGATCCGAAGTAGAGGTGTATGGGCTTGGTTTCAGGGGTTTCAGATTTGTGGTGGTTGTTGATCTGCTTGTCGACGGTGGGGAGGACATCAACGATGGCCAAGATCAAATCAGAGACGTCGAGTAACGACGCCGTTTCCTGAGCTAAGACGACAAATTCTCTGGATCCGACGAGATCTTTGTTCTGTAATTGCTTCTCGACGATTCCGAGCTGTCGGTGAGCTTTTGCTCTGCTTCCATATTCTTCTATTTTTTAAGTTCCTTTGAGTTTTTCTATGGGAGTTGTCTGAGTGAAGGAGGAGCGTGAAGTTGGGGAACTGGATGCATGCTTCTCTTTTCTTTCTTTGGACAATTTTTAGTCCAATTTTATTGTTATTATATTGAACTCTTTGATGAGTGGGAAAAAAGATGGACCAAATTAGGATGTTTTCATGGTGCTTCATTTAATATTGGTCTTGATTCACCTGATTCCTTCTATTTTGATTGGAATGATTTTTGGGTTTGGTTTGATATGTACAAATTTTGGGTTTTAGTTTGATGGGAATGAATGAATTTTGGGTTTTGGGTTTGGTTTGATCTGTACAAATTTTGAGTTTTGATTCTTGATATTAACGAAATTGGTTCCCTCATATGTGAAACGCGAAGCGGAGGAGGAAGATGAAGATGACTGATTCCATTTTAGTTTTTTTATTTTTCAAGAATTTTTTTAGTTTAGTTGGAGATTGTAAAACCAACAAAATTTTAAGTCACACGGTAATTAAATATTAATGATATTGAAAACTTTATGATATATATGGAATGAATATGTTATTATTTATGTGGAAAATATTTATGGTTAAATAAATATATGTATATATATATATATATATATATATATATATTCTATATATATATATATATGTATGAATTATATAAAAGAATTAAACGAAAAATTTACATAACCTAATTATACATTAGGTATGAAAATTAAATAACCTAGGGGTTACGATGATTAAAGAATAATAGTATTTAAAAGTATACTAACCTAAGAGATTACTTTAATTATCTCAATTTATTATTTAATTTAAACCTAATTAAAGTAAGTCTAATTGGGTTATAAAATTAAAGGTACATAGATAATTATTTAAATTCCAAAATGAGTGGAATGGAAACCCTAATTAAATAATTAGGGTAAGATAAAATTTATTTATTGGATCATGATATTTTTACATACCCCAAACAATGTAATTAGGAGTGAGCATTCGGTTATTAACCGAACCGAATACATATTTCGGTTATAATCGAAAACTGAATTTACACTGTTTAGATTATCCGAACAACTACCCGAACTACATAATAACTTTATAACCGAACTAATTATTCGATTATTCGGTTAATATCCGAATAATTACCAATGCACAAATTTAAGCAACGAACTCGGAGAAAGAAAAAAAAATACAATCAACAGAACTTCTGTATGATAAGTAAATCTTTTCAAATAAGTTTTTTACTTTTATAATAAATTCATATAAAAGTAATCACATGTTACTCAAAGTTCACAGGCTTGTAGTCACATGTAAACTTATCCTTTCCTTTCAAATTACAACTGTTCACAGGATTGTAATCACATGGTTTTTACAACTATGAAGAGCCACTGTCACAGAGGGAAGTATTCAGCAAACAAAGGAAGAACACTCACCCTCTAGAGGTTTTCTCATGCGTACACCATCTGAATGTGTCTAACCCTGGAATCAATTTGCTCTGAAATCCTCATCTGAACCCTCATCAGCTCTCCAATCGTCACAGCTCGCTTGGAACTCATTGTGTTCTGCTGACTCACCACTGATTTCTTGGACGATTTCAATCCCAACGCCTTCTTCACCTTGCTCGATGCCATCGCCCTCTTCAACGACGACGTCGACGACATAGACGGCTACCTCTCCATGGTCCTCTCAGACGAAGAAACATAAGTCAACGACCTGAGAGTTGAGAGATCTGAGAGACTGGAGTTCGACACTTTGAGAGATCTGAGAGTTTGAATTTAGCTAGTGGGCTGAGTGCTAGTATGCTACTGCTGAGTCAAGACTCAAGTCAAGAGTCAAGATTAGAGGAGTCAGTCAAGAGTCATATACAGAGTAACAGATATACTCATATTAGTAAAGTAGAACTTGTTCGAACCGAATAACCCAAAAATGATACCCGTACAAACTAACCGAAAACCGTAAAAAAATTCGGATATAACCAAAATATTAAAAATAACCGAATTTTCAGAAAATTTTGGTTAAATTATTTCGGTTCGGTTTGGTAATTCGGTAATACCCATTTTTTGTTCAGTCCTAAATGTAATTAGAGTGCCCAAACAAGAAATCAAATGGCCCAAGCTATGGCCCAATTTATATGGACCTTCTAGATGGTTAATTAACAAATAAATAAATAAAAATTAGCCAAGATGGAGCATGGATCCGGTCAAATAGAGAGAGAGAAGCATGTGATGTAAATTATTTAGTTACTTTAGTAGTTCACCAAATACTACCAACTTTGCCCCCTATTATCCTAGCTTAATTATTTTATTTTAATGGGCAAGGTAAGAGAGAAGAGATGAAGGTAAGTTGGGTGAAAATATATACATACAAGTTATATATATACACACCTTTTACCCAAATATAAATACTCCTCTTTAGAAAAAAAAAATAAGTTTTACTTCTTTACTTCTCATTCTTCTAAAGTTTGCTAAAAAAATAAGGAGAAGAGAGAGGGCATGGCATCCTAGAGGGAGAAAGGGAAAGAGTTTGAGCCTTATGCATCCCAAATTTATCTCATACTTTGGTAAAACAAGAAGGTGTGCCTTTAGATCAAGGTAAAAATATTAAATCTCAAGCCTTAATTTCATGTATTTTGTTGGTTTTACAAAAATAAAGACCCTATGCTCATGAACTTTAAAAACTCTTGAGTTACTTGTTTTAAGTACATCATGTTTGGATCTTACATTTTTGGGTGCTTAAAAGTTGATCAAAAAAGGAAAGAAAAGAAACTATGTGCAAATGTTTATGAAAATCCTAATCTTGCATGCTTAGTGTATTTGTATGTTAGATACATGGAGTTCAAGCTTTAAATGGCTAGAAGCATGCTAGAATGATAGATATAAAGTTTAATGGATTTAACTTGTGTATTGGTATGTGTTTGTGTAGAAAAGTGGAGCCAAATGCTTGAAAATAATTTTACCGACGAACAAATCGTAGCTTGTTTGTGAAACAAAATTTTCATTTTAAAATCTAAAAATAATATTTGTGATTTTTTTCTTGGTATGTAAGTTAAGAACAAAATCCTTTTTGAAGCATGCAAAAATGTTTTGAAATGAGCAAGATATGAATTTTTTTCTAAAAACACCTCACTGATGAAGGATTGTGCAAAATAGTCCGGTTTCTTGCCATTTTCGGTAACCAAAGCATGTCCAAATTTGATGTTTGATAAATGAAAATTGTAGTTCGGGAAGATACAAATCCAACGAGACCGATGGGACCTAAATCGGAGTTGTAGATTTCATTTTATTCAAGTTTTAATAAAGGACCCCAAATCTGGAAAATCAGAGAGAAACAAAAATATATAAACTGTCGGTTCAGTTTTCGGTGAACCAAACGAATTTTTCGGCGACCGGTTCACCCAGTTTCCGGCCGATTATGGTAGTGGATTTGGGACCAAAATTTATTTAAAATTGTGAAGAATATTAAAATATTTAATTCAGAATTTTTCTGAACTGTTACATAATTATTAAGTAATTAATTGTTTAAACTCATTTAAATCATTTAAAACTTACTAATTAATAATTATTAATGCCACTAAATGATTATTAAACTAATTTAATATAATTTAAATTTAATTAACTATTTAATTGATAATTAAGTATAGTTAGAGGTAATAAACTAACTATTGATTATTTAATTAAGATTAAATAATAAATAGAGTTAAACCATTGATTTATTATTATTTCATTAATATTAAATAATTATTAAAGAATATTTAAGTAAGATAATGTAATAATAATGTAATTATTTACTTACATTGAAATAAAATTTATAAAAAATTATTTATCATTTAATTAATATTAAATAATAAATAAGAACAAGTGATAATTAATTATTCTTAGATTAACAAGAAAGAATAATTAAAGACTTATGAAGTGAATTAATTATTTGTTATTTAGGGATAATAAATAATTAAATTATTATTTATTAAATAATAATTTAGGATAAATGTTAATTAATTATTCATTTATTAATAGTAATGAATAATTAAAGATTAATGAAGTAAATAAATTAATTATTTATTATTCATGGATAATGATTAATTAATTATAAGTTAATTAATATTAAATAATAATTAAAGACAAATAATATTAATAATTTAATTATTTATTATTTAGTTAACATTAAATAATAAGTAGATATAATTAGCTATTATTTATTATTAAATAATAACTAAAGGTAATTAATTAATTACTATTTAACTAATATTAAATGGTAATTAAATAAAGATAGAGTTAATAAATGAAGAGAATTTAAATAACTCATTAATTAAACAAATATAATAAATTGTTTAAAGATCTAATAAGTGTTTATTACTTAAGAAAAACCTTATAAATTAATTAAATCATTAACCTAAGATTTATTAAATATCTTATAGGACTCTTGAAAGTATATTATATTATGTGTACCTTGTGATTGAATTATTTGCTAGATAATAGCATAAGTAAGCGTATAGACATACAATTATACGCAGTACTAATTAATAAACCAACATTGTAATATACGAAAAAATAAGAAGAATAATAATAATAAATAAATATTTAATAATAAAAATTATTTTGTTTTAAATTATATTAATTGTACTTTGTCTTTTATTTGGGTCAAACTAGTCATTTACTTTTGGACTAATAAGTATTAATAAATGATGAATAAATTAAGTTGATAAAATTGGGCTTTAAATTAAGTGGGTCTAATTTTTTAATGGTGTAATTTTAAAGTTCTATTAAAATTTGGAGAGTTAATAATTATATTATATTAATTAATAAAATATGTTTTTTAGTGAATAAATATCTAAAACCTAATTTACTCAACATCACGTCGATACTGTTGAGGGAAAAGAAGAAGAAGTCTGCTATGACATTAATAGAAAGGAAAAGGGAATTGACAATTTAAGTGTTGTTGCAAAGGTAAATTAAACCTTTTATTGAATTGTTTTACCAAGCATATAGGTTACAATGAGCAGGATCTGTTTGAATTTTTTTTGGGTAAGATATGTAACCATATTAGATCAGTACAATTAAAGAAAGAATCTGACTTTGAATTCCGTGCAGCTATATATGATTTAATATTTCTTCCACCAAACCTTAATTTCATTACTGTTCATTTTTTTGGATTCCTTTTTGGGTGATATACATGTATATATATTACATGATTGCTGGTACATATTACTTGAATATATATATATATATATATATATAAAAGTTTGTCAGATTACTTGTTGGACGAAAGATATTAAACTTACTGCTAAGAAAAAAAAGATTTCGTTATCATGATGTGAAGCTGTTGTAATGCATAAGTATTTTCATGTTGTTTATAGGCCTGCAACTCTTGCAGGCATGGATTTTGTGTTATATATATATATATATATATATATATATATATATATATATATATATATATATTGTTACTAAATTTTTGGTCATAAAACTTATAACGAAATTAGTAAATCAATTGAAGTTATATATATATTAATTCGAATTAATTAATTTTGTCGTCATAGTTATAAAAGTCTTTAATAATAAATTTAATAGTATTATGTTATTAATGATTGGATTGTAATAAAATTTTATTAAATTATTTAGATTGAACGGAGAGAATCTAAACGAGTTTTATTGGAATTTTGGGTATTCCATTGCTTAATCCAGGTACGGATTCCATACTTTTTCAGCGAGACTCTTTTATTTTTAAGTTGTTCATTTCGTTATTCGTTTTGAAATTTAGTATTGCCTCTCATAATTATTCCATATCAAATTCATTGTGATAGTTTTGGTTGGCGTTCATAGTTGGAACTCGTATTTGTACTCTTTAGACTAGTACATGTCTAAATTTATTTTGATATTTGTAGTAATGTCCATGTTAGTATATGTTTGGAGACTTTGAGTTGATTATTCATTTCAGTTTAATATGCACATATTAGAACCCTTTTTGTGTTAATATTATGTCGCATATGTTGTGACATGATGTTTTTGTTAGAATATACCGTAGAGTATACCTGAGCTAGCATGTCCTCTTGGCACCGAGGCATGACACCTTCCGTGGCGGTGTGATCAGTCCACGGCGTCTCCGGTTTGTGCTCCGGTGGGAGTTGGCCATTTGGTGTTTTGTTGTGGGAGGCATATGGGTCGACCCTAGTTTTCTGTTCTGTTCTATTCTGTGGAGTGGTGATGTTTGTGCCAAACACACCTTCCAATTTTGCATGCATCTGGATTGCGCAGTCCGATGTGTGATTGCATGTGTGGCATTATTTTGATTACCTGTGTGGCATTATTTGACTTGCCTGTGTGGCAAGGTATATTACTATTTATTTTGAGCTCGGTATGAAATAACACCCAACCATTTGATTCAGCCTATCATTTCGTTGTGTTGGTTTTGTTCATTACAGTTCAGTTCAATTAATTGTGTTAGTTATTTCGTTTCATTATTCTTTTATTCTATTATCCGCATTGGGAATTTGGCTCATCTTGTGTTTTCTTTGGCAGTAATCGGGGGATCGAGGGCAAGTGTGATGAGAGAGCCCTTCATCCAATGGTTTATTTATATTTTGTTAGGCTATGATAGATTGATCTATTTAGAGTTTTAATAATTAGTTCAGATTGTGGTTTGAGCCAGTGTGGCATTTATTATGGTTTGTCTTATGACATTAAATCATTATGAGATTATTCTTTTGTGATTTAGAGCCTTGTTATATATATTCATTAGTTTTGTTGAGTTTTGTGTAACCTCTCTTTCTATTTCAAAAAGGGAGTGTTACAGAGTTGGTATCAGAGCCAGGTTCTTTCTTGTAGAAAACCTATTTAGGTTTGACCTGTGAGTTATGGGTAGACTTCTGGGTTAGGTTTTTGTTCTGTTTAATTTTCTGTTCAGCTATCATATCAGCTATATTTGAATCTGTCTCTAATCTGGTTTGTTATCTATTCGTTGATCTCTTTGTTAGATGGCTCGTAGATCCGCCAGAGTTGCTGGGAGTCGAGGTAACAATAGGGGAAGAGCTGAGGGTCAGTCCAATGAGCAACCTAATGATCAGATTAATGCTCAGTTGGCTACCTTAGTGAATCAGGTTGTGAATCAGGCGTTACCTCAGTTGGTGGCACAGGTTGTACAGGTAATGCAGCAGCCGCTACCAGAGATTCCTAAGCAGGAGAACCCGAGAAATAATGGTCTATAGGCAAACGAAGAGGAAGGGAATGCAGATGGTAATTATCAGCAGGTGGTTCTAATGTATGTGTGGTTGGAAAGGTCTTAGAAGCAGAAACCACAGTCATTCAGTTCTGCCCCGACTCCAATTGACGCAAAGAATTGGATTGCTCGTTTAGAGAAGATTTTTGATGTGTTAGGGTGTTCGAATAATCAGAAAGTGTTACTTTCAATTTACAAGCTAGAAGGGGATGCACAGAGGTGGTGGAAAGCAATGAAAACAATAAAAGGTGATGGTTATGTTGAAACACTTAGTTGGGCTGAGTTTTGTGAGGTCTTTTATCAACAGTATTTTCCAGCTGCTGATAAAGAGGCCTATGCCAGAGAGTATCTGTCTATTCGGCAGAAAGATGATGAGTCCATCACAGATTTCATGATGAGGTTCACTAGGTTGGCAGGCTTTGCAGGAACCTCAACAAGGACTGCAGCACAATAGGTGAAGAAGTTCAAGTGGCGGATTCATTATAGCTATCACCAGCATCTTATTAACAACAAGTTTGCAGATGTGTCAGCAGTGGCCAATGCGGCCAAGAATATTGAGATGGAGCGACAGGACTTTCGGTCTTCTAAACCAGAGGGAAGTCGAAAGAGGGACAGAGAAGACCAGCCGGGTCAAACTTTGGGTCAGCACGGAAAGAATCCGGGTGGTCAGTGGAACCGGAACAAGTGGTGGTCGGCGAGGCGAGGCGATGGCGTGGCGTAATCAAAGCAGGGGTTATCGGTAGATGCCTCAGCAGGGCATAATTGTTAACTTCAGCTACCTTGGTATGGACAGAATCGTTAGCATGGGCATAATCGTCAGCAGGGGCAAAATCAGGGTCGTTATCCGGGACTAGCTGGTGGGGGTAACCCAAATCTCATTCTGATAGCTCCTTGTGCTACTTGTGGGGCTAATCATCCGGGGAGGCAGTTCCATAGACTCACCGGTGCATGTTTCTTGTGTGGACAAATGGGTCATATGGCTAGATATTGTACCGGGCCACGTGGTAATGGTGGAGGTGGTGATAATGGTGGCAATGGGGGTCAGCGTCAGGGTGGTCGAGTGTTTGCTTTGACGTATAACCAGGCGGCAGGTGCACCAGGTACTGCGTCTGGCACTCTCTTAGTTGGCAATCGTGAGGCGTCTATTTTATTTGATACGGGTTCTACTCATTTCGTTGTTGCTCAGTCTCTTGTTCGGCACCTGGGTGTGCCATCTCAGTCTTTAGATTCTGTTATGTCTATTGCTACCCCGATGGGGACTTCTGTTGTTATTTCTGATTTGTATCGAGAGTGTCCGATCAGTTTTGGAGATAAGATTCGTAAGGCTAATCTTCTTCCGATGAGTATGTATGATTTTGATGTAATTCTTGGGATAGACTAGTTGGATAAACACCAAGCCACTATCGATTGTCAGGCGAAGAAGGTTATATTTGGAGATGTGAAGTCTCCGGAGTTCGTATTTCAGGGTTCACAGCCGAGTAGGGTGTTGAAGATGATTTCAGCTTTGAAGGCTGGGAAGTTGGTAGCAAAGGGTTGTGAGGGGTATTTGGTATTTGTAAAGGATACCTCTAAGGGTGAGTCCCGTATTGAGGATGTTCCAATTGTTCGTGATTTTTCTGATGTGTTTCCTGAGGAGTTGTCAGGGTTTCCACCACAGCGGGAAGTAGAGTTTGCTATTGATCTTGTTCCTAGTGCGAAGCCTATCTCTAAGGCGCCGTATCAGATGGCACCGTTGGAGTTACAAGAGTTAAAGGAGCAGTTGCAGGAGCTTTTAGATAGCGGTGTGATTCAGCTGAGTTTTTCGCCGTGGGGTGCTCCAGTCTTGTTTGTGAAGAAGAAGGATGGGTCTATGAGGCTGTGTATAGACTACAGGGAGTTGAACAAGATCACCTTCAAGAATCAGTATCCATTGTTGAGGATTGATGACTTGTTTGACCAACTTCATGGGGCAAAATATTTTTTAAAGATAGACTTGAGGTCGGGCTATCATCAGTTGAGGGTGAGGGATGAGGATATCTCTAAGACAGCTTTTCGCACTCGATATGGGCATTACGAGTTTCTGGTGATGCCATTCGGGTAGACTAATACTCCGGCGGTGTTTATGGATTTAATGAATCGGTTGTTCAGGGAGTACTTGGACCAATTTGTTATTATCTTTATTGATGACATTTTGGTTTACTCCAAGTCTAAAGAAGAGCATGAGGAGCATCTTCACACAGTGTTGGGGATTTTGCAGAAAGAGAAGTTGTATGCTAAATTCTCTAAATGCGAGTTTTGGTTAGAGCAGGTTACATTTTTGGGCCACGTTGTTTCTGCTGAAGGCATTAAGGTGGATCCTGTGAAGGTTGAGGCTATCACTAAAATGGCGAGACCTACTACTGATGATGGAGATTAGGAGTTTCTTGGGTTTGGCAGGGTATTATAGGTGATTTGTGGAAGGATTCTCTTTGCTTGCCTTACCATTGACTCAATTGATGAGAAAGGGCACAAAGTTTGTGTGGAATGAGGAGCGTGAGAAGAGTTTCGAGGAGTTGAAGAAATGACTTGTGACAGCTCCTATACTTGCATTACCGTCGGGGACAGGAGGTTACCAGATTTAAAGTGATGCTTCTAAGAAGGGTTTAGGGTGTGTTTTGATGCAACACGGTAAAGTGATTGCTTATGCTTCTAGGCAGCTTAAACCTTATGAGGTGATCTACCCCACTCATGATTTGGAGTTGGCAGCCGTGATCTTTGCCCTAAAGATTTGAAGGCAATATTTGTATGGAGAGACTTGTGATATCTTCATCGATCACAAAAGTCTTAAATACATCTTCACTCAAAAGGAGCTTAATATGAGGCAGAGGCGTTGGTTGGAGCTTCTAAAAGATTATGATGCTAGAATTCAGTATCACCTAGGGAAGGCAAATGTGGTTGCAGATGCTTTTAGCTGAATGAATTCAGGGAGTGTAGATGCTCTTATTATACAACCTCAGCTTATTTCGGATATGGAGCGACTCGAGTTGGAGTTGTATGTACGAGGTTCAGATGGGCATTTGGCGGTATGAGAGTGGAGCCTTCTCTTATCTCGCGGGTTAAAGAAGCTCAAAAAGAAGATGGGGAGTTGTGGGGTCTGATGCAGAATCTAAAGGAGGGCAAGCAGCTCGAGTTTCGTATTAATAACCACGGTGTGATTTGGTTGGGTGAGCGATTATGTGTACCATCCGATCCAATTATTTGGGAGGCAGTGTTGGCTGAGGCTCATAGTTCGCCATTTTCTATTCATCTAGGTTCTACAAAGATGTATACGGATTTGAAGAAGAATTTTTGGTGGAATGGGATGAAACGAGACGTGGCTGAATATGTTGGGAAGTGCCTCACTTGTCAACAAGTGAAGATAGAACATCAACGAGCTAGTGGGTTGTTGCAACAGTTAGACATTCCAGTGTAGAAGTGGGAGGATATCACAATGGACTTTGTGACTGGTTTGCCAAATACTTTCAAGAAGAATGATTCCATTTGGGTAGTGTTGGACCGGCTGACCAAATTGGCACACTTTTTGGCTATCCATGAGGGTTACTCGATGGATAGGTTGGCACATATCTTTCAGCAGGAGATTGTTAGACTTCATGGTACTCCGGTGTCTATTGTTTCAGATCGGGACCCATGGTTTACTTGACGGTTTTGGAAAGGGTTTCAATGAGCTTGGGACACTCGGCTCAACTTCAGTACTTCTTTTCATCCGGAAACTGATGGGAAATTCGAACGGACTATTCAAACATTAGAGGACATGTTGAGGTCTTGTGCACTTGAATGGTCGGGTAATTGGGATGATTACTTGAGCCTAGTTGAGTTTGCTTATAATAACAGTTGGCATGCAAGTATTGGAATGGCTCCTTTTGAGGCCTTGTATGGTAGAAAGTGTCGGGCACCAACTTGTTGGGATGAGGTTGGCGAAAGGGCCATAGAAGTGCCTGAGTTAGTTCAAATCACTACGGAGAAGGTAGCGGTGGCTAAGGAGAAATTAAAGTCGGCTCGATCACGGCAGAAGTGTTATGCTGATAAGCATAGAAAGACTCTAGAGTTTGAACCTGGTGAACATGTGTTTCTAAAAGTTTCTCCTTGGAAGGCATTTGACGATTTGGGTTGAAAGGAAACTTAGTCCGTGTTATATTGGCCCATTTGAGATTTTGGAGAGGGTTGGTGAAGTTGCATATCGGTTAGCTTTGCCTCCACAGCTAGCTCATGTGCACAATATGTTCCATGTGTCGGTGTTGAGGAGTTATCATTATCATCCATTGCACGTGGTGCAATATCCATTCGATAAGATTTGAGAGGATCTCACTTGTAATGAGCAAAGCGAGGCGATTTTGGATCGTCAAGAAGCGGATTATGAGGAGGAAGACTATTTCGTTTGTTAAGGTTTTGTGGAAAAATCATTGGAGCGGGAAGCCACTGGGGAGATGGAGAGTCTATTCGAGTGGAGTATCCGCATCTCTTTGAAAATTAGGTACATTCTATTCTTTTGATTTAGGGGACGGAATCCTTTTTAAGGGTAGGTGATGTAATACCCAAAAAAAATAAGAATAATAATAATAATAATAAATAAATATTTAATAATAAAAATTATTTTGTTTTAAATTATATTAATTGTACTTTGTCTTTTATTTGGGTCAAACTAGTCATTTAATTTTTGGACTAATAAGTATTAATAAATGATGAATAAATTAAGTTGATAAAATTGGACTTTAAATTAAGTGGGTCTAATTTTTTAATGGTATAATTTTAAAGTTCTATTAAAATTTGGAGAGTTAATAATTATATTATATTAATTAATAAAATATGTTTTTTAGTGAATAAATATCTAAAACCTAATTTACTCAACATCACGTCGATACTGTTGAGGGAAAAGAAGAAGAAGAAGGCTTGAAAGCATTAATAGAAAAGGAAAAGGGAATTGACAATTTAAGTGTTGTTCTGAAAGGTAAATTAAACCTTTTATTGAATTGTTTTACCAAGCATATATAGGTTACAATGAAGCGAGGATCTGATTTGAATTTTTTTGGGTAAGATATGTAACCATATTAGATCAAGTCAATTAAAGAAAGAATCGACTTTGAATTAAGATTATATATATATGATTTAATATTTCTTCCACCAAACCTTAATTTCATTACTGTTCATTTTTTTGGATTCCTTTTTGGGTGATATACATGTATATATATTACATGATTGCTGGTACATATTACTTGAATATATATATATATATATATATATATAAAAGTTTGTCAGATTACTTGTTGGACGAAAGATATTAAACTTACTGCTAAGAAAAAAAAAGATTTCGTTATCATGATGTGAAGCTGTTGTAATGCATAAGTATTTTCATGTTGTTTATAGGCCTGCAACTCTTGCGAGGCATGGATTTATGTATATATATATATATATATATATATATATATATATATATATATATATATATATATATATTGTGTTACTAAATTTTTGGTCATAAAACTTATAACGAAATTAGTAAATCAATTGAAGTTATGTATATTAATTCGAATTAATTAATTTTGTCGTCATAGTTATAAAAGTCTTTAATAATAAATTTAATAGTATTATGTTATTAATGATTGGATTGTAATAAAATTTTATTAAATTATTTAGATTGAACGGAGAGAATCTAAACGAGTTTTATTGGAATTTTGGGTATTCCATTGCTTAATCCAGGTACGGATTCCATACTTTTTCAGCGAGACTCTTTTATTTTTAAGTTGTTCATTTCGTTATTCGTTTTGAAATTTAGTATTGCCTCTCATAATTATTCCATATCAAATTCATTGTGATAGTTTTGGTTGGCGTTCATAGTTGGAACTCGTATTTGTACTCTTTAGACTAGTACATGTCTAAATTTATTTTGATATTTGTAGTAATGTCCATGTTAGTATATGTTTGGAGACTTTGAGTTGATTATTCATTTCAGTTTAATATGCACATATTAGAACCCTTTTTGTGTTAATATTATGTCGCATATGTTGTGACATGATGTTTTTGTTAGAATATACCGTAGAGTATACCTGAGCTAGCATGTCCTCTTGGCACCGAGGCATGACACCTTCCGTGGCGGTGTGATCAGTCCACGGCGTCTCTCCATTTTTGTGCTCGGTGGGAGTTGGCCATTTGGTGTTTTGTTGTGGGAGGCGTATGGGTCGACCCTAGTTTTTCTGTTACGTTACATTACGTGGAGTGGTGATGTTTGTGCCAAACACACCTTCCAATTTTGCATGCATCTGGATTGCGCAGTCCGATGTGTGATTGCATGTGTGGCATTATTTTGATTACCTGTGTGGCATTATTTGACTTGCCTGTGTGGCAAGGTATATTACTATTTATTTTGAGCTCGGTATGAAATAACACCCAACCATTTGATTCAGCCTATCATTTCGTTGTGTTGGTTTTGTTCATTACAGTTCAGTTCAATTAATTGTGTTAGTTATTTCGTTTCATTATTCTTTTATTCTATATCCGTACTGGGAATTTGGCTCATGCTGTGTTTTTCTTCCGGCAGGTAATCAGGGGGATCAAGGGCAAGTGTGACGAGAGCTCCCTTCTATCCAATGGTTTATTTATATTTTGTTAGGCTATGATAGATTGATCTATTTAGAGTTTTAATAATTAGTTCAGATTGTGGTTTGAGCCAGTGTGGCATTTATTATGGTTTGTCTTATGACATTAAATCATTATGAGATTATTCTTTTGTGATTTAGAGCCTTGTTATATATATTCATTAGTTTTGTTGAGTTTTGTGTAACCTCTCTTTCTATTTCAAAAAGGAGTGTTCTGAGTTGAATATCGAGCCGAGTTCTTTCTTGTAGAAAACCTATTTAGGTTTGACACATGAGTTATGGGTAGACTTACGGGTTAGGTTTTTGTTACATTTAATTTTACATTCACCTATCATATCATCTATATTTGAATGCATCTCTAATCTGGTTTGTTATCTATTCGTTGATCTCTTTGTTAGATGGCTCGTAGATCCGCCAGAGTTACTGGGAGTCGAGGTAACAATAGGGGAAGAGCTGAGGGTCAGTCCAATGAGCAACCTAATGATCAGATTAATGCTCAGTTGGCTACCTTAGTGAATCAGGTTGTGAATCAGGCGTTACCTCAGTTGGTGTACAGGTTATACAGTAATGCAGCGTATACCACCGAGATTCTGGAAGGAGAACCCGAGAAATAATGGTATATAGGCAAACGAAGAGGAAGGGAATGCAGATGGTATTGATCAGCAGGTGGTTCTAATGTATGTGTGGTTGGAAAGGTCTTAGAAGCAGAAACCACAGTCATTCAGTTCTGCCCCGACTCCAATTGACGCAAAGAATTGGATTGCTCGTTTAGAGAAGATTTTTGATGTGTTAGGGTGTTCGAATAATCAGAAAGTGTTACTTTCAATTTACAAGCTAGAAGGGGATGCACAGAGGTGGTGGAAAGAAATGAAAACAATAAAAGGTGATGGTTATGTTGAAACACTTAGTTGGGCTGAGTTTTGTGAGGTCTTTTATCAGCAGTATTTTCCAGCTGCTGATAAAGAGGCCTATGCCAGAGAGTATCTGTCTATTCGGCAGAAAGATGATGAGTCCATCACAGATTTCATGATGAGGTTCACTAGGTTGGCAGGCTTTGCAGGAACCTCAACAGGGACTGCAGCACAATAGGTGGAGAAGTTCAAGTGGCGGATTCATTATAGCTATCACCAGCATCTTATTAACAACAAGTTTGCAGATGTGTCAGCAGTGGCCAATGCGGCCAAGAATATTGAGATGGAGCGACAGGACTTTCGGTCTTCTAAACCGGAGGGAAGTCGAAAGAGGGACAGAGAAGACCAGCCGGGTCAAACTTTGGGTCAGCACGGAAAGAATCCGGGTGGTCAGTGGAACCGGAACCGTGGTGGTCAGCAGGGGCAGTGGCGTGGCCAGAATCAGAACAGGGGTTATCAGTAGATGCCTCAACAGGGGCATAATTGTTAACTTCAGCTACCTTGGTATGGACAGAATCGTTAGCATGGGCATAATCGTCAGCAGGGGCAAAATCAGGGTCGTTATCCGGGACCGCTGGTGGGGGTAACCCAAATCTCATTCTGATAGCTCCTTGTGCTACTTGTGGGGCTAATCATCCGGGGAGGCAGTTCCATAGACTCACCGGTGCATGTTTCTTGTGTGGACAAATGGGTCATATGGCTAGATATTGTACCGGGCCACGTGGTAATGGTGGAGGTGGTGATAATGGTGGCAATGGGGGTCAGCGTCAGGGTGGTCGAGTGTTTGCTTTGACGTATAACCAGGCAGCAGGTGCACCAGGTACTGCGTCTGGCACTCTCTTAGTTGGCAATCGTGAGGCGTCTATTTTATTTGATACGGGTTCTACTCATTTCGTTGTTGCTCAGTCTCTTGTTCGGCACCTGGGTGTGCCATCTCAGTCTTTAGATTCTGTTATGTCTATTGCTACCCCGATGGGGACTTCTGTTGTTATTTCTGATTTGTATCGAGAGTGTCCGATCAGTTTTGGAGATAAGATTCGTAGGGCTAATCTTCTTCCGATGAGTATGTATGATTTTGATGTAATTCTTGGGATAGACTAGTTGGATAAACACCAAGCCACTATCGATTGTCAGGCGAATAAGGTTATATTTGGAGATGTGAAGTCTCAGGAGTTAAGTATTCGGGGTTCTGTAGGAAGTAGGGTGTTGAAGATGATTTGACTTTGAAAAATTTGGGAAGTTGGTAGCAAAGGGTTGTGAGGGGTATTTGGTATTTGTAAAGGATACCTCTAAGGGTGAGTCCCGTATTGAGGATGCTCCAATTGTTCGTGATTTTTCTGATGTGTTTCCTGAGGAGTTGTCAGGGTTTCCACCACAGCGGGAAGTAGAGTTTGCTATTGATCTTGTTCCTAGTGCGAAGCCTATCTCTAAGGCGCCGTATCAGATGGCACCGTTGGAGTTACAAGAGTTAAAGGAGCAGTTGCAGGAGCTTTTAGATAGCGGTGTGATTCAAATTTGAGTTTTTTTAGTAGGGTGCTCCGGTCTTGTTTGTGAAGAAGAAGGATGGGTCATGAGGAGGTGTGTATAGACTACGGTGGAGTTGAACAAGATCACCTTCAAGAATCGGTATCCATTGTTGAGGATTGATGACTTGTTTGACCAACTTGTGGGGCAAAATATTTTTAAAGATAGACTTGAGGTGGGGCTATCATCGAGTTGAGGTGAGGATGAGGATATCTCTAAGACAGCTTTTCGCACTCGATATGGGCATTACAAGTTTCTGGTGATGCCATTCGGGTAGACTAATACTCCGGCGGTGTTTATGGATTTAATGAATCGGGTGTTCAGGGAGTACTTGGACCAATTTGTTATTATCTTTATTGATGACATTTTGGTTTACTCCAAGTCTAAAGAAGAGCATGAGGAGCATCTTCATACAGTGTTGGGGATTTTGCAGAAAGAGAAGTTGTATGCTAAATTCTCTAAATGCGAGTTTTGGTTAGAGCAGGTTACATTTTTGGGCCACGTTGTTTCTGCTGAAGGCATTAAGGTGGATCCTGTGAAGGTTGAGGCTATCACTAAATGGCCGAGACCTACTACAGTGACGGAGATTAGGAGTTTCTTGGGTTTGGCAGGGTATTATAGGTGATTTGTGGAAGGATTCTCTTTGCTTGCCTTACCATTGACTCAATTGATGAGAAAGGGCACAAAGTTTGTGTGGAATGAGGAGCGTGAGAAGAGTTTTGAGGAGTTGAAGAAATGACTTGTGGATGGCTCCTATACTTGCATTCTGCCGTGGGGGAGGAGGTTACCAGATTTAAAGTGATGCTTCTAAGAAGGGTTTAGGGTGTGTTTTGATGCAACACGGTAAAGTGATTGCTTATGCTTCTAGGCAGCTTAAACCTTATGAGGTGATCTACCCCACTCATGATTTGGAGTTGGCAGCCGTGATCTTTGCCCTAAAGATTTGAAGGCATTATTTGTATGGAGAGACTTGTGATATCTCCATCGATCACAAAAGTCTTAAATACATCTTCACTCAAAAGGAGCTCAATATGAGGCAGAGGCGTTGGTTGGAGCTTCTAAAAGATTATGATGCTAGAATTCAGTATCACCTAGGGAAGGCAAATGTGGTTGCAGATGCTTTTAGCCGAATGAATTCAGGGAGTGTAGATGCTCTTATTACACAACCTCAGCTTATTTCGGATATGGAGCGGCTCGAGTTGGAGTTGTATGTACGAGGTTCAGATGGGCATTTGGCAGTATGAGAGTGGAGCCTTCTCTTATTTCGCGGGTTAAAGAAGCTCAAAAAGAAGATGGGGAGTTGTGGGGTCTGACGCAGAATCTAAAGGAGGGCAAGCAGCTCGAGTTTCGTATTAATAACCACGGTGTGATTTGGTTGGGTGAGCGATTGTGTGTACCATCCGATCCAATTATTTGGGAGGCAGTGTTGGCTGAGGCTCATAGTTCGCCATTTTCTATTCATCTAGGTTCTACAAAGATGTATACGGATTTGAAGAAGAATTTTTGGTGGAATGGGATGAAACGAGATGTGGCTGAATATGTTGGGAAGTGCCTCACTTGTCAACAAGTGAAGATAGAACATCAACGAGCTAGTGGGTTGTTGCAACAGTTAGACATTCCAGTGTAGAAGTGGGAGGATATCACAATGGACTTTGTGACTGGTTTGCCAAATACTTTCAAGAAGAATGATTCCATTTGGGTAGTGTTGGACCGGCTGACCAAATTGGCACACTTTTTGGCTATCCATGAGGGTTACTCGATAGATAGGTTGGCACATATCTTTCAGCAGGAGATTTTTAGACTTCATGGTACTCCGGTGTCTATTGTTTCAGATCGGGACCCATGGTTTACTTGACGATTTTGGAAAGGGTTTCAATGAGCTTGGGACACTCGGCTCAACTTCAGTACTTCTTTTCATCCGGAAACTGATGGGAAATTCAAACGGACTATTCAAACATTAGAGGACATGTTGAGGTCTTGTGCACTTGAATGGTCGGGTAATTGGGATGATTACTTGTGTAAGACCCCAACTTATTATTAATGAAATTTAATTTTCTCTATTTATTATTTTGAAATATTAAGGGTTGATTTGATTAATGTGGATAGTTAGGGGTTAAATACGTAAATATTTCAAAATAAGCAAGTGGTTATAAAATATTCATTGTTGTCGGGGAATATTCGTTTGGTCGTGGAATATTCGTACTGTCGGGGAATATTCGTACGACGGCGCAGCCATGTGTGGGCCCCATAACGGAAAGCGATTGGATGAGGAAAACGACAAATATAAGTTGTTTAAAAATAACTACAGTAGTTATTACCAGATTATCATCGTTGGAATACCCGTGGTTAAAACACACTAATACGCGTTGTTGAACAAGAAGACACTGCAGATTGCACCAATTATTGATTCGCACGTAAGAAGGCACTACTCAATAATTGTTACGTGAGTTCTCGCTCAATAGTTTATTTTATTGATTCAATAATTGTTGCGTTGATGATTTTATATTATTATTATTTTCAATAATTGTCATCGCACAAGATTTCCCATTATCGGATCAATAATTCATATTATTTGAATAATATTATTAGATAACATTATTGGCAATGTCTAGAAAGTTTCGTCTAAGGAGAGGTTTGGTCACCTAATTGCGCCAAGAAGGAGAGATCCTTATTGAAAGCCCCTCTTTCCTGGGAACAACTGGTCATCATAAATGTGATTTCGTAATATTATTTGTGAATAATTAATTATTGATTCATATGATAAGGAAATATTTATTTTATATGAATATAAATGATGGATTTATTTATGTGGTTATTAATGAAGGAATTAATGCTTTGAGATGTTTTATTTGTATTTTGTCGGATTGGAGGTATTAAAAGATCAAATCGGTGTTATTACAAATTTTATTGTGTGAGTTATAATATTTAATCCAAACCGTTGGATCGTTGTAATTTTTGGATATGTTATACATATATAAGTTGAGTATATGTCCACAAATTTTGAACCGTTAAAAAATGAGCGATAATTTATTATGAATTTTAAGAGGTGACCGATTCGTAAATTAGGTTATAAATAATTTTGGTGGAAAATTCTAGAATTGGTGGGCCCCACTTTTGGTTGGTGAGAAATGTGCTCAATTGAATTTTCAAATGTGGTGGGTGGGAATAGTAGTAGAGTAAAGCCATCAAAGTCAAGGAGTTAAGTCCGCTTTGGCGTGCTAACATTTTCCTATAAATAGAGGCTAAGTTAGAATTGAAAATCACACCGTAAACAAAGTTTTTTCTCTTTTCTCTCTATATTATCGAGCGTATTTTGTGAGTATTTAGATACTTTGAGAGTTCTTTGTCAAGACAAGTTTCATTCAAGATCACTTCCGACCTTTCCTTCCAAGCAATCGATTCTTTGAGGTAAGGGATATTATTTTTTTCGTAATGATATTATTTCTTCAATATCATTATCTTTGAAATGTTGATCCAAGTTTTTATCAAATTTGGAACTTTTTCATGTCGGAGTTACTATTCATGAGTTACTATTCACGAGTTACTATTCATGAGTTACTATTCACAAGTTACTATTCACAAGTACTATTCATGAAGCGTGAAGATGTTTTTTTGTGGAATTTCTATCTTTTGGTGTCGGAGTTACTATTCACATATACGGCACTATTCACGATACTAAGACTATTCACGATATCTGACTATTCAATAGAAAAATAAAATTTCTTCTTTTCGGTCCAAAATATCTATTCGGGTACTAGCTTTGATTGTATCCATGTTTTGATCATTCTTGAATTTTACACCACTATGATTATTTTTGAGGTATTGTTGGACATGGATAAAACAAAGTACGAATCCTTAATCCTTAATCCTTGTCATTTTGTTTCACCGGATTCGTTCTTTAAAAATATTTTCATCATCCTCGCCTTAAATGATGATATTATTGAATATCTTTGGCCCAGTAAGTGCAAAGATGAATGATTTTCAAGAATATCTTTGGCCCTGTAGTGCAAAGATGAACAGTGTGTCAGATGAATACGACCGATCGATTAATATCTTTGGCTCAGAGTGCAAAGATGAATAGGTGTTTAAATGAACATGACCAACTGATGAATATCTTTGGCCTGTAGTGCAAAGATGAATATTTGATTCCAGATGTATATTGATTGATGTTACAGGATAAAAGATAGACGATGAACTTTTAAATTCATACATAGAAGATAGTAGTTTGCATTCTCTACTTAACTCTTCTAATGAATTATTATCTCCACCTGCGTAATATTGATTTAACATTTGTTGTCTATTGTATTCTATTAGATTTTTCCTCGTTGAAGACTAACGATAATTTGTTGTATATTATCTTAGTCATAATATTCTTTTTATCGGGCTAGTTGAGCTCACCCTTTTCCTTGTTGTTCCATTTTTCTTCTCGTGGAGGCTAGAATGTAGCGAAAGTACTAGTCGGGGTATGGAATGAAGGTTCTAGAGAGTTGTTTAGTAGTCCTCACCATTTTTGTAAAATAATGTATCAATAATTATGATGGGGATTTATTTGCGTGTGGATATTGTCTAGAAGACAATATTATATTTAAACTCACAAGATATATTGTCGTATTTCACACGACATTTGTATTATTGAAGTTGTAGTTTGCTTTTTGTACCATGTATTTGGCGACTCAGAATGGGTGTTGTGTATACCTATTTTGGGGGCGTCACAGTTGGTATCAGAGCTTAGGGATATGATCTCTGGCAGAGATCGGGGAATAGAACTAGGAGGGGAGAGACGAGTAAATCCTTCGCTAGTGTGTCCTACCTAAGCTTATTTGTTAGTTGGTCAATATATAGGGATATTATGTGATATATTGATTTCTTAATTAACCCTTGTTTTATGACGGTGATTTGAGAATGTCGAATGAGAATATTAATGAAGGAGTAAATGAGACCGTGGAGATGCATGTATTTACCAACGAGGAGAACGTGCAACAGTCGACAATGTACCTCCCGTGAACAACACCACCGAATAGATGATGAACGAGGGATGTTTAGAAGCTTTTTGCAGCTCATGCAAAATCGCACGAGGAGACTCGTGTTCAAAATATAGGAGGAAATGATAGCAATTCACGGTGTGGTCACACCCAAGCGAGTTCAAAGAGTTGGGACCACTGCACTGGGGAAAGCCGGATCCGATTAAAGCGAGACGTGGGTCAAACAAATTACCAAGATATTCGATGTCTTGGGATGCTCGGAGGAGAAGAAAGTTCCATTCGCTACTTTTTATGTTCCAGAATGAGTAAGAGACATCGGTGGGAATCGTGAGAAGCGCACTCCATCCACCGCACTCAAAGATGTCATGGGAGACGTTTCAGAACAGTTCAATGACAAGTACTTCCCGAAAGTATTCGCTATATGAAGGAAGTGGAGTTTATTAGATTGGAACAAAACAACACGACGGTGTCCCAAAGACGAGGCGAAGTTCGCGGAGTTATCCGTGTTGCACCTCATTTGGTGGAGAATGAGGAACGATGACGCGGATGTTTCGAGAGGGTTTAAACCCCAAGATACGCCAATATCTCATTTCTCATAAATTTCTCTCTATTCAGATGTTGTCAACAGGCTCAATTGTTAGAGCGAGATAATGAGTACGCTCAACCGAGGGACCATAACCAGGATCATACCAAGATAGTAGTCAACAAAATAACGATAACCAATGGAGAAAGAAGAATACGACAAAAGCGGTAACCACTCGGTGGTAATCGTGGCCATGAAAATAGAAGCGAAGTCGGGAGGAGATTTTAAAAGAGGAGATTCAACAACGACCTATGTGAAGACGCTGCATGCAAAGAAGAAACCGGTTCCAAGGAGGAGAAAGACCATCGGTCATATGTTACAAATGCGGAAAGAGGGACATATCACCAAACCGCGCCCACAACAGTTTTAAGGTATGCTATAATTGTGGAAAAGAAGGACATATCGCTTCGAGATTGTCACGACGATATCGAAAACCCACCCAATGAGAATGGTGACTCAAAAGGATGTCCCGTAAAAGTCAAAGTCAACGGTTCTTCGAAGAGCGTTTGTCGTGACTTCCAATCAAAATACGAGGAACCCGAACGAAATTAGCACGGGTTAGTTAATTATAAATTTGCAAGTTTATACCTTACTAGATATCTGGGTTCTACCCATTCTTTTTTATCTCTTGCTTGCGCCAACGTTTGAACTTGACTACGGAGAAATTAGACTTTGACCTATTTATGGAGACCTGCTAGAGAAACTTTCATTACATCCGTTGTTTAGAAATCTTGTTTGATTCAGTTGGCACTATCACATTACCCGTTAACCTTATTTCTATAGAGATATTTGCTTTTGATGTGATTTTAAGGTTAACTACTCATCACGTCGAAATTGATTATTTTCGTAAGGTTGTTAGTTTTCATATTCCTAACTAACTCGTTATTCAATTCAAGCAACCAAACCATTGAAGTCAAACTCTTTCATATTAAGCCATAAAGCCATTCGCTTATTGAAAAACGGATGTCAAGCTTTCTTAGCCATGTCATGGACTTGAACAAAAATAAGTCGATTTGAATGATATTTCGTTGTTAGTAAATTTTTCCGACGTGTTTCTCAAGAATTTCTTAGCTTACTCCCAAAGCCTCGATATTAAATTTTGTATCGAATTTGAACCCCAGACAAAACTCATTTCTAAAATCTCATATCGAATGGCTCCTATTGAACTTCGAGAGTTAAAAATTCAACTATAGAATTTGGTACTGAGCCTTTATCTTGTGACTTCCTTTGTGGAATTCACCTAAGCCGCACTCTCTCGTAGGGGACGCCATATTCGTATGCGATAGTAAATCGATAGGTGTCATTGTGACGTGCTATCCAAGATTGGGATATGAGTCACAGTTGAGAGCAACCTAAGTCAAGAATCTAAATACGTAGCTTTCAGGCTTAGTTGGTTATTATCGGAGATTCGTTGAAGGATATTCTCGAATCGCTATTCCATTAACGCAAATTGACTCAGTAGAGATACAAAATTCGAATGGAGCAAGGATTGTGGGAAGAGCTTCAAGAACTCAAGAGGAGACTCATTTCAAGACATGTTCGACCATGCCATCCTCGAAAAGTTTAACGTGGTAGCCGACGCGTTGAGTAGAAGATCATATGCGGAACGAAAAGCGATGATGTCAAGTATACGACAGAGCTAACTTTAATAGAAAAAGTTAAGGTTGCTCAAGCCACCGACCCGGAGCGGATGCATATATGAAGAAGAAAGTACAAGAAGGAGCTATTCCTAAGCGAGAATTGATGAAGAAGGAATACTTGAGTCCACTCTAGACTTTGTGTTCCTAACGACTCGATTTGAAGTACAAGATTATGATGGAGGCACACAATACACCATTTGCAATCCATCTCGAAGTACTAAAATGTATCGTGATCTTGACATACATTTTGGTGGAATAATATGAAGAGAGAGATTGCAAAGTTTATCTCGATGTGTTTAACTTGCTAACGTGTAAAGGCGGAGCATCTAGTACCTAAGGGTCCGTTGCAACCACTTGAGATTCCGGAATGGAAGTGGGAACACATTACCATGGATTTCACATACGGGTCTTCCTACGGTTTCTCAAGGCATCAATGCTATTTGGGTTATTGTTGATAGATTAACCAAATCGCTCATTTCTTGCCGACACGGAGACTTATTCCCTTGAACGCCTTGCTAGTATGTGACGTAAATGAGATTGTGAGGTTGCATGGCATGCCTGTATCCATAGTTTGGATCGTGACCCAAGATTCACTTCAAGATTTTGGGTTATCTTGCAAAAAGCTATGGGCACGGATTTGCGATTTAGTTAAGCATACCATCCCCAAACCGGACGGACAATCGAGAGGACTATTCAAACTCTTGAAGATCTATTAAGACTACGTGTCCTAGACTTCAAGGGTAGTTGGGATAAGTATTTACCATTGGTGGAATTCTCCTACAACAACAGCTTATCGTGCAAGTATAGGTGTGGCTCCATTCAAGCATTATATGGACGAAAATGTCGTTCTCCAATATGTTAGGATGAGGTGGGTGAAGCAACATTGTTGGGACCCGAAAGTTAGTACGTATGACTCACCGAAAAGATCCAAATGATTCGACAATGTATACAAACGGCATAAGATCGACAAAAGAGTTATGCGGATCTTCATCGAAAGGACGTGGAATTTAGTGTAGGGGATCATGTATTATTGCGAAGTCTCCATGGAAGGGAGTTACAAGATTTGGGAAGAGAGGAAAGCTCAATCCACGATTTATCGGCCCATTTCAAATTCTTGACCGAGTAGGAAATGTAGCCTATAGACTTGCGTTACCTCCAAGTATGTCTCGTGTTCATAATGTGTTTCACATATATCTGCATTTCAGAATATGTGAAAGACCCGAACCACGTTATAGAGAGTTAGAACCGGATGAGATAGCCAAGACTTAACGTATGAGGAGGTACTGGCCAAGATTTTGGATAGGAAGGAGCATGTCCCACGCGCAAGAAAGGTCATACCACAAGTTAAAGTTTTGTGGAGGAATCATGCTATAGAGGAAATGACACGGGAATTGGAAACAGAAATGAAAGCGAGGTATCCTCATCTTTTCAAACACTGTGTACGCACGCCAATTTCGAGGACTAAATTTCATAAGGAGGGGAGGTTGTAAGACCCCAACTTATTATTAATGAAATTTAATTTTCTATTTATTATTTTGAAATATTAAGGGTTGATTTGATTAATGTGGATAGTTAGGGTTAAATACGCAAATATTTCAAAATAAGCAAGTGGTTATAAAATATTCATTGTTGTTTGGGAATATTCGTTTGGTCGTGGATTATTCGTGCATCGTCGGGAATATTCGCATTTAACTCAGCAAGCAGCCCATGTGTGGGCCCCATAACGGAAAGCGATTGGATGAGGAAAACGACAAATATAAGTTGTTTAAAAATAACTACAGTAGTTGTTACCAATTAATACTTGTTGGAATACCCGATATGGTTAAAACACACTAATACGTTGTTGTCAACAAGAATATTACGCAGTATTGCACCAATTATTGATTCGCACGTAAGAAGGCACTACTCAATAATTGTTACGGTAGTTACTATTCAATAGTTTATTTTATTGATTCAATAATTGTTGCGTTGATATTTTATATTATTATTGTTTCAATAATTGTCATCGCACAAAGATTTCCCATTATCGCATCAATAATTCATATTATTTGAATAATATTATTAGATAACATTATTGGCAATGTCTAGAAAGTTACATCTAAGGAGAGGTTTGGTCACCTAATCATTGCGCCGCCAAGAAGGAGAGATCCTTATCGAAAGCCCCTATTTCCGGGAACAAATTTGGTTGTCATAAATGTGATTACGTAATATTATTTGTGAATAATTAATTATTGATTCATATGATAAGGAAATATTTATTTTATATGAATATAAATGATGGATTTATTTATGTGGTTATTAATGAAGGAATTAATCTTTGAGATGTTTTATTTGTATTTTGTCTGATTGGAGGTATTAAAAGATCAAATCGGTGTTATTATGACTTTATTGTGTGAGTTATAATATTTAATCCGACCGTTGGATCGTTGTAATTTTTGGATATGTTATACATATATATAAGTTGAGTATATGTCCACAAATTTTGAACCGTTAAAATGAGCGATAATTTATTATGAATTTTAAGAGGTGACTGATTCGTAAATTAGGTTATAAATAATTTTGGTGGAAAATTCTAGAATTGGTGGGCCCCACTTTTGGTTGGTGAGAAATGTGCTCAATTGAATTTTCAAATGTGGTGGGTGGGAATAGTAGCGAGTAAAGCCATCGTGTTAAAGTTAAGTCTTCTTCTGCGTGCTTAACATTTTCCTATAAATAGAGGCTAAGTTAGAATTGAAAATCACACCGTAAACAAAGTTTTTCTTTCTCTCTCTATATTATTGAGTGTATTTTGTGAGTATTTAGATACTTTGAGAGTTCATTGCTCAAAGATAAGTTTCATTCAAAGATCACTTCCAACCTTTCCTTCCGAAGCAATCGATTCTTTGAGGTAAGGGATATTATTTTTTTCAGTAATGATATTATTTCTTCAATATCATTATTTGAAATGTTGATCCGAAGTTTTTATCAAATTTGGAACTTTTTTCATGTCTGGGGTTACTATTCATGAGTTACTATTCACGAGTTACTATTCATGAGTTACTATTCACGAAGTTACTATTCACAAGTACTATTCATGAAGCGTGAAGATGTTTTTTTTTGTGGAATTTCTATCTTTTGGTGTCTGAGTTACTATTCACATATACTAAGACTATTCACGATCTCAAGACTATTCACGATACAAAGACTATTCACCAAAAATAAAATTTCTTCTTTTCGTTCAAAATATCTATTCGGGTACTAGCTTTGATTGTATCCATGTTTTGATCATTCTTGAATTTTACACCACTATGATTATTTTTGAGGTATTGTTGGACATAGATAAAACAAAGTACTAATCCTTAATCCTTAATCCTTGTCATTTTGTTTCAATCGGATTCGTTCTTTAAAAATATTTTTCATCATCCTCGGCCTTAAATGATGATATTATTGAATATCTTTGGGCTCAGTAGTGCAAAGATGAATGATTTCAAGAATATCTTTGGCTCAGTAGTGCAAAGATGAACAGTGTTGAGATGAACACGACCGATCGATTAATATCTTTGGCCTCAGAGTGCAAAGATGAACATGTGTTTAAATGAACATGACTAATCGATGAATATCTTTGGCCTGTAGTGCAAAGATGAATATTTGATTCTAGATGTATATTGATTGATGTTGTGGATAAAAGATAGACGATGAACTTTTAAATTCATACATAAGAAGATAGTAGTTTGCATTCTCTACTTAACTCTTCTAATGAATTATTATCTCCATTGCGTAATATTGATTTAAAATTTGTTGTCTATTGTATTCTATTAGATTTTTCCTCGTTGAAGACTAACGATAATTTGTTGTATATTATCTTAGTCATAATATTCTTTTTCTTGGGCTAGTTGAGCTCACCCTTTTCCTTGTTGTTCCATTTTTCTTCTCGTGGAGGCGAGAATGTAGCAGTACTAGTCGGGGTATGGAATGAAGGTTCTAGAGAGAGTTGTTTAGTAGTCCTCACCATTTTTGTAAAATAATGTATCAATAATTATGATGGGGATTTATTTGCGTGTGGATATTGTCTAGAAGACAATATTATATTTAAACTCATTAAGATATATTGTCGTATTTCACACGACATTTGTATTATTGAAGTTGTAGTTTACTTCTTGTACCATGTATTTGGCGACTCAGAATGGGTGTTGTGTATACCTATTTTGGGGGCGTCACAACTTGAGCCTAGTTGAGTTTGCTTATAATAACAGTTGGCATGCAAGTATTGGAATGGCTCCTTTTGAGACCTTGTATGGTAGAAAGTGTCGCCAACTTGTTGGGATGAGGTTGGCGAAAGGGCCATAGAAGTGCCTGAGTTAGTTCAAATCACTACGGAGAAGGTAGCGGTGGCTAAGGAGAAATTAAAGTCGGCTCGATCACGGCAGAAGTGTTATGCTGATAAGCATAGAAAGACTCTAGAGTTTGAACCTGGTGAACATGTGTTTCTAAAAGTTTCTCCTTGGAAGGGCATTCAGCGATTTGGGTTGAAAGGGAAACTTAGTCCGCGTTATATTGGCCCATTTGAGATTTTGGAGAGGGTTGGTGAAGTTGCATATCGGTTAGCTTTGCCTCCACAGCTAGCTCATGTGCACAATATGTTCCATGTGTCGGTGTTGAGGAGTTATCATTATCATCCATTGCACGTGGTGCAATATCCATTCGATAAGATTTGAGAGGATCTCACTTGTGATGAGCAAAACGAGGCGATTTTGAATCGTCAAGAGCGGATTATGAGGAGGAAGACTATTTCGTTTGTTAAGGTTTTGTGGAAAAATCATTCGGAGCGGGAAGCCACAGGGGAGATGGAGGAGTCTATTCGAGTGGAGTATCCGCATCTCTTTGAAAATTAGGTACATTCTATTCTTTTGATTCCGGGGACGGAATCCTTTTTAAGGGGTAGGTGATGTAATACCCAAAAAAAAATAAGAATAATAATAATAATAATAAATAAATATTTAATAATAAAAATTATTTTATTTTAAATTATATTAATTGTACTTTGTCTTTTATTTGGGTCAAACTAGTCATTTACTTTTGGACTAATAAGTATTAATAAATGATGAATAAATTAAGTTGATAAAATTGGGCTTTAAATTAAGTGGGTCTAATTTTTTAATGGTGTAATTTTAAAGTTCTATTAAAATTTGGAGAGTTAATAATTATATTATATTAATTAATAAAATATGTTTTTTTAGTGAATAAATATCTAAAACCTAATTTACTCAACATCACGTCTGATACAAACTGAGGGAAAAGAAGAAGAGAAGCTGCGGCAGCATTAATAGAAAGGAAAAGGGAATTGACAATTTAAGTGTTGTTGCAAAGGTAAATTAAACCTTTTATTGAATTGTTTTACCAAGCATATAGGTTACAATGAGCAGGATCTGTTTGGATTTTTTTTTGGGTAAGATATGTAACCATATTAGATCAGTACAATTAAAGAAAGAATCTGACTTTGAATTCCGTGCAGCTATATATGATTTAATATTTCTTCCACCAAACCTTAATTTCATTACTGTTCATTTTTTTGGATTCCTTTTTGGGTGATATACATGTATATATATTACATGATTGCTGGTACATATTACTTGAATATATATATATATATATATATATATATATATATATATAAAAGTTTGTCAGATTACTTGTTGGACGAAAGATATTAAACTTACTGCTAAGAAAAAAAAAGATTTCGTTATCATGATGTGAAGCTGTTGTAATGCATAAGTATTTTCATGTTGTTTATAGGCCTGCAACTCTTGCAGGCATGGATTTTGTGTTATATATATATATATATATATATATATATATATATATATTGTGTTACTAAATTTTTGGTCATAAAACTTATAACTTAAATTAGTAAATCAATTGAAGTTATGTATATTAATTCGAATTAATTAATTTTGTCGTCATAGTTATAAAAGTCTTTAATAATAAATTTAATATTATTATGTTATTAATGATTGGATTGTAATAAAATTTTATTAAATTATTTAGATTGAACGGAGAGAATCTAAACGAGTTTTATTGGAATTTTGGGTATTCCATTGCTTAATCCAGGTACGAATTTCGTACTTTTTCAGCGAGACTCTTTTATTTTTAAGTTGTTCGTTTCGTTATTCGTTTTGAAATTTAGTATTGCCTCTCATAATTATTCCTTATCAAATTCATTGTGGTAGTTTCGGTTGGCGTTCATAGTTGGAACTCATATTTGTACTCTTTAGACTAGTACAACATGTCTAAATTTATTTTGATATTTGTAGTAATGTGCATGTTAGTATATGTTTGTAGACTTTGAGTTGATGATTCATTTCAGTTTAATATGCACATATTAGAACCCTTTTTGTGTTAATATTATGTCAGATGTGTTGTGACATGATGTTTTTGTTAGAATATACCGTAGGGTATACTTGAGCTATAACCACCTGTGGGGGTACCACAGGCATGTCCTCTTGGCACCGAGGCATGACACCTTCCGTGGCGGTGTGATCAGTCCACGGCGTCTCCGGTTTATGCTCCGGTGGGAGTTGGCTATTTGGTGTTTTGTTATGGGAGGTGTATGGGTCGACCCTAGTTTTCTGTTCTGTTCTGTTCTGCGGAGTGGTGATGTTTGTGCCAAACACGCCTTTCGATTTTGCACGCATCTAGATTGCGCAGTCCGATGTGTGATTGCATGTGTGGCATTATTTTGATTGTCTGTGTGGTATTATTTGACTTGCCTATGTGACAAGGTATATTACTATTTATTTTGAGCTCGGTATGAAATAACACCCAGCCATTTGATTCAGCCTATCATTTTGTTGTGTTGGTTTTGTTCGTTACAGTTCAGTTCAATTAATTGTGTTAGTTATTTCGTTTCATTATTCTTTTATTCTATATCCGTACTGGGCATTTGGCTCATGCTGTGTTTTTCTTCCGGCAGGTAATCAGGGGGATCAAGGGCAAGTGTGACGAGAGCTCCCTTCTATCCAATGGTTTATTTATATTTTGTTAGGCTATGATAGATTGATCTATTTAGAGTTTTAATAATTAGTTCAGATTGTGGTTTGAGCCAGTGTGGCATTTATTATGGTTTGTCTTATGACATTAAATCATTATGAGATTATTCTTTTGTGATTTAGAGCCTTGTTATATATATTCATTAGTTTTGTTGAGTTTTGTGTAACCTCTCTTTCTATTTCGGAAAGGGGGTGTTACAAACATTGTCAATGCTAGGTTGTTCAAAGAATTTTAATTAAAGCTAGTTAGCTGTAGCTCATCGAACAGGCAAGTTCTCTAACTCAAACTTGAGTTATTATTTTTAAAGCATGTTAGTGGATTATTATTGTTGATTACTCCACATCCTTAACGATTATTGTGAATCGCATTTTGTGCAATTGAATTCCTGTTCAATTATTATTGAATTGTGAATTAATTAAAGTTCTTTCATTCTTGAACTGTTTATGAGATAGATTTATGCTAGATGTATCAATTAGATCGAATATGTTTAAATCTGTTAAATCAAATATGTTTTAAAAGCTGTTCTTAACCAATTGATTTGTTAAGGACTCGAGACTGAGAAAAAGAACAATTTTATTAAAGCATTATATTGGTAAAATAATTGTTGCTCGACTATTAAGTGTTTATGCATAATACATCGGGTATGAAAGGCTGATACCCTTAATTACCAAAACTAATTAAAAGGACCAGTTTAACCACTAACAACCTTAGTATATGTTCATGGTTAATTAAAACCACTCAGCATCTATTATTCAATTATTCGAATATTCAATTATTGAAACTTAATTCATGTTCTTTCACAATCGATTCTATTGTTGAACATTGAAAGCTAAATTACTTTATAATCATGATATACCTTTCTTGTGTTTAAACTTGCTAAGCAAACTAGTTGCTTACCCTTGCTATATCATGACATTTATTTCAGCTAAGCCTGAGGGATCGAATAAGAAAGACAAAGGCAAGGGCAAAGTCCAAGAATAGCTTAATTTGAATGTTAATTATTATATTACCTGATGGAATTATTTATGTAAACCTTTTGTAATATTAAATGTGTGTTTTAGTTAAGGTAAAGAAAAGACCTTGGGGTTATGTTATAAAACTTTATTATAATGAAAAATGTATGTTTATTATTCCGCAATAGTATATAGAATGCTTATGATGATGGATCGTGAGCACTGAATCTGAGATTAGAGAACCTGGATTTTGGGGCGTCACAAAGATTAATAGGGATGACTGATTCCATGTATGTGAATATGAATATTTCTAATGGATATGAATATATTACTAATGAGTTTTAGAAGGGAAAAAAATAGCGAAAAAAAGAACGAAAGAATTTTGGATTATCTTTCTCTCTCTTCATATCTAATGGTTTGGGATTTTAAATAATAATAATAATAATTGATTTTTGAAGTGTTTTAATATTTCTTTATTGTATATTTAAGCCTAGATTTAATGATTTCACAATATAAATAATAATTATATAAATTTTCAAAAATATAAATAATAATTAATTTTCAAATTTTAGTTATATTTTTGAAGTTTGAATATATTTTTGTGAATTTTAATTTTAAATTTGTGCTTATTATGAAAATACTTATGAATAATTTTAAAGACATTACTCAAATTCAAATTTTCCTAAATTTTCTTATTTTAATAACATATGTAATATATTTGAATATAATAAAAGACAAATTTGTCAAAGAAAAAATATTAATAATTTTTCATTATTAATGTTGAGGGAGATTATGACAAAATTAGTAATATAACATGTTAGACATTTATATGTTATATTACTAATTTTAGTTTTATCTCAAGAGTGGTTAATAAAATTAATGAATTTAATGAGTTATTTAAATTAAAAGAAACATATTTATGTGTAATTTATATAATTTATTTAATATTGCACCGTACTAGAAAAAAAAAGATTTTTTTGTTTGCTATAATATCAAAGTTTTACCATACCAAAAAAAAAATTAATGATTAAAATAAATGTAAAAAAAATTATTTTTATTGTACTTTTATTTTGAATGGATTATTTTATTTATTTGATTTTTATTAATTTAGCATTAAATTATACAAGTTTCCATCTAAGCATTCCAGAAAGAAAAATGTCTGACATGTAAATTTTCTCTCTCTCACGTGACAACTCATGTAATTTTTCCGTCCAAAGTCAAACAATTTAACAAAATTTGTAACGGATTGTAAAAAATTGTAGTTCAATGAGTCGAATGAAAAAAAAATCAGTTCAATGATGCATTTGTAAACCGACCCCTAGTAGAGTGGGAAAAAAGTGTATTTAAGCCTCAATATAATTATCAACTATCGTATGACTAGACCTTTTGGAAATAAACCTAGTAAAGAAATAACTTAAATGAAAAAAAAAGTAAGAGATGAATTGCTTCATGAGATAAGGTACGATGAGAAAAGTCGTGATGTTATTCGCATGGGACCACAAGCCTTTGAAAAATTGTGTAAGATATTGCATGACGAGTGCAGTCTTCGACCCGCAACGAGTATCTCTAGAGGAACAAGTCGCAAAATTTCTTCACATATTGTCGCATAATGTGAGAAATCGTACAATTACATTCTTCTTTCGTAACTCAACGGGAACAACAAGTCGTCATTTTCATAGAGTCTTAATTAAGTGCAATAATATCATTGGAAGAAATTTTTTTAATACAACCAAATGGAGCACACATACCTTCAGAAGTAATAGTAGATTTTATCCATATTATAAGGTAAAACTTACAACTTAACATACTTTAACTCAAATTTACATTTTTATATATTTAACAAGGTATGTGCATGTTTGTGAATTCCAGGATTGGGTTGGAGCCAGAGACGAAACTCATGTTCGTATAAAAGTTCCTCACACTGATGTACCAAGATATCGTTGTAGGAATGGGTACCCTACGCAAAATGTCTTAGTCGCATGCACATTTGACTTGAAAATTACTTATATTTTGACTGGTTGGTAAGCGATGACATCTGACTCCAAAATAATTAAAAATTCCCTTGTAAGAGAAGATAAGTTGAAAATCCCTAATAGTAATACACTGCCAACCTTTTTAAGATTTAATTAAAAAAATTCTTTGTTTTTTATGTAACTAATATTATGTTTTTAGGCAAATATTATCTTGTAGATGCCAGACAACCATTTACTAATGGATTAATGACACCTTATAGAGGTGTTTGCTACCATTTAAAAATTTACTCAGATCGACCTCCAGAAAATCCTAGAGAATTATTTAATGTACATCATGCATCATTACGTAATACAATTAAAAGGGCATTTGGCGTACTAAAGAAAAGGTTTCCCATTATTGGGAGAACAAATGAGCCAAAATACGATGTGGATACTCAATCTAAAATTGTTTTAGCATGTTGCATTTTACATAATACTTTGTGTCAGTTGATCCTGATGATGACCTTATTGTCGAAGTTGATCGAGAGCTCCTAAGCAAATACATGAACCTGATGATCATGTAAGAGATGCTATTGGGGATGCAACACATGTTGAGTATTTTAAGACTTCTATTGCAAATGATATGTGGATTGATTAGATAAATGAAGTTAATAGTTCTTGAGTTTCATCTCATGTTGACAACTAGTATATAGTACTTTTGGTTTTTTAATTTATTATGTTATTTGACGAGTATTCGAGTCGTAACTAGAATGATATTTTGTTTATTGTTTATATGAGATTAAGTTTTTTACTTTATTATTTATCCATTGTTGTGTGTTGTAAGACCCCGAATTTTTTTTAAATAAAATGGAATTTTCTTTATAGTAAGGGTTTATTTGATTAATGTGGTTAGTTATGGGTAAAATGCGCAAATATTTTAAATAAGCAAGTGGTTATAAAATATTCATTGTTGTCGAGGAATATTCATTTGGTCGTGGAATATTCTTGCTGTCGGGGAATATTCATACGACGATGCAGCCTTATTGTGGGCCCCATAACGGAAAGCGATTCGATGAAGAAAACGACAAGTATAAGTTTCTTATAAATAAACGGCGTAGTTATTATCGTTAATACTGTTGGAATACCCGGTGGTTAAAACACAGTAATACGCGTTGTTGCACAGTAACACACGGTATTGCACCAATTATTGATTAAAACAAAAATGTGGGTCAAGCAAATTACCAAGATATTCGATGTCTTGGGATGCACAGAGGAACAGAAGGTTCCATTCGCCACTTTTATGTTCCATAATGAGGCAGATTACTGTTGGGAATCTTTGAAGCGTACCTAGCCAGCCACACTCAACATGTCTTGGGAAACATTTCAGAAACTATTCAATGATAAGTACTTTCCTGAAAGTATTCGTCATATGAAGGAGGTAGAGTTTATTAGACTAGAACAGAACAACATGATGGTGTCCCAGTACAAAGCGAAGTTCGCGGAGTTATCCAGGTTTGCACCTCATTTGGTGGAGAATGAGGAACGTATGACGCTGATGTTTCTGAGAGGTCTGAAACCCGATATACGTCAATATCTCATTTCTCATAAATTTTCTCTATATTCAGATGTTGTCAACAGGGCTCAATTATTAGAGCGAGATAATGAGTACGTTCAACCGAGGGACCACAACCAGGGTCATACCGGTGACAGCAGTCATCAGAGCAATGATAATTAGTGGGGAAGGAAAAATACGGACAAAAGCGGTAACCACTCTGGTGGTAATCGTGGCCATGATAATAGAAGAAGCGAGACGAGAGGAGATTTTAAAAAGAGAATGTATAACAATGACAATGCGAAGACGTCAACAGCAGCATCAACTGTTCCGAAGGGAGGAGAACGACCACCGGTCACATGCTATAAATGTGGAAAAGAGGGAAAATCAGTCCAAACTGTCCACAACAGTTCAAGGTATGTTATAATTGTAGAAATGAAGGTCATATCGCTCGAGATTGTACGGTAGCGAAACCCAGTCCAGCGGGGATGGTGACTCAAAAAGCTGTCCTAGAAAAGTCAAAGTCAACGGTTCCTAGAAGAGCGTTTGTCGTGACTGGCCAAAATGCGAGGAACCCGAATGAAGTTAGCACGAGTTAGTTAATTATAAATTCTTGCGAAGTCTATACCTTATTAGATATCGGTTCTACCCATTCATTTATCTCTCCTGCTTGTGCTCAACGTTTCAACTTGACTCCGGAGAAAATTAGACTTTGACTTATCTGTTGAAACTCCGTTAGGAGAAACTTTCATTACATCCATTGTTTATAAATCTTGTTTGATCTAAGTTGGCACCATCACATTACCCGTTGATCTTATCTCTTTAATGATACTTGCTTTTGATGTGATTTTAGGGATTGATTGGTTAACTACTCATCATGCCAAAATTGATTACTTTCGTAAGGTTTTTAGTTTTCATATTCCTAAGCAACCTGTTATTCGAATTCAAGCAACCAAACCATTGAAGTCAAACTCTTTCATATCAAGCCATAAAGTCATTCTTTTATTGAAAAACGGATGTCAAGTTTTCTTAGCCCATGTTATGGACTTGAACAAAAATACGTCAGATTTGAATGATATTTCTATTGTTAGTGAATTTCCTGATGTATTTCCTGAAGAATTTCCTGGCCTACTCCCAGAGCGTGATATTGAACTTTGTATCGACTTTGAACCCGGTACAAAACCCACTTCTAAAATCTCATATTGAAGGGCTCCTATTGAACTTCAGGAGTTAAAAACCCAACTATAGAAGTTGATAAACCAAGCCTTTAACTGGTGACTTCCTTTGTGGAATGCACTGAAGCCAGACTCTCCATAGGGTACGCCATATTTGTGCTATAATAAACTGATAGGTGCCATTGTGATGTGCTATCCAAAATTGGGATATGAGTCACAGTTAGAGAAACCTAAGTCAGTAATCAAAATATGTAGCTTTTTAGGCTTAATTGATTACTATCGGAGATTCGTGGAAAGATTTTCTTAAATCGCTACTCCATTAACTCAGCTGACTCATAGAGATATAAATTTGAATGGAGCAAGGAATGTGGGAAGAGCTTCAAATAACTCAAGAGGAGACTCATTTCGGCACATGTTCTGACCATACCATCCTAGAAAAGCGAACGTGGTAGCTGACGTGTTGAATAGAAGATCGTATACGAGTACAAGTGCGATATTATCAAAGACCCATTTCGTATAACTTACAAATGATAGAGATAGAGTTAAAAACTCTAGGGACCCACGTGATGATATACGAGTAGAATCGACTTTAATCGATAGTTAAAGATGCTCAAGCTACAGACCTGGAGCTGATGAATATGAATAAGAAGATGCAAGAAGTCGTTATTTCAAAAGCGAGAATCGGCGATGAGAAGAAAGCTCAAACCTTTGATTTATTAGTCCATTTGAAATCATCGATCGAATAGGAACTGTGACCTATAGACTCGTTTTACCGCCAAGTATTTCGCGTGTTCATAACGTTTTTCACGTATCGATGTTACGTAAATATGTGAACGACCCGAACCACATTATTGAGTTAGAACCAGACGAGATAACCGAAGATTTAACGTACGAAGAAGTACCAGTTAAGATCTTGGATAGGAAGAAGCATGTCATATGCACAAAGGTCATACCACAAGTCAAAGTTTTGTGCAGAAACCATGCTATTGAAGAAATGACCTGGGAGTTGGAAACGGAAATGAAAGCGAGGTATCCTCACCTTTTCGAAACACCAGGTGCGTACGTCAATTTTAAGGACAAAATTTCATAAGGAGGGGAGGTTGTAAGACCCCAATTTTTTTAAAAATAAAATGGAATTTTCTTTATAGTAAGGGTTTATTTGATTAATATGGTTAGTTATGGGTAAAATGCGCAAATATTTTAAATAAGCAAGTGGTTATAAAATATTCATTATTGTCGGGGAATATTCGTTTGGTCGTAGAATATTCTTCTTTGTCGGGAATATTAATGATGACGGCCAGCAAATTATTTATGGGCCCCATAACGTTGGAATACATGGTGGTTAAAACACACGAATGTCTGGCGTTGTTACACGAGTAGCACGGTATTGCACCAATTATTGATTCTTACGTAAGAAGGCACTACTCAATAATTGTTATAGTAATTACTGTTTAATATTTTATTTTATTGATTCAATAATTGCTATGTTGACATTTTATATTATTGTTATTTCAATAATTGTCACTACACAGTATTTTTTATTATCAGATCAATAATTCGTATTATTTGAATAATATTATTAGATAGCATTATTGGCAATGTCTACAAAGTTCTGTCTAAGGAGAGGTTTGGTCACCTAATTGCGCGCCGGTGAGGAGAAATCCTTATTGGAAAGCCCCATCTTTCCTAGGAACGGCCTGGTTGTCAATATTATGATTCTATAATATTATTTGTGAATAATTAATTATTGATTTATATGATAATGAAAATATTCATTTTATGTGGATATAGTTGGAGAAAATTTTTAATGTGACAATTGTTGAAAATTGATATTTTATCTTTTCTGATAAAATAATTCATTTAAATATATTATTATATTTTAATAATATAATAATGGTGATAGTTTTATAATGAATGTGTGATATATGAATAAATGAGGAGGAAGAGTATTTTTGTTACAAAAAATATTTAACACATGTTTTGTGTGTTGATGGACCCTATTTTTGACTGAAATTTGATTATAGCCTGCAAAATCGTCCGTATGTGGATTTCAGTCAATTTTTGTTTGGAATTTGAAAAAAATTTCTTCTACAAAGTTGTAGAGAATTAAATTTCCTATGGAATGGACATAAGATTTGAATTTTTCTAATAAAAAGGCTATTTATTATGAATTATTGAAGTTCCGGAATATTGAGTCTGAATTGATTTTGTTACAAAAATTGTTTTAAACATGTTTTTCATTTTTTGTGTGGTAAATGTGTTTTTGATGTGGTGGGCAAAGGAAAATTTGATTATAAATATATTATTTTATTAAATTTTCTGCTTTGGTGTTCTAAGCATTTTCCTATAAATAGGGTGCTTAGGTTAGAATTGAAAATCACACCAGAAACTGATATCTTTTCTCTATATTATCTAGCGTATTCTTGTGAGTATTTTGATACTTTGAGTGTTACTATACAGTGCAAGTTCCTTTAACACTATATCCAGTATTCCAGTCAGAAGTACTGTCTTTTCGAGGGAATGGATGTTATTTTTATAAATGATATTATTTCTTTCAATATCATTATGCCGAAATATTGGTAAGACTTTTCTTGTGAAATTCTTATCTTTTCATGTCGGGTTTACTATTCATGAGTTACTATTCACGAGTTACTATTAATGAGTTACTATTCACGAAGCATGATGATTTTTCTTGTGAAATTTCTACCTTTTAGTGTCGGAGTAACTATTCACGTATACGGCATTATTCACGTATACGACACTATTCACAAAAAAATTAAATTTTCTTTTCTGTGTCCAAGATTGTCTATTATGGTTCCTATCTTTGATTGGATCTATGTTTTGATCTTCATTTTTGAATTCTGCTCCACAATAGTTTATTATGGAGTATTTTTGAACTTGGATTGTCTAAAGTACGAATCCTTAATATTTGTTCACGTGATGATATACGAGTATAATCGACTTTAATCGATAAAGTTAAAGCTGTTCAAGCTACACACCGGAGCTGATGAATTTGAAGAAGGAGGTGCAAGAAGTTGTTATTTCAAAAGCGAGAGAATCGGTGAGGTGAGGAAAGCTCAAACCTTTGATTTATTAATCCATTTGAAATTCTCGATCGAATAGGAATTGTGGCCTATAGACTCGTTTTATCGCCAAGTATGACGCGTGTTCATAACGTTTTTCACGTATCGATGTTACGTAAATATGTGGACGACCGAACTACGTCATTGAGTTAGAACAGGACGAGATAGTCAAGACTTAACGTATGAAGAGGTACTGTCAAGATTTTGGATAGGAAGGAGCATGTCCTACGACGAAGGTCATACCACAAGTTAAAGTTTTGTGGAGAAACCATGTTATCGAGGAAATGACACGGGAGTTGGAAAGCGGAAATGAAAGCGAGGTATTCTCATCTTTTCGAAACACTGTGCACGTCACGTCAATTTCGAGGACAAAATTTCATAAGGAGGGAGGTTGTAAGACCCCAACATATTATTAATGAAATTTAATTTTCTATTTATTATTTTGAAATAGTAAGGGTTGATTTGATTAATATGGATAGTTAGGGGTAAAATACATAAATATTTCAAAATAAGCAAGTGGTTATAAAATATTCATTGTTGCCGGAGAATATTAAATCTTTGTTGGGGAATATTTAGATGCAATGGCGTAGTCTTTTGGGCCCCATAACCCATAAAAGCGATTGGATGAAGAAAACGACAAATATAAGTTGTTTATAAATAACAAACAGTAGTTATTTACGATTAATCTTGTTGGAATACCGGTGGTTAAAACACACTAATACGCTGGCGTTGTTGAGCAGTAGATACGCAGTATTGCACCAATTATTGATTCTTACGTAGAAGGCACTACTCAATAATTGTTACGAGAATTCTTTATTCGAGATTTTATTTTATTGATTCAATAATTCTTTGCGTTGATATTTTTATATTCTTTGTTGTTTCAATAATTGTCATTACACAAGATTTTTTATTATCGAAGCAATAATTCATATTATCTCGAATAATATTATTAGATAACATTATTGGCAATGTCTAGAAAGTTACTCTAAAGAGAGGTTTGGTCACCTAATCAATGCTGCCAAGATGAGGAGAAATTCTTATCGAAAGCCCCTCTTCCCTGAGGAACGGCTGGGTTGCAAGATTGTGATTCGTAATATTATTTATGAATAATTAATTATTGATTTATATGATGAGGAAAATATTGATTTTATGTGGATATAGATGGAGAAAATTTTAATGTGACAATTGTTGAAAATTAATATTTTATCTTTTCTCGATAAAATAATTCATTTAAATATATTATTTTAATAATATATTAACGGTGATATTTTTACAATGAAAGTGGGATATATGAGTATACGAGGAGGAAGTGTATTTTTGTTTCAATAAATGATTAACACATGTTTTGTGTGTCGGTGGACCCCATTTCTTGACTGAAATTTGATTATAGCCTGTAAAATCGTCCGTTTGTGAATTTCGGTCAATTTCTGTTTGGAATTTGGAAAAACTTTCTTCTGCAAAGTTGTAGAGAATTTAATTTCCTATAAAAACTTGCGAGATTCAATTTTTTCTGATAAAAGAGCTATTTATTATGAATTATTGAAGTTTCGAAGCTCTGAAATAATTGATTTTTGGAAGTTTTAATTATTTATATCAACAAAAATGTTTTTATTGTTTTGGTTGGCCCCCCCATGTGTTGTAAACATGCTGATTTCAGGAGTCTTGGTTGGCGTAGGAATATATATATAATATATTATTATTATATTAAATTTTCTGCTTTGGTGTTCTAAGCAATTTCTATAAATAGGGGTCTTGGGTTAGAATTGAAAATCACACCGTAAATCAAGTTTTCTCTCTATATTATCGAAGCGTATTCTTGTGAGTATTTTGAGTATACTTTGAGTATTGCTATACTGATTGCAAGTTCAAGTCATAGCTTTATATCAGGTGTTTCAACTAGAAAGTCTTGTCTTTCGAGGTAAGGGATGTTATTTTATTCAAAATGATATTATTTCTTCAATATCATTATCTTTGAAATATTGGTTGGAACTTTTATCAAATTTGGAACTTTTTCATCGGGGTTACTATTCATGAGTTACTATTCACGAAGTTACTATTCATGAGTTACTATTCACGAGTTACTATTCACGAAGTACTATTCATGAAGCGTGAAGATGTTTTTTGTGGAATTTCTATCTTTTGGTGTCGAGTTACTATTCACGATACTCGGCACTTTATTCAATTTAAAAATGAAAATTTTTCTTTTCGTCTAAAATATATATTCTGCAGGATACTAGCTTTGATTGTATCCATGTTTTGATCATTCTTGAATTTTACACCACAAAGAATTATTTTTGAGGTATTTTTGGGACGTGGATAAAACAAAGTACGAATCCTTAATCCTTAATCCTTGTCATTTTGTTTCACTAGATTCGTTTCTTTAAAAAATATTTTTCATCATCTTGATCTTAAATGATGATATTATGGAATATCTTTGGCTCAGTAGTGCAAAAAGATGAATGATTTTGAAGAATATCTTTGGCCCGTAGTGCAAAGATGAGCAGTGTTTAGATGAACATGACCAGTGATGAATATCTTTGGCTGTAGTGCAAAGATGAATATTTGATTCGGATGTATGTTGATTGATGTTACTGAGGATAAAAGATGAGCGACGAACTTTTAAATTCATACATAGAAGATAGTAGTTGCATTCTCTACTCAACTCTTCTAATGAATTATTATTTTCATTGCGAATATTGGTTTAAAAACTTGTTGTCTATTGTATTCTATTAGTTTTTTTCCTGTTGAAGACTAATGATAATTTGTTGTATATTATCTTAGTCATAATATTCTTTCTTGAGCTAGTTGAGCTCACCCTTTTCCTTTTTGTTCCATTTTTTTCTCGGGGCTAGAATGTAGCGAAGTACTAGTCGGGGTATGGAATGAAGGTTCTAGAGAGAGTTGTTTAGTAGTCCTCACCATTTTTGTAAAATAATGTATCAATAATTATGATGGGGATTTATTTTATGTGGATATTGTCTAGATGGCAATATCTCGTATTTAAACTCAAAGTTTATATGTTGTAATAATAAAGTTGTAGTTATTTATGTACCATGTATTTGGCGACTCAGAATGGGTTGGATGGAATGGACCTATTTTGGGGGCGTCACAATGACTTTGTAGAAATAGTTTTTATTTAACATTTATTTGAATATTTGTATTTGATTATGCAATTTTTTCTTTAATTAAATTTATCTTGCATATTTTTATTCATAGTTGGGTTATAATTAATAGAATGGTAAATTTGTAAAAGTGATATTTTTCTTTTCTTTTCATTGGAACTCAAAAATGCAAGATTTTTATTTTTATTTTAATTTTCTATTTTTTTCCATTAAAACCTCATAAACAACACTAAGAAAAAAACTTCAAGTTTTTTATTCTTAAAGTTTTTAACTTTAAGCAGAACCATAAGGAAGAGAAACTATAGGTTTAAATTTAGAAGTGGCCATAAAATTGTAAATTTGTTTAGTCATCGCATGAATAGACCATTGTTTCAACACATTGTTTATATAGGGAAAAAAAGGAATTGATATTTCCACAAGTAAAATATTAGTTTCACTTGTGGAAATATTAATTCCCAAAAATAATAAAGATTAACGTGTTTATCCATTAAAATTAATAAAGAGAAACGTGTTTATAAAAGGGATGAAAGGAGTATTATTATTTTTATCAATTCAAGTATTTCATATTTTTTTTCATTTATGAAGGTTTTCACATTTTAGCGGCATTGTTTAATCACAAGAAAAGAAGAAGAATATCGTAATGATCTCTAGATGTTAATCATGTTTTAAACATTAAAACAATTATAATTTTGGTTCTGTAATTCAGTTTAAGATAAAATTTTGGGTAAAAGTATAATTTGATGCGATAAAGATATTGTCCAAAATTCAATTTTTTTTCGAATTTTAAAGAATTTCACAAATTTGAACATAAATAGGCTTAAAATAAATAGTAACAAAGTTGGGGAAAATCTGAAAAACTCGAAAACTAACTAAATTATAATTATCTAGGTAAATGGAAGGAGGAGAAATAATAAAATATTTAAAGTGATTTAATGGATAAAGTAAAGTATAAAAATGTATGAAAAATTAAATAAAGAAAAGCCGAAAATAAGTAATATATTTTATCGACTAAAATCTGTCCAAAAAGGACATGAGACTACGAGAGTAATAAATATTTACTATAATGAAATTTTAATGGTGTAAGAATATATATACTCGAGGATAAATTACGGTACCCAAAAATACCGGAACAAAATTTCAAACAGTTACCATCGATAACTAATAATTAAATAAATTCTTATTGATGGTGTAATTAAGTTATTATTTCGAGACGTGAAATACCCTTCTCGAGGAAAGTACGCCCCAACAAGCAAGTCCCCGCACTCCCGTGCATTCTAACTTCGCTTATTGTTAAAACTATAAATTTTTCTGAAAAACTTCTTGGACCGTCTATAAAAGGAGTTATGTCATTTGTTAAACTAAATTCAATTTTTATGTTTCTATCAATTTATTGAACTATTTTATGATTATTTGGTGATATATTAATCCAATCCAAAATGCTTTGGTAGGTATCCCGAGGTTATGAATGAGTATGAACAACCCTATAAATAGGGGTACTGAGTTATGGTCGGGTAACCGACATTATCACGATGTGTAATTACAACCACTACAAGAAAAAGGCCTATCTCTCATGATCGCTTATCGTGACCACACTAGGTCGTGAGATGAGTATCGCCGATCGATTATGATCACGATAGACGACGTGATAAAATCTGGTCGCTGAAATGCACATCAGTGACCACTATTAGCGACCACATTATCTGCAAACCGATATCAGCGACTGAAATCGTCATTTTGGTTGCTAAGATGAGTCAGCATGGTTCTGGGCCAAAGGCTAACATGGACCACATGACAGAGACTGCAATCAGCGACCGCACACGATCGCTAATAGCCTCATGTGACTTGCGGTCGCTAATACTTATCAGCGACCGTATGCGGTCGCTGATGTAAAAAAACCTGCAAACCAGAATTTTTCTTGTTTTGCAAAATTCCCAACTTGTTTTGTACCTGCTTTATCCCAACACATATAAACATGCACAACAATATAAACATCCATCGTCCATCTGCAGAACTAGTATATAAACTATATAAACCTTTAAAACCCAATATGAATTGAATAAATATAAACAAATCTAATATTTAAGTAACATACAAACATCCAAAGAATGAATATAAAAGTACAAGATTCTTAAATAACTACAAAACAACACTAAATCAGTCGTCAAACATCATTGTCCAAATTAGTTTCTCCTTGATCTTGATCACCCTGTAATTAACAAAATAATAAAACAAGTTACATATATATATAGTATATATGTTGGTATTGGTATTACGACAATATACAAATTTTTTTAAACACAACAATATATATATATATATGTCACTACTTTGATTATAATAAATAAGATTGATTACCTCGTTGTCATCCCCATGTTGTGATGTTGCTGCTGCCGCCACTACATCAGCTAACTCATCAGCACTCAGAGCCGCCAGATGCCCGCCCAGTATCTTTAGAAGATCGCGATCTCGACATATAGCTCTCACATAGTCAGCAAGAGTATGAATAGCTGGATGACTCGATGACTGTGACGACTAGGTAGGAAAGTTGCCTGAGCCACTGAAGGATGGGCGGTGTCGTTGTCCTTGACCTTTGACGTAGTTTTTCTTCACAACAGACGCCCTCTCCCATAATTGTTGATCAATTGGCGGACGTGGAGTGCCTTCAGGATAGCGCTCATTCAATAAACGCTTATAAGTATCCTGTCATCATGTTAACAATTAAATAGTTAAAAATAAATTGGTAAAATTCTAAAGAATGACGTAAAACGTGATAAACAAGATCAAGTTGTTAAAACTTATCACTGCTATCTGGAGAGCATCCGGCAGACCATCACGGGTGGCCACGTACACATCCAGCCAATGGATAGGCTGACCTTGAGACTGAGATTCCTATACAAAACATATTAAAATATTACTAAGTAAAAATGTGATATATATTCTACAATTCATGATTGTATACATATTAAAACTATTCGTACATACCCAATCAGTGATATGTTGCTACTGTAAAATACTGTCGCCCTTGTAGGTTCCTTTAGCCTTTTCGCCATCAGGTACACCTGAGGATCTGTTAGTGGCGACAGTCTTGCATATTTTAACCCAGCTCATAGCTCTCCATTGGGCACACATCTCAGTCCATATGGACTGGGTGCACTACAAGGGGTTATGTTCGTGCATGTAATCCTCTCCTTGGCCTGGATGGTCGATCTCAACATTGTGAAGGGCTTTTTGTCGTTCTTTGTTCAAATTGTCCTTGGTGCGGATGGTGCACTTCTGCAAGAATAATGTCTGAATCACTGAAGCCTGCGCGTCCTCCCATCTATACCTTTTCTGCAAATAAATAATCCTTAGAATATTAAACGGTACTTTTAATATATAATCCAACACTACTAAATAATTATCCTTAGAATATTATATTATCTGTCATAATTAAAAAAAACATACCTGAAATTCAGCCCAAACTGCATCTTTGTGGGCGATAGGTGTGCTCGCCCACGTAATCACATGTGTGGGCCAATTCTATAAGCACAGCTGTGATATGCACTTGACGATCTTATTATCTAAAAAATCACTATAATATACAACAGTTTACATCAAAGATAAGTAGATATATTAAAGCAATTTACATTAGTTATATATCTTGTATAAATGGAATCTAAAATGCTTATATATAAATGATGCGGGACGTACGTGCTATTCTGAGGAGGATGAATCTGAATAAGAATCCGATCATCCAGATTAGTAGGGGCCTTGGGCATATGATTAGTCCCCCTACCCAAGCCGCGCTTTTTCTGCGCTGCTTCAGAAGCCATCTATATATTACAAATTTTAAGATGTTAGTATGAGTTATATTTGATTACATGTATATATGAATATAAAATGACAATAATGATAGGAAATTGCATTTACATAGTTAAGTACATAAACATGACAATGATATAAAGATGTTAGTATATATATGAATATAAAATGATAATAATGACAGAATCATTTGTTCAAGTGTCAATGTCTTATTCAGAATCATCTTATATACGTATTGCAGATTCATAACCATCATCTGCTTCAGATTCAGTGTCAGATTCAGTCAATAACTCTTCCTCCTCAGTATCAATGTCATCTGACACAAGTATTGACGCATGATCTAATTCATGTGGTTCATCTCCACTATCTAACTGGATTACTTCATTGTCGTCCTCCACATTTATTATAGTTTGTCTATGAAGCATCTGCTCTTGGTAAATCTCCCCATCAACTACTTCTACCCGACTGCGCGTGGGAGTATGAATTACAACTTGTCAATCTTAGGCGGTCTATCCCTTTTCCTAATAGGACTAGGATTGTATTATACTTGTACTATTTGAGTTGGTAAAACATACGGTTCGTTGGAGTACACAGACCTATGGAGGTCAATATCGATGATTCCACGTCTGTTAACACGTATCCCTTTTTTTGAATTAAACCAACGACACTTGAACAAGTTAATATGACCCGCGTACGTGCCCTTGTACGACAACTCTACAATTTCCTCCAACTCCCCATAAAAGGCACGAGCAAGCTCATTGTAACAATCTCCTTTGACACACACTCCAGAGTTCGTTGTTCTTTTACCGCGCCCATATGCCTTTGTATAAAATTTATAACCATTTTTTTTGTAACCATTACGGCTGACTTGGTCCCTGTCTGGTCCCATAGCTAGGACTTGTACATTAGCCAGAATCGTTGATTCCTAAGTCAAAGCCTACAAAAACTCCATCTTATTAAATGAAGTCATAGTTAATATGGAGTATATATATGTCGTGCTTAAGAAATTGAACTTACTTTGTCCTTTAGCCAAAGTGCAAATTTTTTATCACGATTGATTTGAATATCTTTATCAGTTATACCGGGATGCTTCACTTTTAACTCGTCATCGTACAATCTATACAATGTTATAAAAATTAACATATTAGAATGTATATTACATGTTAAAAAAAGTTAAGGGATAAATTTTCAAGTCTACATGTGTACCTCACAAATTCGTCAATCTCCTCGCAATTTAGAAGAATGTAAGTATGTGCAACATGTAATTCTTGCTCAGAAAGGAATATGTGCTTCCCTTTTCCATAAGCGCGGCCCGATAGACCAAATACAAAAAGTCGAACATTTAGTTCAACATTTCCCCCATCATCATGTCTCAAGAATCGATTAGCCTTTGTCAAGACTTCGTCCAGAAAATAGTCTGAGACAAACGTAGATATCTCATCGAAACAGTATGCCTCACATATCGACCCCTCGACATGAGCTCTATTCTTCACCTTCCTCTTAAGGTTTCCCATCACCCTCTCGAAAGGGTACATCCATCTATATTGAACTGGACCCCCAACACGAGCTTCATAGGGAAGATGGATTTGCAAATGCTCCATAGAGTCAAAAAAAACTAGGTGGGAATTTTTTTCCTGTTTACACCTGATCTATATGATGTTCTTCTCAAGTACAAACATGTCCTTCTTATTTAATGTTTTTGAACATAAGTGTTTGAAGAAATGACTAAGATCCGTCAAAGCATCCCATATTAGTTTATCAAGTAGATCCCGAAATGCTATAGGCATGAGTCTCTCCATGAACACATGACAGTCATGACTCTTCATCCCTTACAATTTCTCACCCATAACACACCTTGCAATGTTTGACGCATATCCATCTGGTAGTTTCAGAGACTTAACCCATGTGCATAAATCTTTAACTTGGTTTTTGGACAATGTGTACCTTGCATGCTGTTTGACAATCTTACTATTAGGAGATTCATAAAGTTCTAATCCAAGACGCTTACAAATATCTTTCATGTCCAAATGTGCCTTATCATTATCTTTTGTCTTCCCCGTAACATTCATCACAGTGTTAAACATATTTTCAAACACATTCTTCTCAATATGCATCACATCTAGATTATAAATAATCAAATTTGTAGACCAATAAGGCAGTTCCCAAAAGATGCTTCTCCGAACCGAGTTATGAGATTCACTAAACCCATTGATTCTATTTATGGCATCAATCTTACCAAATGGGATGACCGACAATCGCATCACACGGTCTCACATATCCGTTCCAAACAATCGCGGTGCAGGCATATCATTGTCTACTTTCCCTTTCCTGAAGTGTTCTTTATTTCTTCGAAACGGGTGATCTACCAGCAAGAACTGACGATGAAAGTCAAAAGGCTTTCGACCTTTTGATAGATTGAAAGACTTTGTATGCTCCATACAATACGGACAAGCCAACTTCCCGTGTGTACTCCATCCAACTAACATACCATAAGCTGGGAAGTTACTTATAGTCCACATAACCGCTGCCCTAAGGTTGAAATTTGTTTTCGTTGCAACATCCCAAGTTTGTACTCTATCCTCCCACAATACCTTCAACTCGTCTATAAGAAGTCTCAATTAAACATCTAAGTTCTTTCCAGGACTCTTAGGACCAGGAACCACGAGTGAAAGAAACAAGTATGGCTGTTTCATAGACATCCATAGAGGCAAGTTGTACGGAGTAACAATCACAGGCCAACATGAGTACGGAACAGCTGAGTGGCCAAATGGGTTGAAATCATCGGTGGACAATCCAAGACTCACATTTTTAGGTTCCAATGCAAACCTAGGATGTGCTAAGTTGAATTCTTTCCAAGACTGCCCATCTACGGAATGATTTAGTTCTCCATCTTTAGCAAGAGATTTCGCATGCCAACTCATATGTTTAGCTGTTCTTGAAGACATGTAAAATCTTTTTAGCTGATGTGTTATTGGAAAATACCTTAGAATTTTAAATGGTATACTTGATTTTTTTGTAGTCACACCCTGTTTATTAGGCCTAAACCGGTCATGACTGCAAAACGTGTCATCTGTTCATTTTTCTTATAAAGCAATATGCAATCATTGGGAAATGCATCAATCTTTTGGTATCCAAGACCCAACTTCTTCACCATTTTCTTAAAAAAGTAATAGTTATCAGGTAATTTCTCACCGTCAGGCAACATACTCTTAATGGCCTTCAAGAGCGACTCAAAACACTCATGGCTCATGTTGTGATCAGCCTTGATGTTAAGTAATGTCGCCACTACAAACAATGTAGTGTGTTTGGTGCAACCATGCCACAATGGTTCGCTACCCTCGTCTAACAACTTAAAGAAGTCTTTGGCATCAGAATTCATAGGCTGCTCTCTACTTTCACTACTACAAAACAGTAAATAGACAATGCGGAAAAAACGTTGTGGTTTCAGTCAGAAAAACGTCGTGGTTAAGGGTGTTGTCTATTTGACACCTTTACACAACGTTTTTAAAACGTTGTAGTTAAGCACAATACACAACGTTTTTTAGGGAAAAAACGTTGTAGATTTATTTTTAAAAAATTAGCAGATGCTTAAAAATGTTGTAGAATGTATGATTCCACAACGTTTTTTGGATAAAAACATTGTTGTTTAGTATATCAGACAACGTTTAGACACATTTACACAACGTTTTAAAAATGTTGTAGATTAAAAAAAAAGAAAAAAAAATATTGTGGTTCACCTATATTACCAATGCACCTGCAATATGCTAATGCCATGATATATAGCTAAAATTACAAAGAATATTAATAACATACAAAACGTTTACATCACAATAATTCTTTGTAATGCCAATTACAAAGAATATTAATACCATACAATACGTTTACATCTCAATAATGTCAAACTATCCATACATCTCAAATTCACTTTTGAGATAAACAATAGTAATCCTGTTAATTTATAGCTGAAAAGTGGGGAAATACAATTGAACTTTGTCAACAACAAAAAAGGAAGCATTATAGTTTCATGCCCTAAGAGTCCACACACCTTTAGAGAGATATTATCTTCAAATGTAGTATAACTTTTCTTCAGACCTTCTTGCTAACAAAGCACCAGAAATTACTTCCTGCCATCCAACAGTTGCTAAATATGTATGAATTTATCCTTTCGTGATAAATTAGTAGAGGTATCACTATTGGAAAGGAGACTGCCTAATGCATGAATATTTTCACCAACCTTTGCAAGGGATCATTCTGATCAGCAAGATCAATTGAGGTATCCTGTTCTGACTTTATGAATAAAAATTCCACACTAGCAACCCCATTGGAAGAAGTGATCCCCTCAGCATACAGAATGTCCATGTCAGAAGGCTCATAGTCGGTCTGAGAAATCTCAACAGCCTTCAAAGGAAGGTAATTGCGTCAAAATTTGCATGACACTTAAAAGAAAACTATGCATCGTCAATTTATATTTTATGTTACTTTAATTGGGCAGAATTTATGACTGAGGATCATAAGCATGAGATTACTCTGTCTAAGAAATAGTTAGAAACTCCAGGACTCATTTGTATCTCATTTATCCGGTTGTATGTGGCTTGAAAAGCTCTATCCTTCCACAGTTCCACCACTAATGGTGCATACTCACGAGTGGCAGCAGGGAAAATGGCCTCCAAATTGCCTGACATCATAACTTAGAGAAGCCAATCGGAGAATGCTTCGAGTCTTGGACTGATGGAATAAATATTTGTTTTACCAATCTGGTCAGAATTCCACGTATCTACACAATCATATATAAATTACTAATGTCAAGATATACGTGATGAACATAAAATCTGATATTACTTGCAAGGGATTATAATTCAAAAGATAATCTACATAAGACGCAGCAAAATGTATGCTTCTAGTCTACAGGAAAGCGACACATTTTATGCCCAAAGCATCAAAGGATTTACGCGAAAAAAGATCTACAGTGAGATATCAAAGAGAGCGGTTATGCAGGTCAACAGTTTATTAGAGTCCAAAAGTAGTAACTTTGTCTATAGACAACCGAAAGTGTACATGATACTTAGCAGTAATAACTAATTTCAAGGCACATAGTCCTGACTGAATAACCATTTGGTCCATTTCCGGTAGTTATATTTAGTGCTCTCTTTTAAATGTTTATCCAGATTGATTATTGGATTAGTATGCATGCTGCTCTCCTACAGATCATCTATATTAACAGAAGCTAAACAAATCAGTTAGTATGAGCCCTTTCTACAAGCTTGAATAAATTATTACGCCTTCAAGGTGGTTGTCAGATCATTTGAAAGGATTTTGTAGTAAAAAATATCTTCGAGGTCTATTTCCAAAATGAGAATTGATCCATTGACCAAGTCAACTTACCTCACGCATCCAGATACATGTCTTCGGAATGAACGGAAAAATATAAGCAAGCTGAATGGCAAAGACAATAGATGAAATTAATTTCCTGTACCTGAAGGACCAGATTGATTGATATATTTCATCCCCGTTTCATTTAAACTTTCTAGCTCAAATCGCTCATGCTCCTCAAGCAAAATACCAATATAACTGTAAAAATTGCTCTGAATCATGTATTTGATATTCTGACGCTCATCTTCAGAGAAAGGAACATTATATAGAATTTTAGCCTAAAAATAAGAATAGTAAATAACAGTATTAATAATTTATATATTATTTCAATAAATTAATACACATAATGAGGTCAAATCCACTTAAAAGCCATGCTTAACAATCTTTTTATAGAAAATAGTTCATGAAATGGATATACCTGGTAACAGTTTTTCCCCCAACTTTTCACAATCAACAACATTGTACAACCATGTTATATATGTTTAGTATGCCTATTTGCTACTTATTTTTGTTATAATACACTAAAAACAATCTTGTGAAGTATACGTTTTGGAGCAGGCATGTGGACTGGAACAAAGACAGAAAGGTGTAATGGCAGAACGAAAGTAAAGGTAAACAAAACTATTTACTGCAGACATACAATTGGATATAGCAGATTACATAAACTATTTAACCAAATTATTGCTTGCAGCATTAAATCTTAAGCTGGATTAACATACATGACTGGATATTTAGTTGAAAGGTTATATTAATCCTTTGAATGATGGCACACCTGTTTAAATATGGTGCTGGTCCCAGATTGATCATAACCAACCATAAGAAATTTATATGGTGTTTTCTGCTCAAGGTTGTCCGGGACAACTTTGTCAGTAACATTATCAATTTCTTCTGCACCAGAATTTGCAGACTCAGAAGCAATTGGCAAAGATAGGATTGCACAAACTAGTTTGATTCCAGGCTGAAAAGAAGATGTTTCAATGAAACTGAATGTCTTCCAATCACAATAATTTAGGATAAACAATCATGAAAATGAACAAACCCATTAATATGTACCTTAAACCATATTCTCTCCATAACGTTGTTCTGTCCCTCTTCCTGGAAGGAACCATCAGCACTCAACCAAAAGTTTGGATGTCCTTCACAGTGGATTCCTGCCAACTACAAATTTCAAAAGAGTGGTCAAGCTTTTTTATACACAATTAAAAACCTATATGTAAAATAATAAATAAGCAAACAAAACAACAACAAAAATACAATCATGTTCAAAACACGAACCTGCATCATCCAGAGCTCCCGTTTTTCCAAGGGTCGCTCGCTTTGACTCATCAATCCTACAACCAATGCAAGTAATATATTTTCTTCCTTCTGGCATTGACCCCATTGCTCTCAGCACACAATTATAGCAATACTTTGCACTGCAGACTATGCAAACTTCCTTCTTAGTGAACCGATTTCCTTTAAGGCATCGATGACATAATCCTTTCTTCACATTGGATTTAGCCACTTGCCTTTCTTGACCTATAATCCACTCACCATAACCATTATCCTTATGAACAATATCAATTAATTCAGGATCACGAAAGGATAAATATGTATAAATCATACCTGGTCCAGTGAAGGAGATGATAAATATGTATGAATTTCTGAAAAGATTTCAAACGCAGTGTTCTCAAATTCTTCATTTTTCGGATCTGTTACAACAGAATCGAAAATACTATTGAGAAAATCAACCAACACGGATATAGACTCTTCCGATTGAGAAAAAAATATAAACCCTAGATTCATACCTGATTGTCGTTTGCTAACAGCGATGGTGGTGCTGAGTTAGTTAAGGAGCAGAACAGCGGGAGAGACACGAAATCGGGAGAGCTAGGAAGCCACGAGAGAGAGAGATTGATGAGGGGAGAGCTAGAAAGCACAAGAGAGAGAGAGAGTCAGAAAGCGATGGTGGTGCTGAGATTGTTACGAGTTCTATTTCAATGTTATGTTATGTCAAATTTAAGTTTTCACTTCTCGGCCCTTTATTTGAGGCTCTGTGTTTTTAAAACAGATAACGTTTTTTTTAAAAAAAAAGTTATCGATTTAAAATCAAAAAAATGCCCTTTAAATAGATAACGTTTTTACATGTATATCTACAACGTTTTGTTTAAAAACGTTTTGAAAAAAAAATACCACAACGTTTTTATAAAAAACGTTATCTTTTAAGTGTTGTCTATTTACTGTTTTGTAGTAATGTTTGTTCCCAATTAAATTTTGGCCCTGCAATATTATGAACCATTTCATTCATACGATGAGAACTACTGCTCGGATTGTGTACTGCTGTGATGCCACCATCTCTTCTCTGCCCATGTGTTCACCAACATTCTTCTTAATTTTTCATGAACCCAGAAATAAGTAAATGATAGTTTACCACGACTCAGTCTATATAATTTATATTCTTACACTTCAAGCATGGACATCGTATCTTGTTCTGACAATTCACACATTCCGGGTGACTAAACACATACTCCAAAAACACTTGGTAACCAGCTCTAAATTCAGCTGTAGCACCTATCTAGGCACTTGACTTTCGTCGTGCCAACCAACTATGGTCTGAATAGAGGTTTATGATACCACGATACCTACTACAGATAACATTATAAATGTTAACATATGACTTGAGCATAATTGTAACCATATGACTTGAGCATACTTGACAGCATGCATATGATTAACATTTAAGCATACTTGTAAGCATATGACTTGAGCATACTTGTAATCATATGACTTGAGCATACTTGTAAGCATATGATTAACATTTAAGCATACTTGTAAGCATATGACTTGAGCATACTTGTAACCATATGACTTGAGCTTCGACATAAGCATATGATTAACATTTAATCATACTTGTAAGCATATGACCAAAAACAAACTTGTAACCATATGACTTGAGCATATTAGCTAGTAAGCATATAACTTGAGCATATTTATAAGTATATGATTAGCTTGTTAATATTATAAATGTTCGCAACTACCTGAACAATCAAAAAAATTTGCCAGAGTCTCCCCTATAATATGGACTAGCCACATGTACGACGACATGCATATATGGTCATTTCTAGGCACCCAAGACACAAACCAAGAGAAATATACTTAATCATATTTAATATATATTATATGTCAAATATTAAATGTTATTAAATTTAGTATGAGAAACTAAGTAAATATCTACTTAGTTTAATAGTTATATTATATCATGTTATTTTATTTTAATTTGTTTTTATTGTGTATCGTAAGTGAATACGTAAGATATTTCATTCATGTTAGTTTTATATCAGAGTTTGCTAACTCATTTATACAACTTTTGAGTATCTTGGAGATTCATTCATATCAACTAGTGTGCTAAGGCGGCTAACATGTTTTAAGATTATACCCCTCACGGTCCCTTTCTATAATCTTTTATGTTTTGGGATAGTCACAACTTGGTTAAGCAATTTATAACTTCTATAACATTTTGTAACTTGTACATTCTTGTATACATAAGTGTTAAATACCCTTATTTTTTTGTTATAGCCAAAACAGTCTCTTTATTGACCAAGTGTGTCTAGTTACCTTCTCTGTTGCACTAACAGTTCCCTAACACTACCTATTTTGGCTTAACAGCCCCCAATAGCTTACCATGCCGACAACCAAGCTTGGCTTGGCCCCATGAGTCTTGGCTAAGCTTGGTGTGGCCTCGTGTGGCCTCACGGCCCCAAGCCCAGCCCATCAGCTCCAACAGCCCTTTAATAGGCTCTAGTGGATCACCAATATATTTATATCCAATTGATAAGCAACACCCAGGCTATCTATATAAACAGAACCCAATTTACTTAAAATTACTAAAATTAAGCTACTCACATATTTAAACAATTCAGTTTCTCATTTTATTTCAATAATGGGCATAACTTTTCTATAACCAAAAGCTATTATATATTTTAAAGCTAAAACTGTTCACAATAAAAGAGGGAAAAAAATCAACTAAAAACTTATACTTATAGAAACTGACCATATCGAAATAAAGGTAATTTTCAAGTATACAACTAGTAATCAAGGAAAGTTAATAAGTATGTGGCCCAATTCCAAATGTCGATAATAAGCTCATTCATATGCAACATAAACTTTTATTTCAGTATACAACAATTCATTCAATCATTCAAACATTTGAACCACATAAAGTAACAAAATCAATTTACCTAAACTGCATATTACCCAAATAAATTTTATTCTAATCAAAACTTATAAACCAAACATAATCATATTACCCAAATCGAGTTCAAGTACTAATAAAATCATAATCATATTACCCAAACATAATCAAATTCATTTATATCAATCTAATGCATGTATAATCAGATTCATAATCAATTAATATTGAAACATTATTCATTGAAATCAATACCTGAGAGCACTAAAGTAGAAGGTAAGCAAAGGTGCGGTGGTGAGTGGCGATTGCGATGGTGTGGCGACGGTGGGCGATGGTGGTGCATGCATACGGTGCTTCCAAATGCGGCGTGAACTTCTCCCTTTTCTCCCTTTTCTTTCTCCCTCTTTGTTTTTCTCTTCTGCTTCAGCTACTGCCGAGCGAGGTGTGCCTGATAGATTAAAAGAAATCAGTGACCGCATGCGGTCGCTAAATATTTAATGATGTGGAGTAATGTCGTGACGGATCACGATCGATGTGATTGTGAAATCATGAAAAAAATAGGACTCCAACATTTCTAGCCAATTTTTAGGCGCTAAAATTGAAATAGCGACCACTTAGCGACCGCATTCGGTCGCTAACAAAAACCAGCGACTACATTCAATGGCGGTCGCCACTTGCGATCGCTAATAATAGTATCTGCGACCGTAGGTGCGGTCGCTGATATTGTTGGTCGTTGTTATAGCATTTTCTTGTAGTGAACGTGATTAAATGTTACGCGTAGCATGTGGCCTTATAAGGCTGATCACTTAATAATACTTCGGGGATAAGAGTTTACAGTCTTTTATGATTGTTGAACGTCAAGTAAAAGTTCACAGTTTTTGTGATTATTGAACATTTGTGTAAAGAGTCATGGTTCTTACGACCACTCAGTGACCCTCAAAATAAATATTTTTTCTTTTAGACATTTAATTAAATTTAAGATTCTAAAATTATATCCTACTGAGAAATTTAATGTGCATTAACTTATTTAGAGATTTTTGTTGACTTTTTTGTCTTTCATTCAATACTTTAGGTCTGAACCCTAGTTTATATTTGGACCCACAACAATTAATATTGGGGGTATTATAAGATTTGTTTTTGTAAAAAATAGATTATTTAAGGTATGTGGACTTTTAACTTAAGACTACCCAAATTAGTAATAAAAACTTTTATCTAGGATGGATGGAGTATTTAGTTATGATTATGCGAAAATAATTACTTTTATTTTATTTAATTTTTTAATGGAATTTTACTCTTGGGTTTATATTGATAAAGTTTACTTGAAATTCTAATTCAAACAGAACTATGAAACTCAAGCTTTAATAAATTTTAATGTAATTATAACAATTCGTTAGTAATCAATCCACTATAATTTTAACTAATTTTATAGTAATTATATTTTTAAAAATCACATATATTATTAAGAATTTTTTCGATATCTTAACATTTTATTAAAGTGAAATAACAAATTTTGGATAAAATTTGTTAAGATATATTATCTTAGTGATATAAAAGCTTGTAATATATTTGATAGAGCCAAAGAAAAAAATTAGAAATTTATTTTCTTATTATAGATATAAAATAAACAACATCTTCCTTTTTCCTAACAGGTTGGGTTTTATTTTGAATATTTTACAAATTTGGATAATACTTATACTAATTTAATAGGAAAGAAAAAAGCTAAAATAAAAATTGGTGAAACCATGTTTGTGCCTTTAATTATATAGTTAATTGAATTTGAAGCAAATTTTGTCAATATAAACGCTAAGAATTCTATTTGAAACTACAATAAAATTAAAATAATTGTTAGCTTATAATCATAACTAAATAAATCTGCACTACATTCAAATGTTTAGTCTAATAATTGATCAAAAGAACCTACAATATATAATTTAATAATTTATTATTTAAATAAATATTTAATAACTATAACTATATTCTCAAAGTCCTAATTAAATATATTATCTTACATTTAATTAATTATTTCAATGTAAAATTGTTTATCTAAATGAGAAAAAATGGAGATAAGGAAAACACCAATTAAAAATTATTGTTGAAATTAATGATAGTTCATATTGAACACTTGCTTTATAATCAGTAAATCAAAATATAGGGAATTATCACTACAAAAAAAGGTCATTGCCGATAGCAATGGTACCGTCGATAATAAGGTCAATGCCGATGGAGTAGTAGCCGCACATGGGTCCTGTCGGTAATGAGGTATTATTTGATGGAAATTTTTTGCGGTGGAGGGAAAAGGCACTGGCGACGGGGCCTAGAATTACAGGCGGGAATGCCGCCGCCAATGAGTCATTATCGACAAGGTTATTGGAGACGACATTGCAGTCGAGAATGACATTTTATTTTTAACCCTAACCTCGACTGCAACGACACTAACTTTGTTCCCTCTCTATTTTTGCCTTTTCCCTCTCAGATAGCCCACTTCTCGCCATTGATTCTTAGCCTAGCTCACACAACTTTCAATTCAATTGCCCAATTGATTGTCAGCCCCTCCTTCATCATTTCGCCTACTTCACCTTCATCATCTCGCCCGATTCATTTCACGACCGCTATAATTTACTCATTCATCATTTTACCTCTTGTAATCGACTCTCAAAAGCCACGTTTTTCATATGTTCCCTTTGTATGTGTGTGTGGAGAGGCTTTTCATTGAGCTTCTAAAGGTACCGTTCCTCCATCTCTATGTTGTTGCCATTTCCCAGTCGCCTCTGTCGTTGCCTTTCGAGGTACAAAATTTGGTCTTTGTGCATTTGTTTTGATATTAACTCTTTGTGCATTTCTTTATTTCGTTTGATACTTTATAAATGATATTTTCTAGAAATATTTAATTGGATAACTCAAAGAATAATCTAACCTAATGTCCTAATTTTCTCTGTTGTAATATTAGATGTATTTTTCATTGTTTATAACTGGTATAGAGTAATGATATGCGATGTAGTTTGCAAAGTTTTACTGATAGCTTCACATCAGAACAGTTTTAGCAGTAAAACATCAATGTTTTAAAAAGCAGTTCACTAGAAACATATAATGAGAAGAAGTTTAGTCAACTATTGCAGATAGTGGAAGTTAAGGGATCTATAATTAATTCATTTATTAGTTTTCAGATCGATATCTTATAAGTCATTTCCTGGCTGTATTTCTTTAGTTGGGTCCTATAGCCCAAATGTGAACTGACTGCATGTGACTCTTAAAGTGCACAAGCTTTTTTCTTGGGCCTGCTGACAAAGGCTCAAATCACTCTCCACGAGATTCCTCCAACTGTCTTAATCTACTTTTTCAGTTATGAGTTTGAAGCGAATGTGAGCTTAAATACTTAATGACTTTAGGCTGAATTTTATTTATATTTTTTCCAAAAGTTTTCATAGATACGTCTTCGATCAGGATGGATTTAGGCCTTTATTTATAGTATTTTAGGAAGAGGCTTGTAACTGCATTCCAAAGGTGAATGTGATAGTGGCTAATCTAATAGTACTACTTATGTGCCCCTACCTATTCCTTAACGACGACTAAAGTAATTATAAAATCTGTGACCATCTGCCTAAACAATGGATACTACAGCTTTGATTCTTCCCCCAAGTCACTGTTTATGTATAAAAAGCTTGAGGAAGATAATGATAATTTTTCTTTAATTTATGTTTCGTGACTTTAATAACCGGAGGACTATAAACTATAATACTACCACTTCAACTATAAGTCTATAACTGGTACTAACCCCTTTTTGCTGCAAGTACCAGAAAAATAGCGAGGTAGTTTCTTCTCTTGAACAGTAACAACAATATTGCATTACTAGTTACATAATAAACTAACAAATAGTTAGGTCAAACTATTACATATGAGGTGTTATGAAGAAAACTAGTAATGAGTGCTTTGAGCTCTGCAATATCTATAAAAGTTCAAAAAAATTAAAAAAAAAAAAAAAGACGAAATTTCTTGTTTGTTAAATTTTTTTTGCTTCACATTGTTGGTATTAATGGTTTGAAAGGTGCATGTACTTAGTTATCTAGCATAATCCTTACTTCGTGTGGTAAATACATTATTTTATGGTAATTGAGGCTTTTGGTTATTTACATTATAATGATTTAATTGATATGGTTGTGATAAATACCTAGTAGTAGCTTAGAAAATCCAAATTGTGTGACTTTTTGGCCATCTATACCTGCACCTTTTCTCGCATGGTAATCACTTTAATATATAATTTTGAAATGAATGTAAAGACTTTACGTTTTCCCTTGACAAATAACAGTTATTTCTTGTGACTTGACATGTGCGTATTTTCATATAGTTTAGGAAGCTTAAAAATCCATTTTAGATTCACTTAGTATGAGTGAATCTTAAATGATCCCCGTTTTGGAACTGTTCCTGTATGTTTCGATCTCACTTTGGTTGGTGTTAATGACTTGAGCACGTCTTTATATTCTGAGAATTTTTTGTTAGTATATATCTTTTGATGTTCTTCGGGTGCATATTTAGACCATGATGTGTTAGTTTATTTTGTGTACTTGCAGACCATGTGGAGGTGTTGCCGAAATTTCTTAAAAATTTGAAGATGTGTTCAAGTTGTTGGCATCAGTGGGGCAACATCTGGGAATGGGATAGAAGTCTGACCCGTTAGAGTGGGAGATGAAGTTAGGAAGCTCATTAGCACGCATATACATTAACCCGAAGACTCGATTGTGTTTGCCTAACTTTTCATATATATATGAGACTCGATTAATTTTTTCCGAACTATGAGACTATTAATCAGACTTTGAATTTTTTAGTCAACTTATTAGCTACTTTTATAGATAAATTACAAATTATAATATTATATATTCAAAACCTTATATTGTGGTTTATGTGATTAATTAGCTTGAAAGAATGAATTCTAGCAACAAAAACCAAAAAAATTGAAGATGAGAGATTTAATAATTTTTATAGGATAGAACTATAGTGAACTTATGGTTAATATAGTAGGATCCAAAAAAAATTATTTTATTTCTTTATTTTTTTATTTTTAATTAGTTTACAAAGAGAATTGTTACCACTTTTTTTTGCCTCCCTTTGATGATAAAGAAAAACAAAAAAAAAAAGCAAAGGAGAAAAGACGACAAAAAATTGATCTGAAGTGGGGGTGTATGGGCTTAGTTTCGGGGGTTTTAGATTTGTGGTGGTTGTTGATCCGCTTGTCGACGGTGGGGAGGACATCGACGATGGCCAAGATCAAATCAAAGACGTCGAGTAACGACGCCGTTTTCTGAGCTAAGACGACAAATTCTCTGGATCCGACGAGTTCTCTGTTTTGTAAATGTTTCTCTGTGATTCCGAGCTGCCGGTGCGCTTATGCTCTGCATCCATATTCTTCCATTTTTAAGTTCTTTTGACTTTTTCTATGGGAATTGTCTGAGTGAGTGAGGAGCGTGAAGTTGGGGGACTGGATGTATGCTTCTCTTTTCTTTCTTTGGACAGTTTTTAGTCCAATTTTATTGTTATTATATTGAACTCTTTGATGAGTGGGAAAAAAGATGGACCAAAGTAGGATGTTTTCATGGTGTTTCAGTTAATATTGGTCTTGATTCACCTGATTCCTTCTATTTTGATTAGAATGATTTTTGGGTTTGGTTTGATATGTACAAATTTTGGATTTTTGTTTGATGGGAATGAATGAATTTTGGGTTTTGGATTTGGTTTGATCTGTACAAATTTTGAGTTTTGATTCTTGATATTGGGTTCCCTCAGATGTGAAAGGCGAAGCAGAGGAGGAAGATGAAGATGAATATGAAGATGAAGATGACTGATTCCATTTTAGTTGGTTTATTTTTCAAGGATTTTTTTAGTTTAGTTGGAGATTAATAGGGATGACTGATTCCATGTATGTGAATATGAATATTTCTAATGGATATGAATATATTACTAATAAGTTTTAGAAGGAAAAAAATTAGCGAAAAAAAGAAAGAAAGAATTCTGGGTTATCTTTCTCTCTCTTCATATCTAATGGTTTGGGATTTAAAAATAATAATAATAATTGATGTTTGAAGTGTTTTAATATTTCTTTATTGTATATTTAAGCCTAGATTTAATGATTTCACAATATAAATAATAATTATATAAATTTTCAAAAATACAAATAATAATTAATTTTCAAATTTTAGTTATATTTTTGAAGTTTGAATTTATTTTATGAATTTTAATTTTAAATTTGTGATTATTATGAAAATACTTATGAATAATTTTAAAGGCATTACTCAAATTCAAATTTACCTAAATTTCTCTTATTTTAATAACATATGTAATATATTTGAATATAATAAAAGACAAATTTATCAAAGAAAAAATATTAATAATTTTTCATTATTAATGTTGAGGGTATTATGATAAAATTAGTAACATAACATGTTAGACATTTATATGTTATATTACTAATTTTAGTTTTATCTCAAGAGTGATTAATAAAATTAATGAGTTATTTAAATTAAAAGAAACATATTTATGTGTAATTTATATAATTTATTTAAAATTGCACTGCATGAAAAAAAAAGATTTTTTTGTTTGCTATAATATCAAAGTTTTACCATACCAAACAAAAATTAATGATTAAAAAAATTTTAAAAAAATATTTTTATTGTACTATTATTTTGAATGAATTATTTCATTTATTTGATTTTGATTAATTTAATTATTAAATTTATACAAGTTTCCATCTAAGCATGCCAGAAAGAAAAATGTCTAACATGTAAATTTTCTCTCTCTCACGTGACAACTCATGTAATTTTTTCGTCCAAAGTTAAATAATTTAACAAAATTTGTAACGGATTGTAAAAAAATTGTAGTTCAATGAGTGAATGAAAAAAATCGAGTTAAATGATGCATTTGTAAACCGACCCCTAGTAGAGTGGGAAAAAGTGTATTTAACCCTCATATATATATATATATATATATATATATATATATATATATATATATATATATATATATATATATATATATATCAACTGTCGTATGACTAGACCTTTTGGGAATAAACCTAGTAAAGAAATAACTTAAATGAAAAAAAAGAGTAAGAGATGAATTGCTTCATGAGATAAGGTACGATGAGAGAAGTCGTGATGTTATTCGCATGGGACCACAAACCTTTGAAAAATTGTGTAAGATATTGCATGCCGAGGGCAGTCTTCGACCCACAACGAGTATCTCTAGAGGACTTCACATATTGTCGCATAATGTGAGAAATCGTACAATTACATTCTTCTTTCGTAACTCAATGGGAACAACAAGTCGTCATTTTCATAGTCTTAATTAAGTGCAATAATATCATTGGAAGAAATTTTTTTAATACAACCAAATGGAGCACACATACCTTCAGAAGTAATAGTAGATTTTATCCATATTATAAGGTAAAACTTACAACTTAACATACTTTAACTCAAATTTACATTTTTATATATTTAACAAGGTATGTGCATGTTTGTGAATTCCAGGATTGTGTAGGAGCAAGAGATGAAACTCATGTTCGTATAAAAGTTCCTCACACTGATGTACCAAGATATCGTTGTAGGAATGGGTACCCTACGCAAAATGTCTTAGTCGCATGCACATTTGACTTGAAAATTACTTATATTTTGACTGGTTGGTAAACGATGACATCTGACTCCAAAATAATTAAAAATGCCCTTGTAAGAGAAGATAAGTTGAAAATCCCTAATAGTAATACACTATCAACCTTTTTAAGATTTAATTAAAAAAATTCTTTGTTTTTCATGTAACTAATATTATGTTTTTTAGGCAAATATTATCTTGTAGATGCCAGATAACCATTTACCAATGGATTAATGACACCTTATAGAGGTGTTTGTTACCATTTAAAAATTTACTCAGATCGACCTCCAAAAAATCCTAGAGAATTATTTAATCTACATCATGCATCATTATGTAATACAATTAAAAGGGCATTTGGCGTACTAAAGAAAAGGTTTCCCATTATTGGGAGAACAAATGAGCCAAAATATGATGTGGATACTCAATCTGAAATTGTTTTAGCATGTTGCATTTTACATAATACTTTGTGTTAGTTGATCCTGATGATGACCTTATTGTCGAAGTTGATCGAGAGCTCTTGAGCAAATACATGAACCTGATGATCATGTAAGAGATGCTATTAAGGATGCAACACATGTTGAGTATTTGAAGACTTCTATTGCAAATGATATGTGGATTGATTAGATAAATGAAGTTAATAGTTCTTGAGTTTCATCTCATGTTGACAACTAGTTTATAGTACTTTTGATTTTTTAATTTATTATGTTATTTGACGAGTATTCGAGCTGTAACTAGAATGATATTTTGTTTATTGTTTATATGAGATTAAATTTTTTAATTTATTATTTATCCATTGTTGTGTGTTGTTTATATATATGTATTGCTTCTTTTAATTTTATGATTATTTGTATAGGATAAACATAACTAAAACAACAAATGAAATTCCAGCCTCAAAGAAAGAAAATTTGAAATGGACAAATAGAATGAATGAATTGTTCATTAATCCAATGCTTTATAAACAAGCATAAGGGAACAGATTTGATGAAACTTTTACGACGCATGCCTATGCAAATATGTTGAAATATTTGATAGAAAAACTTGAGATACCATACTTGAAGAAAAGTCAATTGCTTAATCGCCAAAAGAATCTCAAAGCTCATTTTGCCGAGTGTTATGGTTTGTTTAAATGTTCAATTGGATTTAGTGGTGTTGCTTGGAGCACAATTACAAAATAGTGGGATGCTAAACCTGAAGTATGAAAAGACCTTATAGAGGTATTTATTTAAGATTAATTGAATTATTTTTGTCCAATTTAATTGTGTGCATATAGATAATGTCTTTTATTTGATACTAAAGTCTTTATAACTAGGCAAAGCCTAAAGATGCTATGTGGAGGGATAAAGCGATCTACCATTATAATCGCTTGGAAGAATTATTTACTAAAGATAGGGCAACAGGGGAAGGTTCAGTAACTGCAAAAGAGAAACGAAAAAAGTGGGAGGACATGGTTGAGCAAGAATCTACAATTGTTGGAATTGATTGTGCAATATCCTGAAATGAAGTAATTTTAGAAAGTTTCAATTTGGTTGATATTGGCAACTTTATGTCAACCCCTTCTCAAGCCCTTTCTCAAGTACCGATGAAAAGTGTAAATACTTCAAAAGAAAAAAGAAAAAGGCAAAACATTCTGATGATGAAGGTAAATTAACTAATGTGATGGATAGATTAGCTACCATATTGGAAAAGTAAGGGGAGACATTTGAAAAACAGTGTGAAACATTTATCAAATCATCTGTGCTAGTCTATTCTGCAAATGATATCTTTAAAGGACTAAATGAAATAAATTTCGATGAGGAAAAAATTGATGAGGCCTATTTATGGCTACTAGAAAATCAAGACAAGGCATGAGCACTGTTTGGGTTAATGTTAGAGAGAAAATTGAATTTCTTGAAGAATTGATAAATAATCTCCGTTAGTATTAATAATACGGATTATGTTTGATGACTTTTGGGAATGGTATGACAATGACTTTGTAGAAATAGTTTTCGTTTAATATTTATTTGGATATTTGTATTTGATTATGCAATTTTTTTCTTTGATTAAATTTATCTTGCATATTTTTATTCATAGTTGGGTTATAATTAATAGAATGGTAAATTTGTAAAAGTGATATTTTTCTTTTCTTTTCATCGGAACTCAAAAATGCAAGATTTTTATCTTTTTTTTAATTTTCTATTCTTTTCTATTAAAAACTCGTAAACAACACTAAGGAAAACTTCAAGTTTTTTATTCTTTTCTTTTCTATTCTAATTTAAGTTTTTTATTCTTTTCTTTTCCATCCAAAACTCAGAAACAAAATGTAAGAGGTGAACTGTTAAGATGTAATCAAACGTCATAATTCAATTATTCATGGAATAGTTGCAACAGTATAAAGAGGATCATTTACAAGAGACTTGACACACGGATTTTTTTATCAAAATAATGTGCTTTAAGAGGCTCAACACAACACCAACAAATTCTAGGGATAACCCCACATACCCTTGGGAGACAAAATCTAACGGCTTTCTCATTCAGTATCGTGTTGTTTCTTAACTTTGAAGGCAGAATATTGCCACCATCTTGCATAATTTCAGCTCTCTTGTTGATCAAACTTGTATCAGAAATAATTTTTTTTTTTTGAAAAAAGTTAATTCTAAAATGGGTTTTTGGAATCTAGTAAAATACTTATATAATTTCTTAATACTAAAAATGTATGTGCAATAATTTGACAATAAGAGATGATGAGGAAATAATTACTTACATTTATAAGTAGCAAATAGGGAAAGCAGAACCATAAGGAAAAAAAGTGAATTGATATTTCCACAAGTAAAATATTAGTTTCACTTGTGAAAATATTAATTCCCAAAAATATAAAGTCAAATAGATTATTACTCCATCCATTTCTTTTTATTTGTCTTTTAAAAAGTCAAATTTGTTTTTTTTTACTTTTTATTTTAGATTTTAAAGAAGCATTAATGACTTAATTCCATATATTGTCTCTATATTAAATATTCACTTGGTCAATCAGACAAAATATTAATAAGCATTAATAGTATTTATTAAATTTATGTTTTCTTCTAAAACATCTATTAAAAAGAAATGGAAGGAGTACAATCAAATTATGACAATTAGCTACTAGACAATGACAATCTCATCAATTAAATTGCATGTAAAACTAATAAAGAGTAACGTGTTTATAAAAGGGATGAAAGGAGTATTATTATTTTTATCAATTAAAGTATTTCATATTTTATTTCATTTATGAAGGTTTTCACATTTTAGAGGCATTGTTTAATCACGAGAAAAGAAGAAGAATATCGTAATGATCTCTAGATATTAATCAGGTTTTAAACATTAAAACAATTATAATTTAGGTTCTGTAATTCAATTTAAGATAAAATTTTGGGTAAAAGTATAATTTAATGTGATAAAGATATTGTCCAAAATTCATATTTTTTGAATTTTAAAGAATTTCATAAATTTGAACATAAATAGGCTTAAAATAAATAGTAACAAAGTTGGGGAAAATCTTGAAAAAATCAAAAACTAACTAAATTATAATTATCTAGGTGGGGCCAGAAGGAGGAAAAATAATAAAATATTTTAATTGGTTTAATGGATAAAGTAAAGTTAAAAATGTATGAAAAATTAATTAAAGAAAAACCGAAAATAAGTAATATATTTTATCGACTAAAATATGTCCAAAAAGGACATATGAGACAACGAGAGTAATAAATAATTACTATAATGAAATTTTAATGGTGTAAGAATATACTCGAGGATAAATTACAGTACCCGAAAATACCGAAACAAAATTTTAAATAGTTATCATCGATAACTAATAATTAAATAAATTCTTATTGATGGTGTAATTAAGTTACTATTTCGAGACGTGAAATACCCTTCTCGAGGAATGTACGTCCCAACAAGCAAGTCCCCGCACTACCGTGCATTCTAACTTCGCATATTGTTAAAACTGTAAATTTTTTTGAAAAACTTTTTGGACCGTCTATAAAAAGAGTTTATGTCATTTGTTCGACTAAATTCAATTTTTATGTTTCTATCAATTTATTGAACTGTTTTATGATTATTTGGTAATATGTTAATCCAATCCAAAATATTTTGGTAGGTATCCCGAGGTTATGAATGAGTATGAACAACCTTATAAATAGAAGTCTTGAGTTATGGTTCAGAATGCAAACATTATCACTGTAATGTAATTACAACATGATTAAATGTTACACGTAACATGTGGTCTTATTAGGCTGATCACCTAATGATACTTCGAGGGATAAGAGTTTACAGCCTTTTACGACTGTTGAAGGTCAAGTAAAAGTTCACAGTTTTTGTGATTATTGAACATTGTGTAAAGAGTCATGGTTCTTACGACCACTCAGTGACCCTCAAAATAAATATTTTTTCTTTTAAACATTTAATTAAATTTAAGATTCCAAAATTTTATCCTACTGAGAAATTTAATGTGCATTAACTTATTTAGAGATTTTTGTTGACTTTTTTGTCTTTCATTCAATACTTTAGGTCTGAACCCTAATTTATACTTGGACCCACAATAATTAATGTTAGGGGTGTTATAAGATTTATTTTTGTAAAAAATAGATTATTTAAGGTAAGTGGACTTTTAACTTAAGACTACCCAAATTAGAAATAAAATTTTTTATCATAGGACGGATGGAGTATTTAGTTATGATTATGCGAAAATAATTATTTTTATTTTATTTAATTTTTTAATGGAATTTTACTCTTGGGTTTATATTGATAAAGTTTACTTGAAATTCTAATTTAATTATAACAATTAATAAATTTTAATTTAACCAATCCACGTTAATTTTCAACTAATTTTATAATTTTATAGTATTTTTTAAAAATCACATATATTATTAAGATTTTTTACGATATCTTAACATCTTAATAAATGTGCAATAACAAATTTTGGATAAAATTTGTTAACATATATTATCTTAGTGATATAAAAGCTTGTAATATATTTGATAGAGTCAAAGAAAAAAATCTTTTAGAAATTTATTTTCTTACTATAGATATAAAATAAACAACATCTTCCTTTTTCCTAACAGGTTGGGTTTTATTTTGAATATTTTACAAATTTAGATAGTACTTATACTAATTTTAATAGGAATGAAAAAGCTAAAATAAAAATTGGTGAAACCATGTTTGTGTCTTTAATTATATAGTTAATTAATTAGAATTTCAAGTAAATTTTGTCAATATAAACACTAATACAAAATTCTATTTGAAACTACAATAAAATTAATTAACATAATTGTTTGCTTATAATCATAACTAAATAAATATGCACTTCATTCAAATGTTTAGCTTAATAATTGATCGAAAGAACCTACAATATATAAATTAATAATTTATTGTTTAAATAAATATTTAATAACTATAACTATATTCTCAAAGTCCTAATTAAATATATTATCTTACATTTAATTGATTATTTCAATGTAAAATTGTTTATCTAAATGAGAAAAAATGGAGATAAGGAAAACACCAATTAAATATTATTATTGAAATTAATGATAGTTCATATTGAACACTTGCTTTATATCAATAAATCAAAATATAGAGAATTATCACTACAAAAACGGGTCATTGCCGACGGGGTCAGTGTCGACGACAATGGTACCGTCGATAATAATGGTCCTGTCGGTAATGAGGTATTATTTGGTGGAAAATTTTCGCGGTGCAGGGAAAAGGCACTGGCGACGGGGCCTAGAATTACGGGTGATGGGAACGCCTCCGCCAATGAGTCATTATTGACAAGGTTACGGGAGACAACATTGCAGTCGAGAATGACATTTTATTTTTAACCCTAACCTCGACGGCAACGCCTCTAACTTGTTCCCTCTCTATTTTTGCCTTTTCCCTCTCAACAGCCCACTTCTCGCCATTGATTCTTAGCCTAGCTCACACAACTTTCAATTCAATTGCCCAATTGATTGTCAGCCCCTCCTTCATCATTTCGCCTACTTCACCTTCATCATCTCGCCCAATTCATTTCACGACCGCTACAATTTACTCATTCATCAATTTTCCTCTTTTAATCGACTATCAAAAGCCACATTTTTCATATGTTCCCATTGTGTGTGTGGGTGTGGAGAGGCGTTTCATCGAGCTTCTAAAGGTATCGTTCCTCCACTCTATGTTGTTGCCATTTCCCAGTCGCCTCTGCCGTTGCCTTTCGAGGTACAAAATTTGGTCTTTGTGCATTTGGTTTGATATTAACTCTTTGTGCGGTTCATTATTTCGTTTGATACTTTATAAATGATATTTTCTTGAAAGATTTTATTGGATAACTCAAAGAATAATCTAGCTTAATGTCCTAATTTCCTCTGTTGTAATATTAGATGCAGTTTCCACTATTTATAACTGGTATAGATCGAGTAATGATATGCGATGTAGTTGCAAAGATTTACTGATAGCTTCACATCAGAACACTTTTAGCAGTATAACATCAATGTTTTAAAAAACAGTTCACTAGAAAACTAATAATTTAAAAGATAAGAAGCATGAACCAATGAGGTGTTATAGGAGTGATTACAGTGACATTCGGGAATCATATAATGAGCAGAAGCTCAGTCAACTATTGCATATAGTGGAAGTTAAGGGATCTATAATTAATTCATTTATTAGTTTTCAGATCGATGCTATAAGTCATTTCTTGGCTGTATTTCTTTAGTTGGGTCCTATAGCCCAAATGTGAACTGACTGTATGTGACTCTTAAAGCGCACAAGCTTTTTTCTTGGGCCTGCTCACAAAGGCACAAATCACTCTCCATGAGATTCCTCCAACTATCTTAATCTATTTTTTCAGTTATAAGGTTTAAGCTAATTTAAGCTTAAATACTTAATGACTTTAGGCTGAATTTTATTTATATTTTTTTCAAAAGATTTCATAGATATGTCTTTGATCAGGATGGATTTAGGCATTTATTTATAGTATTTTAGGAAGAGGCTTGTAACTGCATTCCAAAGGTGAATTTGATAGTGGCTAATCTAATAGTACTACTTTTGTGCCCCTGCCTATTCCTTAACGATGACTAAAGTAATTATAAAATCTGTGACCATCTGCCTAAACAATGGATACTGCAGCTTTGATTCTTCCTCCCAAGTCACTGTTTATGTATAAAAAGCTTGAGGAAGATAATGGTAATTTTCCTTTCATTTATGTTTCGTGACTTTAATAACTGGAGGACTATAAACTATAATACTAACACTCTAACTATAAGTCTATAATTGGTACTAACCCTTTTTTGCTGCAAGTACCTGTAGAAAAATAGTGAGGTAGTTTATTCTCTTGAGCAGTAACAACAATATTGTGTTACTAGTTACATAATAAACTTACAAATAGTTAGGTCAAACTATTACATGTGAGGTGTTATGAAGGAAACTAGTAATGAGTGCTTTCAGCTCTGCAATATCTATAAAAGTTCAAAAAAATTGAAAAAAAGACGGAATTTCTTGTTTGTCAAATTTATTTTACTTCACATCGTTGGTATTTATGGTTTGAAAGGTGCATGTACTTAGTTACATAGCATAATCCTTACTTCGTGTGTTAAATACATTATTTTATGGTAAATGAGGTTATTTACATTATAATGATTTAATTGATATGGTTGTGATAAATACCTAGTAGCAGCTTAGAAAATCCAAATTGTATGACTTTTTGGCCATCTATACATGCACCTTTTCTCGCATGGTAATCACTTTAATATATAGTTTTGAAATGAATGTAAAGACTTTACGTTTTCCATTGACAAATAACAGTTATTTCTTGTGACTTGACATGTGCGTATTTTCATATAGTTTAGGAAGCTTAGAAACCCATTTGAGATTCACTTAGTATGAGTGAATCTTAAATGGTCCCCATTTTGGAACAGTTCATGTTTGTTTCGATCTCACTTAGGTCGGTGTTAATGACTTGATCACGTCTTTATATTTTGAGAATTTTCGATTAGTATATATCTTTTGATGTTCTTCGGGTGCATATTTAGACCATGGCGTGTTAGTCTATTTTGTGTACTTGAAGACCATGTGGAGTTGTTGCTAAAATTTTTTAAAAATTTAAAGATGTGTTCAAGTTGTTGGCATCAGTGGGGTGACATCTGGGAATGGGATAAGTCTGGCCTGTTAGAGTGGGAGATGAAGTTAGAAAACTCATAAGCACGCATATAACCCGCACCAGTACAAAGTACTAAATAGACAACACTTAAATCACAACGTTTTTTATAAAAATGTTGTGGTATTTTTTTTTCACAACGTTTTTAAAAAAAACGTTGTAGATATATATGCAAAAACGTTATCTATTTAAGGTTATAAAGTTTTTTTTAAAAGAAAACGTTATTTATTTAGAAAACACGGAGGGAAGAAAAACACGGAGGTATATGACTAGGAGTAAGGGTGTAAATGAGTCGAACCGGAGCGAACAGAGAGCTACTCGAATTCGACTCGAAATGATAAATTCGTACTCGAATTCGGCTTGAATTCGAATTATATTTGAAAAATTCTGCTCAGATTCAATTCGACTCGAATATTTAGTACTCGAATTCGATCCGATCCGATCCGACTCGACTCGAATATTTATTTAAACTACTCGCGAGCTTCAAATTCAAGCTCGAATTCGAGTCTCCACATAATAACTAGTTTTATAATAAATATAATTATAAACTAAATTTTTTATTTTACTTAAAAATGAGAACATATATTTATTATTACACTTTACAAATATAAAATCACAATTAAAATTAAAAACAAAACAAAATAATAATTAATTATCCTAATTTGATTTAAATTTGTATATATTATAAGAGAATGTATCGAACATCTAATCGAATATGTATTAACCAAAGTATGTCTCAATTACAATCAAAAATTCGAGTAGTTTGAATCTTAAACGCAGTCGAGTATAACCTCGCTTTCAGATTCTACTCATATTTTTATTCAAACTATTTTTAATCTTTCAAATTTGGATCATATTATTAACGAATCCAGAAGTCTCCATTTCATTTTTTTTTTCGAGTCGGTAATCGAATCATTTGAATGTATTGGCTCTTACGGCCTTAACCAGAGTCGGGTAAGAAAAAAAAACACGGAGTTCTTCATTTGTTCCCTTCTCCTTTTCGAAGTCGTCAAACCCTAACTCCATTATCTTACAAAATGGGTATCCTCCTGTGAGTTCGCAAATCTCTCTCTTTTTCTCTCTTTTTCTGGTTCGCATGAAAAATGGGAAAGAAACATAGCCATGTCAAGAAAAATGGCGAATCTAAACACGCGCGCTGCTGATAATTACTATTGTAGCTTGTAGTAGTACCTGTGAGTTTAGTGGTCTGAACACGCGCGCCGCTCGAGCTCAAGTCTCGGACCGGTAAGTTTTTGTCCGGGGTGCTACAAAAACATCCGACTACAAGGGTTTTGTGACAGCGCTCTGTTCCTTCAACACTCCTCTTTCGCTCTTCAAATAGGTATACTAACACTAACCCTAATTTTCACTTTCTAATGGTTCTTTATTTGATTTTTGCTCAAATTGGATATGTGGTTTGCTTAATTTCTTTCAGGCCTATTGATGGTAAAGAAAATGGACAGATCAAAACACCTGGCAAAGATTTGCATGTATCGCTGTCCGATTTCGTTAATCGTAAGCTGCAAAAAGGGTCTATTCTGCCCAAATCTGTTCAGCTACCCTGCCATGGCCTAATAAAGGAAAAAATTGATTTAATTTTGTTATAGAGAAAACACAGGAAATGTAACAGAAATTGAAAGTTTAAATTTGTCATTTGTATGTTTTTTGGTACTTTTTTGCCAATTTTAATTTTGCAAAATTGTTTGATTAGGGAATTCGATACTGGAGTTAAGGATTTAAACACTACCTTTGCAACCAATAAACGCAAGAATTTCTCATTTTATTGTGAAAAGTAGCCAAAGTTGTATGTCATTTGAGTTTGTTTTGTCGAAAATGAATGGCTGAACGAAGTTGAATTTGGGTTAACTTTAGAGATATTTCAGAAATTTAAGCAATATCTCAGCAGCCAAACGTAATGTAAGGAGTAATATGTTTTCTGGTACTAATTCTGTTAATTTTATATAGTAGATATGGGTTTTTGAATGTCTGGATTAAAGATGAAAGAATATAATTATTGGCAGGGGAAGCAGAAGCCATTTTCATCACCTGGGAGTGGTGGGGGTGTTAGTGGATCTAGTAAAGGAGAGAATTTTGGAAATAAAATATGAGAATCAGAGGTTAGATGTGGACTTGATGTAGCTTTTGAACAGCTTAAGAATACTAGAAAAGAAAATGTTGACTGTGCTGATGGAGAGGTTCAAAGTTCTGGCATAAATGATAAGCAAGGATCAAGAAAAAGACAAAACCCATTTGAAGGTCTGTCATTGCATCTTAAATCTTTTTGGTGCAAATGGTTTTTATGATTCAGTAAGTTTTGATGTATTATTGGTGTTGATGTTTGAATCAGTTCACATCTATTGCTCTTTTGTTTAACTAACGAGTAGTGAGCATATTCAAATGGAATGAAACTTTTCATGCTAGTCGGATCTTTTACACCAGCTGATATATTATCGAGTCTTGGCAACTGTTGATAGTTGATAGTCAGTTATCATCTTTTGGTGCTGGGTAGTAGTATTGTTTAATAGTATTATCCAAATCACTTAATTTTTACTATTCTAGTGGCCTAAATTCAAATGAAGGTAACTTAGTTGTGTGTCTTTTGGGTTCGTGCAGGAGCAGATGGATGAAGCTTGAGCTGATCAGTGGCCTAAATCACAAAAAGAGGTTGCACTTGAGCTGTCAGTGTTCCTCACACTCTTGTTGTTCAATCTAATGCACTTGCTCTGTTTACATAAACTGCCATCACGTTTGTCTTCAGGTTTGTAAATTTCAAACTCTCTATTAGAGATTGTTAAAATCAGCAGATATCTGTGGGGACCATTTGTTACTTTGTGTTCTATCTGCAGATATCTGTGGGGACAATGGTATTCCTTTGCTTATATAGAAGCTAATTATAGCTTGATTTTTTAAGGTAGACAAGTTGTCAATTTAGCTTAAATATTTTTTCCCCCAAATTATTTGCAGAGAGCGCAGCAGCATGGAGGATCCAGACAGGACATTAGCTAGTGTTGCTCAATGCATTGAGCAGCTGCGCCAGAGTTCCTCATCTTTACAAGAAAAAGAATTATCCTTGAAGCAGCTGCTGGAGCTTATTAATACACGTGAAAATGCTTTCAGTGTTGTTGGATCACATTCTCAGGCTGTTCCAGTACTGGTATCTCTTCTTAGATTAGGATCACTCGATGAGTTAGAGGAGTGCAGGAGTAACCTAAATTCTTGCTTAGAAAATAATGCAAAGCTCAGAAGGTAACAATGCTTTTCACTTTGTAAAGTTTCCATGTCTAAAGCTTATTTGGTTTATCCTTTTACTATTTAGATGATTAACTTTTAATTACACCAAGATTTCTATTCTTGTAGAGAGATACAAAATGAAAAAGCAATATCTCAATGAAAGGAATCCCTCTCACATGAATTTATAGTTTATTAAATATAGATAAGATATTTTACTGTCTTTTGGATTAATTGAGACAGAGAGTGGTGTTTTCACATCACATCTGTGGTACTCCTGGAGTGTTGGGAAGTAATGGCCTGAACCCACTGAGTAAATTTGTATCATCATTCAGTAGATTTGTTAACAGAGGAATGGTCATTTCTCCTGAATCATCTTATCTCTCCCTCATTATATATGATTATGCAGGCATTTTTCTTCATAATATGTTCATTTTTTGGTTTGTAATTGTGTTGGTCATGGATTCTGCCTCTAGTTTCTTGATGTTGTGCTTAATCCGCCAACCATACAATAGTGTGTTTGAATTTAGACATTACCATATCAGTATAAAGATCTGTTAAGTTTCAGTCGGGATATTTTTCATTTTGTTTCCAAATTATCTTATCGTGTACCTGTTTTGTGTGATAAATATGCATGCGAATGCGTTGCTAATTCATCCAAAATAGACATTGACCAATTAAATTGGCATGGATGCAGGTTGTTATTTGGTGTTGCAATTAAATGGGTGGTGGTAGGATTCCTCATGTGACACTGAAGGGACCAAATTTGGTGAAGGAGATAGTTGTGGCAGCTTTAATGGGCTGTATTGCTGGTTTGGCATGGAAGAAGTATCACTGGAATGAGCAGAAGAAAGCCAAAGTTTTCTATCATCTGCTTGAGAAAGGTGAAGTCAGTACCGTGGTTGCGGAAGATAATTAAGTAATTACTAAATACCCTTGCGGAAGATAATCTGTGTGATGTGAATTTGAGATGTATATATGGATAGTTTGGTATATATTTTGTGAATGTAGTAATTTGAAACCAGTAAACGAATGGTATTATTGGGATGTATTTTGAATGGTTGATACATTTTGGCTTTAAATTTAAATGAGAATTTAGACCTTTTAGCTATATATCATGGCATTAGCATATTGCAGGTGTATTGGTAATGTAGGTGAATCACATTTTTTTTTCTTTTTTTTTAATCTACAACATTTTATAAACGTTATGTAAATGTGTCTAAACGTTGTCTAATATATTAAACCACAACATTTTTAGTTAGAAAACGTTGTAGAATTATACTTTCTACAACGTTTTCAAGCTTTTACTAATTTATGGAAAATAAATCTACAACGTTTTTTCATTAAAAACGTTGTAAAAGGTGTCTAATTACAATGTTTTAAAAACGTTGTGTAAGGGTGTCAAATAGATGACACCCTTAACCACGACGTTTTTCTGATTGAAACCACAACGTTTTTTTCGCGTTATCTATTTACTGTTTTGTAGTAGTGTCGGAGACTCGATTGTGTTTGCCAAACTTTATATATATATATATATATATATATATATATATTAGTCTGTTGTTCAAGATGAACGTAGGGTAGTCACTGATAAGAGTGTAGTGGAGTTAAACAGTTTCTCAATTTTGTGTTTGAGCAAGTCAGTGGCGATGAGATTAGGTGTCCTTGTAAGAGGTGTGTGACTGAAGTGTAGAAGGACATGAGCGATGTCACGTGCGACCTATTTCTATATGGGTTCAAGAAGGGATTATACCACATGGATCTATCATGGGGAAACCTTGTTGGATGAACATGAATTCGAACCGGAATCCTGAGGTGATGAAACCTTTGACTGTACTAACATGATTGTCGAAGCTGCTGGTTCATTCTTCCAGTGGAATACAGATAGGGATGATGGTAGCATCGAGTAAGATCCGAATGACGGGGCTAAGGATTTTTATAAATTATTGCATGAATCAGCGATGCCACTGTATGACGGGCACGAAAAGCACATCGTCTTATCCGCAGTGACTAAGCTTTTACACTTCAAGAACGAGCATAATTGTAGTGAGAGAGGTTTTAATGAACTGCTAAACATTGTGAATGAGTTCTTGCCGGCAGGTAATAAGTTACCGAAGTCGTACTATGATGTGAAGAAAATGGTCAAATGGCTCAATCTAGGGTATGAGAAGATTGATGCTTGTGAGAATGACTGTATGTTATATTATGGTGATGTCAATAAAGATAAAATGTTAGGTGATATTTGCGTACAAGTAGATAATGTAAACGCAAGAAAAAGGGAAAAAACATGTCGTGAAAGATCTAATGTTACTTTCTCATTGCACCGAGGTTTCAGCGGTTGTTCATGTCAACACATACCATCGAGGTGGCACTCACCATAGGACATAGTCGAAGGTCAACTAGCGCACCCGGCAGATGGGTTTGAATGGAATTTTTTTGACAGAAAGCACCCCTCGTTTGCTAAAGAGGTTCGCAATGTTAGACTTGGACATGCTATCCTACATGTTGATGCCTTTACTAATTCTTTCGGCGGATCATAGAAGGGTACATGGCGAGCAGTGTTGTGAAGTCAAGTGTACCATCACACGAGCGGATTTATCAGCTTGCTTAGGAGGTCGTCCACGGCTCCATAAATCCTACAGCCTCTGCCGACGAGCTCATCGGTCTAGTCCGGGAGGAGGCCATTCATGTATGCGCGGTTGTCTTGGCCAACCTCTTTCCTCCAAATATTAGAGAGGTAAATACAATTATTGATGTATGCCTTTATTTAATTCATTTAATTTGTAATTATATTGCTTATATAAAATGTCAAACATATAGTAATTTGTAATTATATTGCCTAACTTGTAAAAATTAAAAAAAATTTAGAAAAATAGTCAAAAATTTAAATCCTACTTATCTCATAAATGACAAAATAAAAAAAACGGATGGAGTAATAATCTATTTGACTTTATATTTTTTCCCCTATATAAACAATGTGTTGAAAGAATGGTCTATTCATGCCATGACTAAACAAATTCACAATTTTATGGCCATTTCTAAATTTCAACCTATGGTTCTCTTCCTTATGGTTCTGCTTTCCCTATTTGCTACTGATGAATGTAAGTAATTATTTCCTCATCTTCTCTTCTTTTCAAATTATTGTAAATACATTTTTAGTTTTTGTAATTTTGATGAAGTTACAAAAACTAAAAATGTGTCGACAAATATTTGATGAAGTTAGATTTCATAATAAAAAATTTTATTAAAAATTTTGCTACAATACATGTGTCGACAAATATTTGATGAAGTTAGATTGCGACCAACGTGATCAAAGTATATGCGATAAGATCGAAAAAATTAAAGTGGGACCCTTCTTAATTCCTACTTATCTCATGTAGGCATATATATCAATCATAATTCGGCTGAAAACTTTTGTAAAGTATAACAGGAATCATTGTTGAAATTAAAGTATATGCGATAAGATCGAAAAAATTAAAGTGGGACCCTTCTTAATTCTTAATTATCTCATGTATGCACATATATCGCAATCATAATTCGGCTGAAAACATTTGTAAAATATAACAGGAATCATTGTAGAAATTAATGGTAGTTCATTTTGCACAGTTGCTTTATCATCAGGAAATCGAAATATAGAGAGTTATTTTAATTAAATTATTCATGGAATAGTTGCAAAAGTATAAGGAGGATAATTTACAAGAGGCTTGACACTCGGATTTTTTTATCAAAACAATGTGCTTTAAGAGGCTCAGCACAACACCAACAAATTCTAGGGATAACCCCACATACCCTTGGGAGACAAAATCTATCGGCTTTCTCATTCAGTATACTGTTGTTTCTTAACTTTGTAGGCAGAATATTGCCACCATCTTGCGTAATTTCAGCTCTCTTGTTATCAAACCTGTATCAGAAATAAATAATTTTTTTTGAAAAAAATTAATTCTAAAATGGGTTTTTGGTATCTAATAAAATACTTATATAACTTCTTAAATAAATTGCCTCTTATAAAAGAAAAAAATTACAAAAACTAAAAATGTATTTACAATCATTTGAAAATAAGAGATGATGAGGAAATAATTGCTTACATTCATCGGTAGCAAATAGGGAAAGCAGAACTATAAGGAAGAGAACCATTGGTTGAAATTTAGAAGTGGCCATAAACTTGTGAATTTGTTTAGTCATCGCAAGAATAGACCATTGTTTCAACTCATTGTTTATATAGGGGAAAAAAGGGAATTGATATTTCCACAAGTAAAATATTAGTTTCACAAGGTTCTCCTCACATGATGATGATATGAATAGTAAGTAGGATCTAGTCTCGTTTGAGAGAGAATCTTGTGGAACTAACCTTTTCACTTGTGGAAATATTAATTCTCAAAAAAAATAGTCAAATAGATTATTACTCCATCCATTTCTTTTTATTTGTCTTTTAAAAAAGTCAAATTTATTTCTTTTTACTTTTTATTTTTAAATTTTAAAGAAGCATTAATGACTTAATTTCATATATTGTCTCTATATTAAATATTCACTTGGTCAATCAGACAAAATATTAATAAGCATTAATAGTATTTATTAAATTTATGTTTTCTTCTAAAACATCTATTAAAAAGAAATGGAAGGAGTACAATCATATTTCGTAATCAAATTATGACAATTAGCTACTAGACAATGACAATCTCATCAATTAAATTGCATGTAAAACTAATAAAGAGTAACGTGTTTTATAAAAGGGATGAAAGGTGTATTATTATTTTTATCAATTCAAGTATTTCATATTTTTTTCATTTATGAAGGTTTTCACATTTTAGAGGCATTGTTTAATCACGAGAAAAGAAGAAGAATATCGTAATGATCTCTAGGTATTAATCAGGTTTTAAACATTAAAACAATTATAATTTGGGTTCTGTAATTCAGTTTAAGATAATTTTGGGTAAAAGTATAATTTGATGTGATAAAGATATTGTCCAAAATTCATATTTTTTTTGAATTTTAAAGAATTTCACAAATTTGAAGATAAATAGGCTTAAAATAAATAGTAACAAATTGGGAAAAATCTGAAAAAATCAGAAACTAACTAAATTATAATTATCTAGGTGGGGCCAGAAGGAGGAAAAATAATAAAATATTTAAAGTGGTTTAATGGATAAAGTAAAGTATAAAAATGTATGAAAAATTAATTAAAGAAAAGTCGAAAATAAGTAATATATTTTATCGACTAAAATATGTCCAAAAAGGACATATGAGGCTACAAGAGTAATAAATAATTACTATAATAAAATTTTAATGGTGTAAGAATATACTCGAGGATAAATTACGGTACCCGAAAATACCGAAACAAAATTTCAAATAGTTACCATCGATAACTAATAATTAAATAAATTCTTATTGATGGTGTAATTAAGTAATTATTTCGAGACGTGAAATACCCTTCTCGAGGAAAGTACGTCCCAACAAGAAAGTCCCCGCACTCCCGTGCCTTCTAACTTCGTTTATTGTTAAAACTGTAAATTTTTTGAAAAAGAGTTTATGTAATTTGTTCGACTAAATTCAATTTTTATGTTTCTATCAATTTATTGAACTATTTTATGATTATTTGGTAATATGTTAATCCAATCCAAAATGCTTTGGTAGGTATCCCGAGGTTATGAATGAGTATGAACAACCCTATAAATAGGGGTACTGAGTTATGGTCGGGTAACCGACATTATCACGCTGTGTAATTATAATGTGATTAAATGTTACGCGTATGTGGTCGTATTAGGCTGATCACCTAATGATACTTCGGGGGATAAGAATTTACAGTCTTTTACGACTGTTAAACGTCAAGTAAAAGTTCATAGTTTTTGTGATTATTGAACATTTGTGTAAAGAGTCATGGTTCTTACGACCACTCAGTGACCCTCAAAATAAATATTTTTTCTTTTATACATTTAATTAAATTTAAGATTCCAAAATTTTATCTTACTGAGAAATTTAATGTGCATTAACTTATTTAGAGATTTGTGTTGACTTTTTTGTCTTTCATTCAATACTTTAGGTCTGAACCCTAGTTTATACTTGGACCCACAACAATTAATATTAGGTGTATTATAAGATTTGTCTTTGTAAAAAATCTTTTAGAAATTTATTTTCTTGTTATAGATATAAAAATAAACAACATCTTCCTTTTTCCTAACAGGTTGGATTTTATTTTGAATATTTTACAAATTTGATAGTACTTATACTAATTTTAATATGGAAAAAAAAAGCTAAAATAAAAATTCGTGAAAATATTTTTGTGCCTTTAATTATATAGTTAATTCGAATTAGAATTTCTAGTAAATTTTGTCAATATAAACACTAATACAAAATTTTATTTGAAACTACAATAAAATTAAAATAATTGTTTGCTTATAATCATAACTAAATAAATGCACTACATTCAAATGTTTAACTTAATAATTGATCAAAAGAACCTACAATATATAATTTAATAATTTATTATTTAAATAATTATTTAATAACTATAACTATATTCTCAAAGTTCTAATTAAATATATTATCTTACATTTAATTGATTATTTCAATGTAAAATTGTTTATCTAAATGAGAAAAAATGGAGATAAGGAAAACACAAATTAAATATTATTATTGAAATTAATGATAGTTCATATTGAATACTTGCTTTATAATCAGTAAATCAAAATATAGAGAATTATCACTACAAAAAAAGGTCATTGCCGATGGGGTCAGTGCCGACGGCAATGGTACCATTGATAATAAGGTCAATGCTGACGAAGAAGTCGTCGCGCATGGGTCCTGTCGGTAATGAGATATTATTTGGTGGGAAATTTTCACGGTGGAGGGAAAAGGCACTGGTGACGAGGCCTAGAATTATGGGCGACGGGAACGCCACCGCCAATGAGTCATTATCGCCAAGGTTACGGGAGATGACATTATAGTCGAGAATGACATTTTATTTTTAACCCTAACCTCGACGACAACGACCCTAACTTTGTTCCCTCTCTATTTTTGCCTTTTCCCTCCCAGATAGCCCACTTCTCGCCATTGATTCTTAGCCTAGCTCACACAACTTTCAATTCAATTGCCTAATTGATTGTTAGTCCCTCCTTCATCATTTCGCCTACTTCACCTTCATTATTTCGCTCGATTCATTTCACGATCGCTAAAATTTACTCATTCATCATTTTGCCTCTTGTAATCGACTCTCAAAAGCCACGTTTTTCATATGTTCCCTTTGTATGTGTGTGTGGAGAGGCATTTCATCGAGCTTCTAAAGGTACCATTCCTCCATCTCTATTGTAAGACACAAAATTTTATAAAATAAAAGTATTCAATTTTTCTATTTAATAAATGGTTAAATTGATAAAAGGTTAAAGTTAAGGGTGATATTTGAAAATATTGCAAAGTAAGCAAGTTGATATAAAATATTTGTTATGTCGGGGAATATTCGATTGGTCGGGGAATATTCGTTTTAACAGGGAATATTCGTACGACGACACAATCATTGGTGGACCCCACAACGGAATTATTGTCGTAGTTAGAAAATGACATAAATAATCTTTTTATAAAAATAACGATAAAACTTTTACCGTTAAACTTTTAAAATACCCGGTGGTAAAAGTACAGTAATACGCGTGGTTGCATAGCAGCACATGGTATAGTACAATATCTTTGATTATTGATGCTTACGTGAGAAGTCACTCAGTTTCATTCAATAATTGCTACTGTAGTTACTGCATAGTATCTCATATTATTGATTCAATTATTATCAGTATTATCTGCACAATGTTTTATTTTATTAAATCAATAATTGAGACGACAATGTTATTCATATTATTATTTGCATTATTGATAATGTCTAGAAAGTTCTTTCGAGAAAAGGGGTTTGGTCACCTAATCAAGCGCTTGATAGGAGAAATTCTTATCGAAGCCCCTCTTTCCTGGGAATGATCTGGTTGTTAAATATTGTGAGTTATAATATTAATGATGAATAATTGTTGAAAGATTAAAAATGTGTTTATATAAGATAAATGATTTGTGGTAATTATTTATTCAATTTTTGATATAAATAGAGGGGTTCGTTATGAGGTATTTGTTATAAGTTTGACTTATTATTCCATGAGGAGATATGCTAATTTTTCAGACCGTTGGTTGAAGTTATAATAGTAAATCAATATGGATCGTTGGTTGAAGATATAATAGTAAATCAATATGGACCGCTAGTGGAAAGTTATAATAGTAAATCAATATGGATCGCTAGTTTAAAGTAAATTAGTATGGACCGTTGCTTTAAGTTTTAATAGTAAATTAATATGGACCGTCCGTTTAAAAGTAAATTAATCTGGGTCGTTCATGAATTAGTTACAATTCAGCCATTTTTCCTATAAATAGAAGCTCATTCCTTCGTTATTTCTTACGAATTCACTAAAACTGTAAGACCCCAGTTTTTATGAATAAAAATGAATTTTCTATAAATATCATTTTTGAATATTATGGAATAAATTTGATATAATGTTATAGTTGTGGGTAATATTTATAAATTTTACAAAGTACGCAAGTTGCTATATAATATTTGATTAGTCGGGGAATATTCGTTTTAACAAGGAATATTAAATGCGGCAACACAATCATTAGTGAACCCCTAACGGAATTATTGCCGGATTGAGAAAAGCGACAAAAATATTTTTATGAAAATAACGGCGGAAGTTTTACGATTAAAACTGTTGAACTACTCATTAGTAAAAGTACAATAATATCTGGCGTGGTTGCATAGTAGCACTACGGTATTGATTATTGATGCTTACGAGAAGTCACCTCGGTTTTTGTTCAATTATTGCTATAGTAATTGTTGCATAGTATCTCACGTTATTTGATTCAATTATTGTCAATATTTTATATATTATTAAATCAATAATTGAGATGACAGAGTTGTTAATATTATTATTTGCAATATTAACGATGTTTAGAAGTTCTGCCAAGGAGAGGTTTGGTCACCTAATTGCGCGCCAATAGGGAGAAATCCTTATTGGAAAGCTCCCTCTTTCCTGGGAATGACCTGGTTGATTAATATTGTGAATTATAATAAATGTGATAAATGTTGTTAAAATTATTAAGGTGATTTTTTTGAAGTATTTGTGTAAATTTTGATTATTATATGGACCCCCATTTACCCATTTTTCAAAATAATCAGTAGAAAATCATTTTATAAAAGGTGTGGCCACTAGTAAGGTTGATGTCTTGTGTGGGGGAGGGCGGATTTTGCATTGTCGGGAGGAAAATTATGTTATGGGTGGATGAATTACATAGTTGATGAGTGGATGATTATTATATATATGTTTAACATGTGGGTGGGAAATGGTGGGCGAAATGGTGTGGCTTTACAAAAGGTAACTAGTATTATATGTATATATATGTTTATAACATGTGTGGGTTATATATATATATATATGTATTATAATTTTGCTTTATTCTTATTGGTTGGTTGATTGACAAATTGTGTGTGTGGGTTATATATATATATATATCTGTATTATAATGTTGCTTTATTCTTATTGGTTGGTTGATTGACAAATTGTGTGTGTGTGGGTTACAAATTTTTTTTTCATCCGATTGTATAACTGTTGCATTACACAGTGCCTTTCCATTCTCCTATAAATAGAAGCCCATTCCTTCATTATTTCTTACGAATTCATTGAAACTCCAGAGAGAGAAATTATAGAGAAACTACAGAAAAGTATTTTGCTACTTCCCTACTCTTATATCTAGTTTCTTTTACGGTAAGGGGTGTTATTTCTTTTGTATTCATGAAGAGAACTTCTATTATTCCATTCTTTATTATTCTGTTGGAATAATCTGTATACGCGGGCTACCCTATACTTGGTGAAATTCTTTTGTTATTCTATTCTTTATTATTCTGTTGGAATATCCTATCTCATGCGTTTCTTTGGGACCTAATTCCGTCCTTATTATTACATTGGAATATCCACGCTCATGCGCTTTTCTGTGGGACTGAGTTTAAATCTTTATTATTACATTGGAACATCCCACAGCCGGTCTAAATTTTCCCGACACGGTTCCGTTATTTATTATTCTATTGGAATAACCTGTCTATGCGAAGTACCGCATGCATGGTGATTTCTTTTGTTATTCCATTCTTTATTATACTCAGTTGGTTAAAGTTTTGACTTCTATACTCCATGAAATTAGTGGAATATCCTTGATATTTGCGCTTCATCCGATATATTTTCATGGAAATATTCTTCGAGCATTCTTGAATTTTACTCTACAAAAAAGTATCGTGTTGACAATTTGGACGTTATTAGTTCTGAATAAATTAATTCTTGAACTTGTTTTATTGAATTCTTATATCATTGTCATCATCCTTATGTTTATATTTTTTGAAAGTTATCGTGGCTGTAGTGCGTAGATGGACTTGGTATGATTATGACCATGGATTATTGGTGTAATCATGACAAGTAATGTTACAGATGATGTGGTAAAAGTCCTCATTGGCCTGTAGTGCATTGATGGACAGTTGTTGGCATGATCATGACCATTGATGAATATACGAATATCCTTGGCACGTAGTTCATGGATAATTTGTGGTCGTGATACTAATGAATATCCTTGGACGTAGTGCAGGGATGATGTGAATTATTTATTAAGCTGAGTCCCAGCGATAAAAGTGATGAAAAATGTAAGACCCCGAATTTTTTTTAATAAAATGGAATTTCCTCTATTTATTATTTTGAAATAGTAAGGGTTGATTTGATTAATGTGGTTAGTTATGGGTAAAATGCGCAAATATTTCGAATAAGCAAGTGGTTATAAAATATTCATTATTGTCGAGGAATATTCGTTTGGTCGTGGAATATTTGTCTTGTCGGGAATATTAAATGCTGACGGTAGCGATCTTTTGTGGGCCTCATCATGGAAAGCGATTGGATGAAGAAAATGACAAATATAAGTTGTTTATAAATAGCAGCGCGTAAGTATTCAAATTATCTTGTTGGAATACCCGGTGGTTAAAACATATACTATGCGTTGTTGTTGAACAATGGCTTTGCAGTATTGCACCAATTATTGATTCTTACGTAAGAAGGAACTACTCAATAATTGTTACGATAATTCTTATTCGATATTTTATTTTATTGATTCAATAATTCTTTGCATTGATATTTTATATTTCTTGTTGTTTCAATAAATTGTCATTACACAAGTATTTTCCATTATCGAAGAAATAATTCATATTATCTGAATAATATTATTAGATAACATTATTGGCAATGTCTAGAAAGTTACATCTAAGGAGAGGTTTGGTCACCTAATTGCGCTACCAAGAAGAGGAGAAATTCTTATTGAAAGCCCCTCTTTCGGGAGCAGCACGGTTGCAAGATTGTGATTCTGTAATATTATTTGGGGATAATTAATTATTAATTTATATGATGAGGAAAATATTGATTTTATGTGGATATAGATGGAGAAATTTTTAATGTGACAATTGTTGAAAATTAATATTTTATCTTTTTACGATAAAATAATTCATTTAAATATATTATTTTAATAATATATTAACGGTGATATTTTTATAATGAATGTGGGATATATGAGTATATGAGGAGGAAGAGTATTTTGTGGCATTAAATGTTTAACACATATTTTGTGTGTTGGTGGACACAATTATTGACCGAAATTTGATTATAACTTCGTAAAATCGCCTGTTTGTGGATTTGGTTAATTTCATTTGGAATTTGGAAAAACTTTCTTACGCAAAGTTGTAGAGAATTGAATTTCCTATAAATGCGAAAAGAGGGACATATCACCAAACGCGCCACAGCAGTTTAAGGTATGCTATAATTGTGGAAAAGAAGGACATATCGCTCGAGATTATGACGGTATCAAAACCGATCCAAGGAATGGTGACTCAAAGGATGTGTCGGAAAAGTCAAAGTCAGCGGTTCTGAAAGAAGCGTTTGTCGTGACCCCATCAAAATGCGAGGAACCCGAACGAAGTTAGCACGGGTTAGTTAATTATAAATTCTTGCGAAGTTAATACCTTACTAGATACCGATTCTACCCATTCTTTTATCTCTCTTGCTTGCGCTCAACGTTTGAACTTGACTACGGAGAAATTAGACTTTGACCTATTTATGGAGACTCCGTTAGGAGAAACTTTCATTACATCCGTTGTTTAGAAATCTTGCTTGATTCGAGGTTGGCACTATCACATTACACGTTAACCTTATTTCTATAGAGATATTTGCTTTTGATGTGATTTTAAGGTTAACTACTCATCATGCCGAAATTGATTACTTTCGTAAGGTTGTTAGTTTTTATATTCCTAAGCAACCTGTTATTCGAATTCAAGCAATCAAACCATTGTAGTCAAACATTTTCATATCAAGCCATGAAGTCATTCGTTTATTACGGATGTCAAGTTTTCTTAGTCTATGTTATGGATTTGAATAAAGACACGTCAGATTTGAATAATATTCTTGTTGTTATTGATTTTTCCTGACGTATTTCCTGAAGAATTTCTTGGCTTACTCCCAAAGCCTGATATTAAATTTTGTATCGACTTTGAACCCGAAGACAAAACTCATTTCTAAAATCTCATATCGAATGGCTCTATTGAACTTGAGAGTTAAAAATTCAACTATAAAATTTGGTACTGAACCTTTATCCGGTGACTTCCTTTGTGGAATGCACAAGCCAGAGCTCTCCATAGGGGACACCATATTCGCACGATAGTAAAGCGATAGGTGTCATTGTAACGTCTTATCAAGGTTGGGATATGAGTCACGATTGAGAACAACCTAAGTCGGTAATCGAAATACGTAGCTTTCTAGGCTTAGTTGGTTATTATCGGAGATTCGTTGAAGGATATTGTCGAATCGCTATTCCATTAACGCAGCTGACTCGTAGAGATACAAAATTCGAATGGAGCAAGGAATGTGGGAAGAGCTTCAAAGAACTCAAGAGGAGACTCATTTCAGCACATGTTCTGACCATGCCATCCTGGAAAAGCGAACGTGGTAGCTGATGTGTTGAGTAGAAGATCGTATACAAGTACGAGTACGATATTGTCAAAGACTCATTTCGTATAATTTACAAATAATAAAGATTGAGATGAAAACTCTAGGTACCCACGTGATGATATACGAGTATAATCGACTTTAATCGATAAAGTTAAAGCTGTTCAAGCTACACACCGGAGCTGATGAATTTGAAGAAGGAGGTGCAAGAAGTTGTTATTTCAAAAGCGAGAATCGGTGAGGAGAGGAAAGCTCAAACCTTCGATTTATTAATCCATTTGAAATTCTCGATTGAATAGGAACTGTGGCCTATAGACTCGTTTTACCGCCAAGTATGACGCGTGTTCATAACGTTTTTCACGTATCGATGTTACGTAAATATGTGGACGACCGAACTACGTCGTTGAGTTAGAATCGGACGAGATAGCAGAAGACTTAACGATAAGGAGGTACTGTCAAGATCTTGGATAGGAAAGAACATGTCCTATGTATCTCGAGGTTATACCACAAGTTAAGGTTTTGTGGAGAAACCATGCTTTATTGAGGAAATGACCGGGAGTTGGAAACGAAAATGAAAGCGAGGTATTCTCATCTTTTCAAACACCAGCACGTCACGCCAATTTCGAGGACTTAAATTTCATAAGGAGGGAAGTTGTAAGACCCGAATTTTTTTAATAAAATGGAATTTCCTCTATTTATTATTTTGAAATAGTAAAGGTTGATTTGATTAATGTGGTTAGTTATGGGTAAAATGCATAAATATTTCGAATAAGCAAGTGGTTATAAAATATTCATTATTGTCGAGGAATATTCGTTTGGTCGTGGAATATTTGTATGCTTGTCGGGGAATATTAAATACTGCCAGCTTGATCTTTTGTGGGCCCCATAACTAAAGCGATTGGATGAAGAAAACGACAAATATAAGTTGTTTATAAATAACTGGCGTGAAGTCAATATCGATTAATCTTGTTGAAATACCGGTGGTTAAAACACACTATACTGGCGTTGTTGAACGAAGATACACAAGATTGCACCAATTATTGATTCTTACGTAAGAAGGCACTACTCAATAATTGTTACGATAATTACCGCTCAAGATTTTATTTTATTGATTCAATAATCTTTGCGATTGATATTTTATATTACCGTTGTTTCAATAAATTGTCATTACACAAGTATTTTCCATTATCGAAGCAATAATTCATATTATCGAAAAATATTATTAGATAACATTATCGCAATGTCTAGAAAGTTACATCTAAGGAGAGGTTTGGTCACCTAATCAAGGCTAGCCAAGAAGGAGAAATTCTTTTGGAAAGCCCCTCTTTTCCGGGCGACACAGTTTGCCGAAAGATCGTGATTCTGTAATATTATTTGTGAATAATTAATTATTGATTTATATGATGAGGAAAATATTGATTTTATGTGGATATAGATGGAGAAAATTTTTAATGTGACAATTGTTGAAAATTAATATTTTATCTTTTTCTCGATAAAATAATTCATTTAAATATATTATTTTAATAATATATTAACGGTGATATTTTATAATGAATGTGGGATATATGAGTATATGAGGAGGAAGAGTATTTTGTGGCATTAAATGTTTAACACATATTTTGTGTGTTGGTGGACACAATTATTAATGAAATTTGATTATAACTCGTAAAATCGCCTGTTTGTGGATTTCGATTAATTTTGTTTGGAATTTGGAAAAATTTTCTTCTGTAAAGTTGTAGAGAATTGAATTTCCTATAAAAGTCGCGAGATTCAATTTTCTGATAAAAGATCTATTTATTGTGAATTATTGAAGTTTTAGATATCTCGGGTGTGAATTAATTTTTGAGTTTAAATTATTTTTGTTAGAAAAACGTTTTTGAATTTTTTTTGGACATCATTAACATGTGTGGCTGGTGTTTTTGACCAAAAGGTGGGCTAAGGAAAATTTGTATAATTATATTAATATTATATTCAATTTTACGCTTTGGTGTTCTAAGCAATTTCCTATAAATAGGGTGCTTAGGTTAGAATTGAAAATCACACCAGAAACTGAAATTTTCTCTCTCTATATTATCGAGCGTATTCTTGTGAGTATTTTGAGTATTGCTATACAGTGCAAGTTCAAATCATAGCCTATATCTAGTGTTTCAACAAGAAAAATCGCCTTTCGAGGTAAGGGATGTTATTTTATTCGAAAATGATATTATTTCTTCAATATCATTATCTTAAATATTGGTTGAAATTTTTATCAAATTTGGAACTTTTTCATATGGGGTTACTATTCATGAGAGTTACTATTCACGAGTTACTATTCATGAGTTACTATTCACGAGTTACTATTCACGAGTACTATTCACTTAAGCGTGAAGATGTTTTTTTGTGAAATTTCTATCTTTTGGTGTTGAGTTACTATTCACGATACTCAAGACTATTCACGATATCTGAGACTATTCACTTAATACGGACTATTCAATCGAAAAAATGAAATTTCTTCTTTTCGTCAAAATATCTATTCGGATACTAGCTTTGATTGTATCCATATTTTGATCATTCTTGAATTTTACACCACTATGATTATTTTTGAGGTATTGTTGGACATGGATAAAACAAAGTACTTAATCCTTAATCCTTAATCCTTGTCATTTTGTTTCACCGATTCGTTTTTTAAAAATATTTTTCATCATCCTCGGTCTTAAATGATGATATTATTGAATATCTTTGGCCCGTAGTGCAAAGATGAATGATTTCTTGATGAATATCTTTGGCCGTAGTGCAAAGATGAGCAGTGTTTAGATGAACACGATTAATCGATGAATATCTTTGGCCCAGTAGTGCAAAAGATGAATATTTGATTCCGATATATATTGATTGATGTTACAGGATAAAATATCGATGATAAACTTTTAAATTCATAATACGTAAGATAGTAGTTTGCATTCTCTACTTAACTCTTCTAATGAATTTTTATTTCATTAATGAATATTGATTTAAAACTTGTTGTCTATTGTATTCTATCGATTTTTTCCTGTTGAAGACTAACGATAATTTTTGTATATTATCTTAGTCATAATATTCTTTATCGGGCTAGTTGAGCTCACCCTTTTCCTTGTTGTTCCATTTTTCTTCTCAGAGGCGAGAATGTGGTAGTACTAGTCGGGTATAGAATGATGGTTATAGAGAGAGTTGTTTAGTAGTCCTCACCATTTTTGTAAAATAATGTATAAATAATTGTGATGAGGATTTATTTGGGTATGTATATTGTCTAGAAGACAATAATTGTATTTAAACTCGCAGTATATATGTTGTCGTATTTTGCACGATAAATGTATTAATAAAGTTGTAGTTATTTCTGTACCATGTATTTGGCGACTCAGAATGGGTTGGATGGAATGGACCTATTTTGGGGGCGTCACAAAAAACCTTTTAAATCATAAAAGATAGTAGATTTTATTCTCTACTTGACTCTTTTAATGGATTGCATGTTCCGTTGCAGTTAAACTTGATGTCTATTGTATTTTATCAGTTTAACACTATTAAAGACTAATGATAATTTATTATGTATTATCTTAGTCATAATATTTCTTACTGGGCTAGTTGAGCTCACTCTTTCTTTCACTGTTCTCTTCAGAAAATGAGAACGTAGCCGGGACTAGTCAGGGAACGGAGTGACGGTCCAGATGATAGTATTAGTAGTCCTCACTATTCTGTTAAATAGCATGACAATAAATGTAATGAGGACTTATTCTGAGAGTGAATATTGTCTAGAAGACAATATTTGTATTAAAACTCACAGCTTTCTTGTTGTATATTAAAGATTGTATTTGTATTCTGTACCATGTATTTGGCGACTCAAAATAGGTGATGTATACCTATTTTGGGGGCGTCACAGAAACTCTAGAGAGAAAAACTATAGAGAGAAAGAAGATGAGTATTTTGCTATTACACTAGTGCAATCTCCAAATTTTTATTAAGGTAAGGGGTGTTATTATGTTGTATTCGTAAGGGATATTATTTGTTGTATTCTTAAGGGGTATTATTTTTTTCGTATTCAGGAAGAGAGTTATTTTCTTTCAATACTCGTAAGGGTTGTTATTCCATTCTTTATTATTCTGTTGGAATAACCTGTCTACGCGGACTACCGCGCGCATACATGGTGAAATCTTTTTGTTATTCCATTCGTTATTATTCTGTTGGGAAAACCTGTCTATGCAGACTACCGCATGCATGGTGAATGACCCTTCGTATTTATTTTTATTAATCTGCGGGAGTAACCTATCTACGCGGATTATCGCATGCAAGGTGAATGACCATTCGTATTCATTCTTTATTAAATTGTGGAAATAATCTGTCTACATAGATTACGCATGGCGGGTGAAAATCTATTTGCAGTTTCGTATATTCTTTTATACTCGTATGAGATATCATTTCTTTTGTATTCGTCAAAGAATATCGTTTTCTTTTGTATTTTCCTTTTATGAGTACTATTCATAGAGTACTATTCATGGGTACTATTCACGTATACGACACTATTCACATATAGTACTATTTACGAATACGGTGTACTATTCACGGGTTATAATTCATAATTTACTATTCATGGGTTACTATTCATGAGTTACTATTCACAAGGTACTATTCACTACAAAATTGGTTTCTTTTTCTGACCAAATTATTGTTGATTTATGAATCTTACTCTTGAAATTAAATCCATGTACGTTTTGACTATATTGTTTTTGTTATCATATATAACATTTTTATAACCTTGGTGTTGAAATGTCTCTTTCACTGGAGTGTAAAGATGGGTAGATTATTGGTATAATCGTGACTATGGGTTCTCTTTGGTCAGTAGTGCAAAGATGAATTGTCGACTGATATGATCATGGCCATTGAATTTATAATTAAATATCTTTAGCTTAAGTGCAAAGGTGAATTGATTAACATGGTTATAATTATTGTTTATATAAATTCTGAAATGATTATATATTTCCTTGAGATATGAATATCTTTGGCCTGTAGTGCAAAGATGAATTGTTGATAAATATCTTAGGCCCGTAGTGTAAAGATGACCTGTTGTTGAATATCTTTGGCTCGTAGTGCAAAGATGACCTGTTGTTGAATATCTTTGGCCTGTAGTGCAAAGATGAACTGTTGAGGAATATCTTTGACCCGTAGTGTAAAGATGAATTTATTATTATGATTATGAACAGGAACTGTGATTTGGTATAACCATGATTTTTGATGTTTCAGGTAAAGACATGTGATTAAAATTATCTTCTTCATGGATGAGAAGAGGAATTTAGAACTACAATTATGATTACAAGTTATTCACATAATTATGGACATGAACTGTTGATTGATGTTACAAGGTTAAAACATTATTGGTGGACTTTTAACATGGAGAAGATAATAGACTTTATGGTCTATTTGACTCTTCTAATGGATTGCTCGTTCGTCTGCAACTATGGTTGAAAAGTTTTATCATCTACCATATGTTCTAAATCTCTGATTCATTACTGACAAATGCTATTGATAATTTAATTATCTTTAGTCATGATATTCTTTATTGGGCTAGTTGTGCTCACCCTTTTGTTTCACACACTACAAGAAATCACACATTTTATGACGAATTTTTTGCCACACACAAAATTTCGTCACAATTTGTTAATTAATAATTACAAAATTCATAATCGTCACTAAAACTTTTACTTTTGGGACGACTTTTAATTTTGTCACTATTAATCGTTTATATCGTCACTAATTTACACATTTGATGATGATTAACAACATTTCATCACAAGTTACTTTGGAGGTAGAATTTCGTACCTAAATTTTGGAGGGAAACTTTTTAGTGACATTTTGTAATAATTGATGACAGTATTTATTGTCACAAAATATTTCTTTCGATGACAACATAATAGTTTGTCATTAATTATTTGTAAAATTTAGTGACAATGTGCTGTCATCACTAATGTTCACATTTAGTGACGCCAAATACAAATTCGTCATAATTTTATTTGGAGGCAAAATTTTGGAGGGAAATTTTTTAATGACGAAAAAATAATAATTTATTAAAATTTGTATTGTCATAAATACCAATTTTATATGACGAGATAATACTGCGTCACTAATTCCTTCCAGGTAATACCTAATACCACGCTCATACGGTGACGGTCTTTGTGACGATTAACAATCGTCACCAAATGTTTTATTGACGAAAAATGAATTTTATGTGACAAATTTTAGCGTCATTTTTTGTGTGATTTCTTGTAGTGACAATTCCTTCCAGGTAATAAGAGTGTAGCTGGGTCGAACGGGGATAACAAGGAAATTGAACGGTGGTCTATAGCTGTTGAGGTTTCCCCTAAAACAGTATGGAAATAATTTTATTGAGAATTTTAGATAAGTGTGTCGTATTTTATACGTTATTTAACTGTTGATTTTGGTGAACCGAATAGGGTAAGATGAACCCAACTTTGGAAGGGTGTTTTTCCATTATCATACAAGATGTCTAATGACCTACGACTTCATATTATCATAAGACAGGGTTGTGCACATCCACTTGTTGATTATATCTACGAGCACTACCTATATAATCTTAGATTTTGGTTGAAATATAATTCTGAATTGGAGATAATGGAGATAATTATATGTCAAGAGAAGACTCACCATTGGAAAGAACATGATAGAAATCTTCTCATTTTTCTTTGGGGTCTATTGGGTCAACCAAGGATAATTCTCGAGTCATATGATATCTATTATAACTTAGATGTATGGCTTCCCATGTACGAAGGTTTCCTGGAGCATTTTCTAAAGATTTTTATTTTTAAAACAATTATTGATTGTACCTTTATGTAAGGTACCATTGTAAGGTATCACTGTAAAGTGCTATCCAATTAAAGGGATGAGAGTCACAGTTGGTATCCACAGCATATGTGTTGTCGTATTTTGCACGACAGTTGTATGAGGAAGTTTGTAGTCAGGGGATGAAGTGATGGTCCGAAATGGTGGCTATAGTAATCCTCACTATTCTATGAAATAGTGTGATAATAAACGTAATGAGGACTCCATTTGAGTTTGAATACTGTCTAGAAGACAATATTCGTGTAAAATCTCTAAGCTAAGCTTTTGTTGTATTGTATAAAAGAAGTTTGTATTTGATTCTGTACCGTGTATATCTGACGACTCAGAATGGGTGATGTATACCTATTTTGGGGGCGTCACATCTATGTTGTTGCCATTTCCCAGTCGTCTCTATCGTTGCCTTTCGAGGTACAAAATTCGGTCTTTGTGCATTTGGTTTGATATTAACACTTTGTGCATTTAATTATTTTGTTTGATACTTTATAAATGATATTTTCTAGAAAGATTTTATTGGATAACTCAAAGAATAATCTAGTTTAATGTCCTAATTTTCTTTGTTGTAATATTAGATGTATTTTTCACTATTTATAACTTGTATAGAGTAATGATATGCGATGTAGTTGCAAAGCTTTACTGATTTCACATCAGAACACTTTTAGCAGTAAAACATCAATGTTTTAAAAAGTAGTTCACTAGAAACTAATAATTTAAAAGATAAGAGCATGAATCAATGAGGTGTTATATGAGTGATTACAGTGACAATCGGGAATCATATAATGAGCAGAAGCTCAGTCAACTATTACAGATAGTGGAAGTTAAGGGATCTATAATTAATTCATTTATTAGTTTTAAGATAGATCTTATAAGTCATTTCCCGGCTGTATTTCTTTAGTTGGGTCCTATAGCCCAAATGTGAACTGACTGCATGTGACTCTTAAAGCGCATAAGCTTTTTTCTTGGGCCTGGTCACAAAGGCACAAATTACTCTCCACGAGATTTCTCCAACTATCTTAATCTACTTTTTTAGTTATGAGGTTGAAGCTAATTTGAGATTAAATACTTAATGACTTTAGGCTAAATTTTATTTATATTTTTTCCAAAAGTTTTCATAGTTATATCTTTGACCAGGATGGATTTAGGCCTTTATTTATAGTATTTTAGGAAGATGCTTGTAACAGCATTCCAAAGGTGAATGTGATAGTGGCTAATCTAATAGTACTACTTCTGTGCCCCTGCCTATTCCTTAATGACGACTAAAGTAATTATAAAATATGTGACCATCTTCATAAATAATGGATACTACAGCTTTGATTCTTCCCCCCAAATCACTGCTTATGTATAAAAAGCTTGAACAAGATAATGGTAATTTTCCTTTAATTTATGTTTCGTGAATTTAATAACTGGAGGACTATAAACTATAATACTAACACTCTAACTGTAAGTCTATAACTGGTACTAACCCCTTTTTACTGCAAGTACCAGAAAAATAGTGAGGTAGTTTCTTCTCTTAAACAGTAACAACAATATTGCATTACTAGTTACATAATAAACTTACAAATAGTTAGGTCAAAGTATTACATATGAGGTGTTATGAAGGAAACTAGTAATGAGTGCTTTCAGCTCTGCAATATCTATAAAAGTTCAAAAAAAATTGAAAAAAAAAGACGGAATTTCTTGTTTGTCAAATTTATTTTGCTTCACATTGTTGTTATTAATGGTTTGAAAGGTGCATGTACTTAGTTATATAGCATAATCCTTACTTGGTGTGTTAAATACATTATTTTATGGTAAATGAGGCTTTTGGTTATTTACATTATAATGATTTAATTAATACGGTTGTGATAAATACCTAGTAGTAGCTTAGAAAATCCAAATTGTATGACTTTTTGTCCATCTATACCTGCACCTTTTTGAAATGAATATAAAGACTTTACGTTTTTCATTGACAAATAACAATTATTTCTTGTGACTTGACATGTGCGTATTTTTATATTGTTTAAGAAGCTTAGAAACCCATTTGAGATTCACTTAGTATGAGTGAATCTTAAATGCTCCCTGTTTTGGAACCGTTCCTGTATGTTTCGATCTCACTTAGGTCGGTGTTAATGACTTGAGTACGTCTTTATATTTTGAGAATTTTTGGTTAGTATATATCTTTTGATGTTTTTCGGGTGCATATTTAGACCACGATGTGTTAGTCTATTTTGTGTACTTAAAGACCATGTAGAGGTGTTGCCGAAATTTCTTAAAAATTTGAAATGTGTTCAAGTTGTTGGCATCAATGGGGCGAAATCTGGCAATGGGATAGAAGTCTGACCTGTACATTAGAGTGGGAGATGAAGTTAGGAAGCTCATAACCACGCATATACATTAACCTGGAGACTCGATTTTGTTTGCCTAACTTTTCGTGTGTGCGTGTGTATATATGTATTAGTCAGTTGTTCAAGATGTCTGCTAATCGAAGTTGGATGGAACGTAGGGTAGCCACTAAGAAGAGTGTAGTGGGGTTGAACAAATTCTTAATTTCGCATTTGAGCAAGTCAGCGATGATGAGATTAGATGTCCTTGTAAGAGGTGTGTGAATGAAGTGTAGAAGGAAATGAGTGATGTCATGTGCGACACCACCGAGGTGGCACTCACCACGGGACATAGTCGAAGGTCAACTGGCGCACCTGACGATGGGCTTGAACTAAAGGAGGATGTCTTTAATCCGTTTAAAGGAGGAATTTTTTTGATAGAATTAAAGCACCCCTCGTTTTCTATAGAGGTTCGCAATGTTAGACTTGGACTTGCTACGGATGTCTTTAATCTATTTAATAGGCCTTACACCAAGCCCTACTCAACTTGGCCGATGATTATTGTTGTGTATAACTTCCCACCTTCGATGTGCATGAAAGATCCTTACATGTTCATGCTTTTACTGATTCTTCCGACGGATCATAGAAAGGTGCATAGTGAGAGCAATGTTGTGCAATCAGGCGTACCATCACGTGAGTGGATTTACAAGTTTGCTCAGGAGGTTGTCCACGGCTCCATAAATCCTACAGCCTCTGCCGATGAGCTCATGGGTCTAGTCCGGGAGGAGGCCATCCGTGTATGCGCAATTATCTTGGCCAACCTATTTCCTCCATATATTAGAGAGGTAAATATATGCCTTTATTTAATTCATTTAATTTATAATTATATTGCTTATATAAAATGTCAAACATATAGTAATTTGTAATTATATTGCCTAACTTGTAAAAATTAAAGAAAACATAGAAAAATAGTCAAAATTTTAAATTAATTGTTCATAGAAGAGTCATGCTATGTATTGCGGTAAATTTCACTAAATTATAAATGTGAAGTTTATCAATACATGAAATTAGTAGTAATTATAAGAAAAATCCACTTATTACACATTTCTCTAAAAAAGTTACCACTAGTACTTATCCACGTAACTGACAATTAAAAAGTCGATGTAAAATTGTAGTACTTAAAGCTACATGTAAAGCTTTGCGTTAAGAAAGATACTGGATGAGTCATTTTTAAATCTATCCGTGTTTTGTACGAGTTATCAAACTTGTAGTACTAAACACCTATCAAAATTTAATCAATTAACCTATCTCCCTATATGATTGGCACGTGTATGTCATATAAATGTTAATAGTTGATAAGATATTCTGAAATGGATAATATTGTGTACAAACTGTACGCAAAATTTTGTGCACCGAGAGTATGATCCATGTATTGTTTATCAATGAAAATATTAAAACATTTAGTTTTTAGGTTCCGCTCTCTATTTTCTATTTTTTTATATTGTGTGTGCACAATTTTTTATGTATAATTGATGTCCTTAGCATTAGTGTAGACACTCAAAATTTTCTGCATACCTGTTACTAACATTGCAGGAGGGCAGATTCGTCTTTCAGAGATAACCCTGAAAGACAACTCACATCCATTCCAGACACCACCAGAAGTTCAGTCTCAACCTCGGAACACACACCGGGAGTATCAGTTCCAAGCTTAGTGACAACCCCGAGTTTTTTCCTTGGAGATAACCCCAAGTAATGTCGTTGCAGTTCCAAGCTTGTTTCAAATGCATGCAATCAACTTCAACCTCGGAACTCCCGTTGAGGCACTTATTCCAAAGACCTGAAGATAACACCGGGAAGACAAGCACACTTAAAGATGACCCTGAGGAATTCAAACACTTGCAGCAGTCCAATCTCAGAGATAACCCTGAGCAACACCTGCTTTATCAGCCCAAACCGGAGATAACCCCGATGAGGAGCAAAATCATCATCTTGCCACCTCAACCTCACATCGCGCCGTCTCAACATCTCATACATACATTCTACACAACAATGTCCCACAAGAGCCAAAGAGTTAGAATCCCGAGTGACTATTACGTATGACAGCACACCGAATGGAATTTGAAGCTTGAAGACCATGGGCATGGTCCCCTCTTCCTGACTTCGTACAACCTCTAATCCCATGTCAATGCGTAACTCTCGACAAAAGCAGTCCGGAGAAGGTCTTGTACACCTCGTTCGGATGCTCGGATTGAAGTTTTGCAAGTTCAAGCGGACATCACAATGCACGAGTGCACGTACTTCGAGACGGCGGGGCCCGTAGAGCCAAAGGAACCCTAGGCAGCCGAAGGTGCTTCTGCGGTTGCCGCAGGTACACCTGTGGCCACCAGCTCTATAAATATAGAGCTTGGGGTGGCCATATTTCAAGTGGAAAAGGCGAGGAAGCCCTGTCAAATTTGCTCTATACACACCCCATATTGAGTGATTTCTCATTTTAAACACATGTTAGCTCACATATAGCTATATTTTTACCGTTGGGAGCTGAGTGTTCATCCATTTATAGTCATAGAAGTCTTCTTTGGCAGCCCACTGTAAGCCTTCTTACACAGTATAAAGCTTTTCTCTTCATCTTTGCACACACTATTCTTCATATTGAGAGTCGTGTTGTGTGTTTATGCCCAGACTTCGGTCCGTGATTTTCATTTCTGTCTGTATATATATACTTATATATGTATATATTTATATATATGGACTAGCATTATCGATTTATGCCTCGATTGAGCCTAGACTTATGTCTAGAGCGTTTATTTGGTTATATATATATATACTTATATATATGAATTATTGTCGGATTATGTCCGATGAGCCTGGATTTTATATCCGGAGCATTTACTGCTTTTAAATATATATATATGAACTGTTGTCGAAGTCTGTTCGATGAGCCTGGATTTTACATCCGGTGCGTTTACTTCTTATATATATATATTATATATATATAGCGAAAAATCGCTGAAATGTTAAACCGAGCCGGGATTGAGAAACATCTTGTGCGTTTACCGCTTATATATATATATTTACATTTCTGTCAGGCTTGGAGTTTACTTCGTGGCCTTTTACTGCTTTATTTATATTCCGTCCCGCCTGGAGTTTACTTCGTGGCGGTTGATCATTTTTACTGCTTTGTTTACATTTAGTCCCCCCTGGAGTTTACTTCATGGCGGTTGATCGAATTTATTGCTTTATTTACATTTCTGATCCCCCGTGGAGGTGCTTCGTGGTGGTTGATCATGTCTCTATATATATATTTACCGCTTTTAAATATTTAAATTTTTTCGATCCCCCATGGAGGTGCTTCGTGGTGGTTGATTCGATCAGATATATATATTTACGCCTTTTATATATATAATCGCCATCGCTTTTCATATAAATTGTGGCATCATGTGAGCCTAGGAATCATGTGATCACAGATTTAGTCCACTGAATCTAAATTTGCCATCGTGATGGACATTTTCAAATTGTAGCGACTTTTGTAAATTATTCACGGTGTTTGAATTTCCTTAGATGGTCATCATGCCCATGAGGAGTTCGTCATCGCTTATATATTATTTTTTCTAAGATGCTTCAGATCTCAAAATAAAAAAGCAAAAAGTTTAACATTTAATAATAAAATGGAAGTATGAAAAGGTCTCAATTACTATTTGAGCATGTGGTTGAAAAAACCTCTTTACAAAACTTCGCTGATATATCATGTTTAAAACTGAATTTTTATATAAATTAAACCCTTTGTATATAGGTGCGAATGAGGCCTCGCACTACTTCCAAATAAATTGCACATTGATCCACACACACACACACACACACATTCATATAACAGCTTCTTGAAAAGTGGGGGTCACCGTGGTAACACGGATGTCGGGGGGGTGCCTAACACCTTCCCTCCGTATAATCAAGCCCCCGAACCCAAATGAATCTTGGTTTCACAGACCCGTTTAGCAGTGTCACATCACTGGGTCAATGTGCAAACCTTTTCTCGGTTGCATTGGTGTAACCAGTTAAAAACACCAACTAGCGACTCTTACACTCAAATCTTCGACATGATATATGTCGGACCTTTTTCACTTGTTTTTTTCAAATAAATCTCACATAACATGAGAACACCAAAGAACAAGAATAGAAAAGGGACAAATAAAAATCCCAACATCGACAGGTGGCGACTCTGCTGGGGACACTAGTAAGAGGGCTTAAGCCGCTACTACAAGCTTTTTAAAACTATTATATGCTTGTGTGTGAATGTTTCATTTACATTTTTGATGAATGTGTACGAATGCATTTACTTACTACACTGCAATATATCTATCTGTGATATTAGTGCTTCGCACATGTCATCATTTTCATAAACGGTGAGACACGTTGTATGTGAATGTATGTTGTGAGGTTCCTCCACCAGGAGGCTATCCCGCTTGTTTGACATCGGACTCGTAGGGAGACTAATTCCAACGAGGCTCAAGAAAGGCACCACCCAAATTCGCTCCAGTTGAAAGACCAGATTAACTTCCCGTCAAATAGATTGCGATGATCTGGGAACCTTCATGCCAAAAAGCTGCGAGAGTAACCCTAAGATAGGTCAACCTCTGATAAACTAAACGCGAAGGAAAGTTTCTTCATGCTTTCCATTTTTCTATTACTTGTAAAAATATTTACTTGTAATTTTATTCCATGTTCATCTTTATGTAATGGAAAATATGAAGAATATTTTCACATACATGACATGCTATCAAATGACACCCATTTTTGCAGGATAATATTCCTAAAATTGACACATTATGATAGATTGTAAACATTTACAGTATTCCTAAGACTAAACTACATAAGTTTTTGTAAGGAAACAATTGGGCCTGTTACCCACTCAAAATCCAAAAAGGCCACGAGCCTACAGCCAACCATGTCTTCTTCTGACCAGTCTAATCCCATTTCTCGAGAAGAATTTGATGGATTAAGTAAACAAATTACATATTTGGCTGTTCTGCTGAAAGAATTACATCAGTCAACTCAGGGCTCAAAGAAGTCTATACATACAGAATCCTCTACACAAGGAGGAACACAAGGTTTGGATAAAACAAATCTAGAACCTCAGTTGGATACGACCAATAAAGACCCTGAAAACACCCATCTCAAAGGAGATCCAGACATCGGTGATATCAGGAAGAAGGTCCTTTAAATGGAGGAAACCATCCGTTCTCTCAAGGGGATTGGAACACACAGGAGTGTTTCTGTAAGACCCCAGCTATTATAAATAAAGATGAATTTTCTATAAATTTATTTTTGAATATTATGAAATAAATTTGATATAATGTTATAGTTGTGGGTAATATTTATAAATTTTGCAAAGTATGCAAGTTGTTATAAAATATTCGTTTGGTCGGGGAATATTCTTTTGTTAGGAATATTCGCACAACGGCTCAATCATTGGTGGACCCCACAATGTAATTATTGTTTGATCGAGAAAACGACAAAAATATTTTATAAAAATAACGGGAGGTGTTACCGTTAAAACTGCTGAACTACCCGGTGGTAAAAGTACGAAGAATACGCGTGGTTGCATAGTAACACACCAGATTGATTATTGATGCTTACGTGAGAAGTCACTCGCCTATGCTTTCAATTATCACTACAAGAATTCACGTGATCATATATCTTATATTATTGATTCAATTATTGTCACAAAGATCATCTCAGATAATATGTTATATAATTAATTGAGACGACAAGTTATAAATGATTAATAATTGTTGAAAGATTAAAAATGTGTTGATTAAAAATAAAATGATTTGTGGTAAAATTTATTCAATCCTTAATGTATATAAAGAGTCTGTTATGAGACGTTTGTGGTAAGTTTGATTATTTTATGGGGGCCCATATGTCATCATCTAAGAGTCTCTTCGTCAATAGTAATTACCTTTGTGAATAGTAATTACCTTCGCCAATAGTATTTACCTTCGCACAATAGTAATTACCTTCACAATAGTAATTACCTTTACCAGACGCCAAACCACTTGCCGTTTCACATTACAAAAGGCCGAACCACTTGTCGTTTCACATTACAAAAGCGCCGAACCACTTTTCTTTTCACATCACCGGTCGTCAAGCCACTTGGCTTTTCACATGGTAGGTGCTAAGCTAGAAATCTTCTATAAATAGAGGCCTAGTGCTTCATTATTTTTCACTTAATTCATTCAAGCTTTAGAGAGAGAAAGTATAGAGAGAATAAGAGAGAAAGAAGAAGAGTATTTTGTTACTACACTATCGCAAAGATTCAATCTCCTACCAAAAGTAAGGGTGTTATTCTTTCTTATTCATGAAGAGAACTGTTGTTATTCCATTGCTTATTATTCTCATTGGAATAACTCAGATACGCTATTACCCTATACTTGGTGACATTCTTCTATTATTCTCATTGGAACATCCCGCTCTGCATGCTTTTACGCCGGACCGGTTCCATTCTTTATTATTATTTCGTTGGAACATCTCATGTGTTTTACACCTGGACCGGTTCCGCTTTTTATTATTATTCTCGCTGGAACATCCTGTCGGTGTTTTACGGACTGGTTCCGCTTTTTTATTATTATTCCGCTGAACATCCCGCTCATGCGCTTTTACGCCGGACCGGTTCCGTTATTTATTATTCTCGTTGAATAACTCGCCTGCTCAAGGCCTATCGCATTTACGGTGATTTCTTTTGTTATTCCATTCTTTATTATACCCAATTGGTTAAAACTTTGACTTCTATACTCCATGAAATTAGTGGAATATCCTTGATATTTCATGTTTCATCCAAAGATCTTTTCATGGAAATATTCTTCCGATCATTCTTGAATTTTACTCTACAAAACAAAGATCATGTTGATAATTTGGGACGTTAATAATTCTCGGATAAAATAATTCTTGAACTTGTTTTATTGAATTCTTATATCATTGTCATCATCCTCATGTTTATATTATGTTGAAAGTCATCCGTGGGCTCCGTAGTGCATAGATGGACTTGGTATGATTATGACAGAGACTATTCTTGTAATCACGACCGTAATGTTACAAATGATGTGATAAAAATCCTCAAGGGTCGTAGTGCATCGATGGACGCTTGTTGACATGATCATGACCATTAATGAATACACAACTATTCTTGGCCAGTAGTGCATGAATAATTGTGGTCGTGATACTAAAGAATATCCTCGGCGTCAGAAAAGTGGGGGTGATTCAATGATGTGGAATATTTATTAAAGTCGAGTCTCAAACTATAACAATGATGAAAAACCTTTTAAATCATAAAAGATAGTAGATTTTATTTTCTACTTGACTCTTTTAATGGATTGCTTGTTCACCGCAGCTTAAACTTGATGTTTATTATATTTTATCGGTTTAACACTTTGTTGAAGGCTATTGATAATTTATTCTCGCATTATCTTAGTCATAATATTTCTTCTTGGGCTAGTTGATCTCACCCTTTTCTTTCACCGTTCTCTTCAGAAATGAGAACATAGCCGGGATTTAGCCTGGGGAAGCGAGTAATGGTCCAGAGGATAAGATTAGTAGTCCTCACTATTCGTGAAATAGTGTGATAATAATTGTAATGAGGACTCCTTTTGAGTTTGTATAATATCTAGTAGACAATAATTGTATTCAAACTCACGCTTTATGTCAGTATTGTACACTTACGCTTATATTAGTAAGTTTTATTTAAATTTTGTACCATGTATTTGACTACCCAAGATGGGTGATGTATACCTAATTTTGGGGGCGCCACGGTTGGTATCGAGCTTAGGATATGATCTCCGCTAAGATGTGAGAATAGTACTAGGAGGGGAGAGACGGGAATACCTTCGCTAGCATATGACCTTCCTAAGTTTATGTGCTATTTTATTGGTTGGTCAAGATAGGGATAATTTGTTACATGTCAATTAACCTTTTGTTTTGTGGCAAGATTCGAAAATGACATCCGAGAATGTTGAGAATAAGAATGGAGCGCAGCGATCGTTGATTCACCACATATCAATAATCGTGGATAATGTGCATCGAAGGCGACAATCCTCATGCAAACAACAACACCGACCAAATGATGAATGATCAAATGTTCAGAGGCTTTATGTAATTTATGCAACAAAGAAAGTAGAGCGACTCTCGCCCAAAACGTAGGTGGAAACACTGAAACTCTCAAGCGGTCACCGCTAAACAATTCAAGGAGCTGGGACCCACCGGAGTTTAAGGGAGAGCCAAAACCACTTCGGCGGAAGCATGGATAAAGCAGATTACCAAGATATTTGATGTCTTGGGATGCTTCGAGGAGCAAAAGGTTCCTTTCACGCTTTTATGTTGCGTGAGAGAGGCGAGACATCGTGGAAATTCCAGAAACGACTCAACTCCGTCAGATCAAGATATCTTGGGAGAAGTTCCAGAGTTGTTTCAACGACAAATACTTTCCCGAAAGTATTCGCCACATGAAGGAGGTGGAGTTTATCAAGTTGGAACAAAACAATACGACCGTGTCGCAATACGAGGCAAAATTTACGGAGTTATCACGGCCATAGGCCCCACTTGGTGGATAATGAAGAGAGAATGGCGCGAATGTTTTTAAGAGGTTTGAAGTCGAGATACATCAACATCTTATTTCTCATAAACCGTGTTTGTATTCGAGATGTTGTAAATAGGGCTCGATTAGTGGAGCGCGATAATGAGTCAACGCAACTAAAAGAGAAAGTACAAGCAAAATTATAATACCAAATGAGAGTAGTCATCAGCGGTAATGACAACAAGCGTGGAGGGAATCAACAGCCGAGATATGGTAACCACTTTTGTGGTAATCAGTACAAAACAATAAGAATGGACATTTCAAGAAAAGGAGATTCAACAATGATGGAAAGACGCCAAAGACCAAAGACCCGTTGTTAAGGAAGGAGAAAGACCACCTATCATATGCTTCAAATGCGGAGGAGAGGGACACACATCATCAAATCATGCAGATGCCATCCAAAGTATGTTATAATTGTGGAAGAGAAGGTCACTTAGCTCGATTTTGTTGCCATCAAGACAAATTCACTTAGGATGGAGGCACCAAAGGTCAGTCCCGTAAAAGTCAAAACCCAGGTAGTAAAGGAGAGCATTTGTTGTGACCTCCCAAAGAGCAAGGAATCCGAATGAGGTCATCATGGGTAAGCTTATCATAAACTCTAATGAAGTCTATACTTTATTTGATAACGGGTTCTACCCATTCTTTTATTTCTCCTACTTGCTCATCGATTAAATTTGACTCCGGAGAAATTAGACTTTGACTTATCTGTGGAAACTCCGTTGGGAGAAACCTTCATTACATCCACTGTTTATAAGTCTTGTTTGGTTCAAATCGGCACCCTCACATTACCTGTCGATCTTATTTCATTAAAAATACTTGCATTTGACGTGATTCTAGGGATTGATTGGTTAACTACTTATCATGCAAAAATTAATTGTTTTCGTAAGGTTGTTAGCTTTCATATTCCTAATCAACCTATTATGCGAATTCAAACGACCAAACCATTAAAATCAATCACGGTCATCTCAAGCCATAAAGCTATTCGTTTATTGAAAAACGGATGTCAAGCTTTCTTAGCTCATGTCACAGATTTAAACAAAAATACGTTAGTTTTGAACGATATTTCTATTGTTAATAAATTTCCTGACGTATTCCCCGAAGAACTTCCTGGCCTACCCCAGAGCGTGAAATTGAATTTTGTATCGACCTTGAACCTGGTACAAAACCTATTTCCAAAGCCCCATATCGAATGGCTCCTATTGAACTTCGTGAGTTAAAGACCCAACCGCAGGAATTGTTAGACATTCGCTTTATTCGCCCCTAGTACTTCTCCTTGGGTGCTCCTCTGCTCTATTCGTGAAGAAGAAAGATGGGAGTATGTGACTTTTTGTATTGATTATCTGGAGTTGAATCATGTCACCATCAAAAATAGGTATCCATTGCCACGTATTGATGACCTGTTTGACCAATTGCAAGGAGCCAAATTCTTTTCAAAGATCGATCTTCGTCCGGATATCACCAATTGAAGATTAGAACCACCGACATTCCAAAGACTGGCTTTCGTAACTCCCCAGACGGCATTATGAATTCCTAGTCATGTCCTTTGGATTGACTAATGCTCTCGCCGCCTTCATGGATATGATGAACCGAGTATTCAAGGAATATTTAGATCACTTTGTGGTCGTCTTTATTGATGACATCCTTATTTATTCCAAAAGTCGTGAAGATCATGAGCAACACTTGAGGTCGACACTCCAAAAGCTTTGTGAATATAAGCTTTATGCCAAGTTGAAGAAATGTGAGTTCGCTTGAAGAAGTAGCATTCCTTGGGCACGTGGTATCAAGTCATGGAATATCGCTGACCCAAAGAAAGATCAAGCTATTCAAAGTCGGGAACAACCTAAATCGCTGATCAAGCACGTAGCTTTCTCTGTTTAGTGGTTATTATCGGAGATTCGTGGAAGGATTTTTCTAATCGCTACTCCATCGACTCAAATTGACTAGGAAAGATACAAAGTTCTATTGGAGCTTAAGAATGTGAGAGGAGTTTTCAAGAACTCAAGAGGAGACTTATTTCAAGACTGCTCGACAATACCATCCGCCTTGAGGGATTTGTATCTACAAATGATGCTTCGGGCAAAGGGTTGGGATGTGTTCTCATGCAACATGGAAAAGTTATAGCTTTATGCCTCATGACAACTCAAAGAATATGAGAGGAATTATCCTACTCATGATCTAGAGTTGGCAAATATGTTGTCTTTCAGACTTAAAATTTGGAGGCATTACTTGTCAGATGGGGAGAAAGTGGAGATCTTTACGGATCATAAAAGCCTCAAATATTTCTTCACTCAAAAGGAACTCAACATGCGACAACGACGTTGGCTTGAACTGCTGAAAGATTATGATCATACCATCCAATACCATCCTAGAAAAGTTTAACGTGGTAGCCGACGACGATCGAAAGCGTAAGATCGTATGCAAGCACGAAAGCGTTATTGTCAACACAAAGGCCCATTTTGTGTGACTTGCAAAGGATGGAGATAGAGTTAAAGACTCTAGGGGACGCATGTGATGATAGCAAGTATACGAGTAGAACCGACTTTAATCGATAAAGTTAAAGCCGCCAAGCTACGCACTGGAGTCGATGCGATGAGGAAGAAAGTGCAAGAAGGTGCTATGCTTAAGCAAGAATCGATGAAGAAGGAATACTTGAGTCAACTCTGCATTTTGTGTTCCTAACGACCGATTTAAAGTATAATATCATGATGGAGGCCCACAACACACCATTTGCAATCCATCTCGGGAGTACCAAAATGTATCATGATATTCGCATACATTTTGGTGGAACAATATGAAGAGAGAGATACTGCTTATCTCAAGGTGTCTAACTTGTCAACGAAAGTTAAAGCGAGCATCAAGTACCAAAAGGTCCATTGCAACCACTTGAAATTCCGAATGGAAGTGGGAACACATTACCATGGATTTCAAGCACGGCCTTCCTAAGGTTTCTCAAGGCATTGATGCGATTTGGGTCATTGTTGATAGATTGACCAAGTCCGCTTCATTTTTACCGACACGAGAAACTTATACACTTGAACGCCTTGCTCAGATGTACATAAACGAGATTGTAAGATCGCATGGTATGCCAGATCCATAGTTTCCGATCGAGACCCAAGATTCACTTCACGATTTTGGGTTAGTTTGCAAAAAGCTATGGGCACAGATTTCACGATTTAGCTCGTAAGATATCATCCTCGACGGACGGACAATGGAGAGGACTATTCAAACTCTTCAAGATCTATTAAGACTCGTGGTCCTTGATTTCAAGAGGAGTTGGGACAAGTTCTTACCATTGGTGGAGTTTTCCCACAACAACAGCTTATCAAGCAAGTATCGCATGGCTCCATTCAAGCGTTGTATGGAAGAAAGTGTCGTTCTCCAAGATGTCGGGATGAGGTGGGTGAAGCAACGTTGTTGGGACCGGAGTTGGTACGTATGACTATGGAAAAGATTCAAACGATCCGACAACGATAAAACCTCACAAAATCGATAAAAAGTTATGCCGATCTTCATCGAAAGGACGTGGAATTCGATATAGAGAGATCATGTATTGTTAAGAGTCGCTCCATGGAAAGGAGTTACAAGATTTGGAAAGAGAGGAAAACTTAATCCTCGATTCATCGGTCCATTTTAGTCCTCGATCGAGTAGGAATCGTGGCCTATAGACTCGCTTTCTACCGCCAAATATGTCTCGTGTTCATAACGCTTTTCACATATCCATGCTACGTAAATATGTGAAAGACCCAACCATATTCTTGAGTTAGAACCGGATGAAATAGCGGAAGATTTGACGTATGAAGAGGTTCCCTGCTCAAATTTTGATAAGAAGGAACATATTCTACGCTCCAAGGTTATACCTCAAGTCAAAGTTTTGTGGAGGAACCACGATGTTGAGGAAATGACTTGGGAGTTAGAATCAAATGAAATTAAGGTATCCTTACCTCTTCGACATACCAGTGCACGCACTCTAATTTCGAGGGCTAAATTTCATGTTAAGGGGAGGTTGTAAGACCCCACTATTATAAATAAAGATGAATTTTCTATAAATATTATTTTTGAATATTATGGAATAAATTTGATATAATGTTATAGTTGTGGGTAATATTTATAAATTTTGCAAAGTATGCAAGTTGTTATAAAATATTCGTTTGGTCTGGGAATATTCTTTTTGTCAGGAATATTCGCAGACAACTACCAATCATGGTGGACCCCACAAATGTAATTATTTATCTGATTGAGAAAACGACAAAAATATTTTATAAAAATAACTACGGAGGTGTTACCGTTAAAACCGTTGAACTACCCAGTTGGTAAAAGTACAAGAATACGCTGCGGGTCGCATAAGTAGCACACACAGTATTGATTATCGATGCTTACGTGAGAAGTCACTCATTTACGCTTCAATTATCACTACATGAAGAATCATCGCGATCATATCTCTTATATTATCGATTCAATTATTGTCACAAAGATTATCATCAGATAATATGTTATATTATTAATTGAGACGACAAGTTATAAATGATTAATAATTGTTGAAAGATTAAAATGTGTTGATTAAAATAAAATGATTTGTGGTAATATTTATTCAATCCTTAATGTCTATAAAGAGTCTCATATGAGAGACGTTTGTGGTAAGTTTGATTATTTTATGGGGGCCCATATGTCATCATCTAAGAGTCTCTTCGCCAATAGAATTACCTTTATGAATAGTAATTACCTTCACAATAGTATTTACCTTCACAATAGTAATTACCTTCGCCAATAGTAATTACCTTTACCAGACGCCAAACCACTTGCCGTTTCACATTATAAAAGGCCGAACCACTTGTCGCTTCACATTACAAAAGCGCCGAACCACTTTTCTTTTCACATCACCAAACCGCCAAGCCACTTGCTTTTCACATGGTAGGTGCTAAGCTAGAAATCTTCTATAAATAGAGGCCTAGTGCTTCATTATTTTTCACTTAATTCATTCAAGCTTTAGAGAGAGAAAGTATAGAGAGAATAAGAGAGAAAGAAGAAGAGTATTTTGTTACTACACTATCCGTAAAGATTCAATCTCCTACCAAAAGTAAGGGGTGTTATTCTTTCTTATTCATGAAGAGAACTGTTGTTATTCCATTGCTTATTATTCTTGCTGAATAACTCGTATACTTGGTTTACCCTATACTTGGTGACATTCTTCTATTATTCTCGCTTGAACATCCTCGTCTGCGCTTTTACTACGGACCGGGTTCCATTCTTTATTATTATTCTGTTGGAACATCCCGCTCGTGTGTTTTACAATCGACCGGTTCCGCCTTTTATTATTATTTCGCATTGGAACATCCTCGTCGTGTGTTTACACCGGACTGGTTCCGCTCTTTTATTATTATTCGTTGGAACATCCCGTCTGCATGCGTTTTTTACTACCGGACCGGTTCCGTTATTTATTATTCTGTTGGAATAACTCCTCAGTGCGGTCTATCGCATGCATGGTGATTTCTTTTGTTATTCCATTCTTTATTATACCCAGGTTGGTTAAAACTTTGACTTCTATACTCCATGAAATTAGTGAAATATCCTCGATATTTGCGGCTTCATCCAAAGATCTTTCATGGAAATATTCTTCCGATCATTCTTGAATTTTACTCTACAAAACAAAAAGATCATGTTGATAATTTGGACGTTAATAATTCCCCGGATAAAATAATTCTTGAACTTGTTTTATTGAATTCTTATATCATTGTCATCATCCTCATGTTTATATTATGTTGAAAGTCATCTCGTGGCACTCAGAGTGCATAGATGGACTTGGTATGATTATGACCAGAGACTATTCTTGTAATCATGACCGTAATGTTACAAATGATGTGATAAAAATCCTCAAAGGGTCAGTAGTGTATTGATGGACGCTTGTTGACATGATCATGACTATTAATGAATACACAACTATTCTCGCCAGAGTGCATGAATAATTGTGGTCGTGATACTAAAGAATATCCTTGGCCAGAAAAGTGTGGGTGATTCAATGATGTGGAATATTTATTAAAGTCGAGTCTCACCTATAATGTTGATGAAAACCTTTAAATCATAAAAGATAGTAGATTTTATTTTCTACTTGACTCTTTTAATGGATTGCTTGTTCCACCGCAGCTTAAACTTGATGTTTATTATATTTTATCGTTTAACAACGTCGTCAAGGCTATTGATAATTTATTCGCATTATCTTAGTCATAATATTTCATCGGGCTAGTTGATCTCACCTTTTTTCTTTCACTGCTTCTTCGTGAAATGAGAACATAAATGGGATTTAGCCTGGGGAACTGAGTAATGGTCCAGAGGATAGCATTAGTAGTCCTCACTATTCTGTGAAATAGTGTGATAATAATTGTAATGAGGACTCCTTTTGAGTTTGTATAATATCTAGTAGACAATAATTGTATTCAAACTCACAGTTTATGTTGTATTGTACACGACAGTTATATTAGTAAGTTGTATTTAAATTCTGTACCATGTATCTGACTACCCAAGATTGGTGATGTATACCTAATTTTGGTGGCGTCACAGTTTCATATGCTGACCTTTGCATATTCCCTGGTGTTCATTATCAAGAGAAATTCAAGACCCCTGACTTTGAAAAGTATGACGGATTAGGGGATCTTTACACACATTTGAAGGTGTTCATTGGAGAACTTGGATCTTATGCAGAAAATGAGAAGCTCAGAATGTAGCTGTTCTAGAAGAGTCTGACTGGAGAAGCCCGATCTTGGTATACCAGATTAGACAACTCAAAGATCCATAGCTGGGAAGAACTAGCTCATGCCTTCCTTGCTCAATACAGCTTTTAGTCTCAGATGGCTCCTTACCAGTATCAGATTACCAAGGTCAAGAAACAGTCTAATGAGTCTTTGAGAGAGTATGCTCAAAGTTGGAGGCGCCTTGCTGCTCAAGTTATTCCTTCTATGAAAGAGTCAGAAATGGTTATGACTTTCATAGACATACAAGAAGCTCCTTTATATGAGAAAGTCTTAGCTGGTATCGGCAAACCATTTTCTAAAATGATCAAACACGGAGAGATGGCTGAGATGGGATTGAAGTTAGGAAAGATTCAAGACCTAGCCATTTCTTAAAGCGATTCACGAAAGCACATCCAATCGAACTTATGGAAACAACCCCTGAGGGTCTATAAAACGTAAAGAGGAGGATGTTTTTTATACTAAAAGGTCAAAAAGGCAAATGTAACATGCCTATACTGCAGGAGAAACTACTCCCTTTCCAAGCATAGTCTTCAAACCCTCCATTACCTAAAGGTGGAGAAAGAAAGCGCCTCTAACGCTCACACCCTTAGGGGACTCGCCGAGAATATTCTTGCTCTTCTGACTACTCAGAAGAAAATTACGCATCTTCTTCCACCAGCCAACCCTAATGGAAGGGGTTTCAATGCTACTCGGAAGTGCGCTTATCATTCCGGGGCACGTGGACATGATACTTAAGATTGTTGGGCCTTGAAACACAAGATCCAAGATTTGATAGACAACGGTGAGATTGTGGTTACCAAACCAGATCAACCTCATGTACAAAACAACCCTCTTCCTCAACACAAAGAAGAAGAGGTCAATATGATTAGTTAGAGCAGTGGACAGAGTTCCAATTTTAATGGTGAATCATCCCAGACCATCAAAGACAGTGTTGACAGATGGGATTACGCAAAGTTTCAATTTGCTATGGAACGAAAGATGAAAGCTCTTTGTAAGTAAGTTGAAAAATTGGCATAACTGGTGATCCATCAGCATCAAGTCACACGCTAGTTAGTTAGCCAAAAGCATGCCTATCTTCTTCCTTTTTTTATGAATGCTTCATCACCACCTTCAGAAAGTGAAGCACTGGAGGACAAGGTTGCAAAGAGAGCAAGTGCTAAAGCCCGTCGGGATTTTCCCAATAGAAGGGAATTTACATACCTAGGTCAACCTATGGACGAGATATTTTAGATGCTAATCAATGAAGGAAGAATCACCTCCCTTCTACCTCCAATTAATCCCCGTTCAAGACGGTTTAACTCTGATGGAGTATGTCAATATCATTCACATTCTCGCGGTCACAGCACAGGAGAATGATGGGCACTCCGCCACCTTATTCAGAATTTAATTGACAACGGTGTCCTGTAATTGGCAGACGATGACACTGTGCTACTCGAGAGTGGTAATACATGTCCTACAAAATGGAAGGGATTAGTAGCAGTTATATCCGTTGAAATTGATGAGACTGTCAAACCATTTCCCATACAAGCAATTCAACTCAAAGGTGGTGACAATCCTTTGAAAGTGGCTATACCGGAGCCAATTTATTTACCCTTCAGACCATAGTATCCTGTTGTCAGCCTACACAAAGTCCCATGGAATTATGGAGAAGCTGAAGGATCCACGTCTCATACTACTGCTACAGTGTCGAAGGAAAATCCACTGTATCTTCCTCAGAGGGTGATGAAGCCCACCATAAAAGCAAAGGGGAAGATTCCCATGAAGAAGATTGAGAAATTCCTCCGCACTATGAGTCATAATTGTTAGGTTTGTAATATTCAAGAACGCAATCAAATTGCATAAATTAGCGGAAGCGAGATAAAAATCAGAGTTTAAAAATTTTACAAACCATATACCCGGATCACCCTTTATGCACAATTATTAATTAAACGAAAAAGATAACGAATAAGAATCATACCCTTGAAGATCGAGCTTCCTCAGGTACAAGTTCACCTCCAATCCTTTTTCGCGTTCAACTTGAATCCACCGGGTTTGTTTCTTCCTTTGATCAACGTTAGCCACCCAAGTGTTTGGCCTCTAGAGGTGATCTACCAAGGAAAAATAAAGATTCAAGAAGATGGGTGGTTGGCTAAACCCTAGTTTTTCTATCTCTATAGAAAAAGAGCGTACTCTCCAACAAATTGGAATTATTACGTATGTTGTAAAAGTCAACAACCACACCACCCATAATAAGACTCATCTTATTTATAGATGTGGGCAACCCATCTTAACAATTAAGGAATTGGGATTTATTTAATTAATTAAATTCTTTTAATTAATTAAGCTCCCTAATCTTATTAGGGATAATTAATTAAACTCCTTTAACTAATTTTCCTTCCTAATCCAATTAGGAATAAATGAGAGTACTAATATTAAATTAATTCCTAATCTCTTTTAGAAATTAAAATAATAATAATTGTAATAATATTAATAAGACTCTCTTATTAATTTATATTTAATATTTCTAAAATATTAAATAATAATATTAAGCTATTTAATTTATTCTATCACCATAGATTAAATTAAATATACATAACATATTATTACGATTATGCCATTAACTTCTTAAATAATTATTCTTCCTTTTATGGTGTGACCCTTTAGGTTCTCCATATTAAACCTAGGTTGTGAATAAATCAATTAGAACAATTTAATCTTATTTAAATAAATAAATTAAATAATTAATTTATTTAAATAAATAATATTTATTCTACAATAGGGATAAGCCCTCCTAGCGATGATCAACGACTTTCCGGATAATATAGATTTCAACATTAATCATTAAAGAACCTTTGAGTAAATAGTTACCGTGACAATTCAATCCTTCCACCATACAATGTCCCAATTAAATATAAGACATGGAATTACTTTGTCAATTCTTATTTTATTTAATTATATGTATTTCGACTCTTAAATGCACAACTCCAAATAATGCAAATTAGAAACTCCTTTCTAATTTCATTTCGCTTCGCCAAGGGACATCGGGTTGTCATTTATCGAATCACATAGGACATTTCTCTTCTTTAATAAGTGGTAGATTCTTTATTGATCATACATTATCTCCATGTACAACTTATTATACCCAAGCATACCCTTTGATATACCCCATATTGAGTGCTTTCTCATTTTAAACACCTGTTAGCTCACATATAGCTATATTTTTACTGGCGGGAGCTGAGTATTCATCCATTTATAGTCATCAAGTCTTCTTTGGCAAATTTCAACCGTAAGCCTTTCTTACACATTATAAAGCCTTTCTCTTCATCTTTGCACACATTATTCTTCACATTGAGAGTCGTGTTGTGTGTGAATGCCTAGACTTCGGTCCGTGGTTTTCATTTCTGTCTGTATATATATACTTATATATGTATATATTTATATATATGGACTAACATTATCAAGTTATGCCTCGATTGAGCCTAGACTTATGTCTGGAGCGTTTATTTACTTTATATATATATATATATATATATATATATATATATGAACTGTTGTCGAACTATGTTCGATGAGCCTGGATTTTACATCCGGTGCGTTTACTGCTTATATATATATATAAATATATATTTACATTTCTATCAGGCCTGGAGTTTACTTCGTGGCCTTTTACAGCTTTATTTATATTCCGTCCCGCCTGAAGTTTACTTCGTGGTGGTTGATCCTATTTATTGCTTTATTTATATTTCTGATCCCCCATGGAGGTACTTTGTGGTGGTTGATCATGTCTCTCTCTCTATATATATATATTTATCGCTTCTATATATATTTGCATTTTCGATCCCCTCCATGGAGGTGCTTCGTGGTGGTTGATCATGTTTGTATATATATATTTACAGCTTTTATATATATATAACTGCTTACTGTTTTTCATATAAACTGTGGCATCATGTGAGCCTAGGAATCATGTGATCACAGATTCAGTCCACTGAATCTAGATTCGGTTCCCGTGATGGACATTTTCAATTATAAGCAGCTTATAAATTATTCAAGGTGTTTGAATTTCCTTAGATGGTTGTCATGCCCATGAGGAGTACGACACCGCTATATATTATTTTCTCGAAGATGTTTCGCATCTCGAAAATAAAAGCAAAAAGTTTTAACATTTAATAATAAAATGGAAGTATGAAAAGGTCTCAATTACTATTGAGCACAGGGTTTGAAAAACCTCTTTTACAAAACTTCACTGCTATATCATGTTTAAAACTGAATTTTTATATAAATTCAAACCCTTTGTATATAGGTGCAAACCAGGACTCGTACTACTTCCAAATAAATTGTACATTGATCCACACACACACATACACACATTCATATAATAGTTTCTTCAAAAGTGGTAGTCACCATGGTAACACAGATGTTGGGGCGTGCCTAACACCTTCCCTCCACATAATCAAGCCCCTGAACCCAAATGAATCTCGGTTTCACAGACCCGTTTAGCAGTGTCACATCACTGGGTCAATGTGAAACCCTTTTCTCGGTTGCATTGGTGCAACCAGTTAAATACACCAACTGGCGACTCTTACAGTCAAATCGTCGACATGATACATGTTGGACCTTTTTCACTTGTTTTTTTCAAACAAATCTCACATAGCATGAGAACACCAAAGAACAAGAACAGAAAAAGGGACAAATAAAAATCCCAACGTCGACAATTAGTATTCTGAGATTTATGATAAAAATGAGTCGCGTCATTCTTTCTTATGTATGAAACTGATCTCCTCACTATTCTCTCAGTCCCTCAAAAATTGGTTTATTTAACTTTTATAGTCAATTTTAAAAAAGAATTTAGGATATTTATTTATATTTTAAAACATATGAAAATTGAAGGTGATAGTAAATTAGATATAGTTTCTTATATATAGTTCTCCTCCTATATTTACAAGAAGATTATATATTTTTTTATTACAAAATTGGTCAATTGACTAAAAAGTCAAATTAAACCGATTCTTGCAGGACAGATGGAGTAGAAATTAATTAATAGGAATATAATATTTATTAAATTTATATGTAATTAATTTATCTAAATGAGAAAAAAGGGAGATAAGACGAACACTAATTAAATATTATTGTTGAAGGAAAATGATATACATGTGTCGACAAATATTTGACAAAATTAGATTGCGGCCAACGTGATCAAAGTATATGTGATAAGATCGATAAAATTAAAGTGGGACTCTTCTTAATTCTTACTTATCTCATATATGCACATATATCGCAATCATAATTCGGCTGAAATTAATGGTGGTTCATATTGCACAGTTGCTTTATCATTAGGAAACTGAAATATAGAGAGTTACTTTAATTAAATTATTCATGGAATAGTTGCAACAATATAAGGAGGATCATTTACAAAAGGCTCGACACTCGGATTTTTTATCAAAACAATGTGCTTTAATAGGCTCAGCACAACACCAACAAATTCTCGTGATAACCCCACATACCCTTGGGAGACAAAATCTAACAGGTTTCTCATTCAGTATAGTGTAGTTTCTTAACTTTGTAGGCAGAATATTGCCACCATCTTGTGGAATATCAGCTCTCTTATTGATCAAACATGTATCAGAAATAAATAATAATTTTGAAAAAAATTATTTCTAAAATGGGTTTTGGAATCTAATAAAATATTTATATAATTTCTGTGGGCTCAAGTGCAAATTAGGGTTCACATACGACCTAAAGAATTAAATGACAAACAGTAAAGTCAAAAATAAATATGCTAGACCCGAGAGAAGTCTCCACGTTTCTCGAGGCAGAAGACTCGTGGTGGCGACTCATTTTGGGAATTGATTGAGGGATTAGATTGGTGGCTAGAAGGGCAGGACGATCTGGGCATTACTCTGATGACTAATGGTAAATTTGGAATTTAACGATGTCATGTGCCTAGCATATGACCACTCTCCAGAAAATCCTATAAATACCCCTTCCACTCCATTGGGAAGGGAACCTCACTTTTGACTCTTGGACCTTTTGGAAGACTAGGAGATTTGGAGATTCTCTCTCAACCCGAAGACTCAAGAAGGCTCTCTGGATCCTTGCTACCCTAAAAAGGTTCTCGGATTCTAAGAGTTCTACCACGTGTCGTTGGAGTAATCGCTCACCTGTTCTTCTCCCCTCTTCAATCAATCAATCAATTCCATACTTTTCGTGAATTTCTCTCCTCCTCAGCCAACACGAAACCCTAACCCTAGCAAGGTATGATTTCCTGCCCATATTTCTTTGGCGACTCTGCTGGGGAGGTGTAGAATTCGTGAAGGGTATGCCCACAACTCGAAGTGGGACAACAACAGGAAGAGCTTCACCAATAAATAGCATCACCTCACCGGATCTAGTTCCAAGGCAAACAAGTCAAGCTTTCCAAAGCGTGAATCTAAATCTTGATCAATCCATTATTGAAGACGCCTCGGAAGGAAGTTTAACATCCACATACATTGCTGATTAATAACCAACGAATGTCAGGTAGATAGATTCAGGAAGGCAAGGCGAGGAAGAAAGTGGAGAGCAGACAAATATTGTGCAATTGGAGATGCTCAAGGCATTGAAGGAAGCACGGGAAGGACAAGGGATGATGATGGCTATGATGCTGGAGATGCTAAGAAAGCAAGAGGAAATGGGGAATTTTCGCCAATAGTTGATGCAAATCCCCACTTTCAAGTCCATGTTTCCAAGTAGTTCGCAGGAGGAACGAGCAGGAGTAGAGGACAACAACAACAACAACAACAATAACAGAGAGAATCAGAATGTACCTCCATTAACGGAGAATCAATCGGTTATAATCATGAACTTGGAACCCCAAAATAGTGATGCCATGACAACCCAGACTGGAAGCAAGCCAGCCTCAGACAAACATCATCACGACCACTCTCCCCGCATTTTCACAAGTGCAGGTACCGACCATCCGAAGTCACGTCCAACGAACGAGCCAACAAGCACAAACAATGCAAGCTTTGCACGATGCAAGTGTGAATCAACCAATATCTTTACCATACACACCGCTAATGCAGCAATACGTCACACCACCACAAAGAGTCCATGCCACGAGCCAATACGTGACGAAGAATGATATGATCGATGTGATCAATCAACTTCACAGGCAAACATCCTGACCTTCGGAGTTAGACTTTACTCCACCTTACCCAGCACATATTAGGAGACACCACAATTTCCAAAATATAATGGGGAGAAAGGAAATTCTAGGGAACACATTGCCAGGTTCGTGGAGTCGATGTCCCCATGGTTAGGATACGATGAAATGAACAATCACAATTTGTTGATAAGAGAATTGAACAAGACTTTAACGGATAATGCCTTCAGTTGGTACTACAACTTGGGGAAGGATCAGTCCATGATTGAGATGATCTAAAATTGCAATTTTTTAAGAAATTTTTCTATGTGCAGAAACAGGTAACCATCGTAGAGCTCATGCGATTTAAGCAGAAGCCAAATGAGGAGCTGTTAGATTACGTGGATAGGTTCAGGGCCCAAGCACAGAAGTGTGCAGAGCCAATTAAAGAAAAGAACTTGGTAAATATAAGCAACAATGGTGCTTTAGACGCCTTCAAGCCCCACCTCATTACCAAGGCTTGTGATTCATTTATGACCCTATCATCTTTTGCACAAGACTTGGGAGGAATAATGACATTGCCCACTAGCCATGCGATGGTTATATAGAAGGGCGAGAGGACAACAACTATGGCTTTGGTGAATTCTCATTCAAAACCACAAGGGGGCAAGTGGGAGAAGAATGAGAAATTTGAACGAAGCAAAGAAAAGCATGGGGACAAGTATACTAGAATGCTAGTTTCGGAGGTTATCACATGTAGCAAAAAGACATTCAGGGGCATGTACGAACAATGGGTCAAGCACGGAGCGGTGAAACCTCCAAGGCCCCGGTTGGTTGTAACGAAAGAGATGAAAAGAAGGTCGGACTTCTGTGTATACCACCAATACGCAAGACACTCTACTATGGACTATTACAGTCTGCAGAGGATATACCATGAGAAGTTGGCGGCCAAAGAGATTGAACTAGGAAAAGAAACGTGCAACACTATCACCCATGGTGCAATCCCAGAAGTAAAGATGATGGGTAACCCAAATACTGGCTCTACCATCTAAAGAACTCTGAACTATAGATAAAAGAATTGACGAATTTAAAATCCACCCAAGATTGTGTTCCACCAAAAATGGTGGTTTAAGTCCTCAGGAATATCCCTTGCCAAGTAATTAGATGACCAAGGGAGGAGGCACAAGAATTGACCAAAAAAAATCCACCCAAGATGGTGGTCCACTCTAAATGGTGGCGAAGTCCTTGTAGACCGCACTTGCCAAGACATTGGACAACCCAAGTGACGAGACACCAAATTTCAAGTCCTCGTAGGCCGCACTTACCAAGAAATTGGATGACCCAAGTGATGAGGCACCCAATTTTAAGTCCTCATAGACCGCACTTGCCAAGAAATTGGATGACCCAAGTGACGAGGCACCCGAGTGTTACACTTTATCATCAAAAGTGAATGAGGCATCTGACTATAAGTGCTCAGATATGAAAAGTTATACTTTCAACTTCAAAAGTAATCGAGGCACCTAACTATAACTCCTCGTAAGTTATACTTTTAACTTCAAAAGTAATCGAGGCACCTGACTATAAGTCCTCGAAAGTTACACTTTCAACTTTAAAAGTGATTGAGGCACCTGAGTATAAGCCCTCAACCCCGAAAAAAAAAGTTACACTTTATCTCTAAAAGTGGTGAAAGTAATTCTTTCTCCGACAAATGCAAGATTTATTCTATGAAACGTTATACTTTTCGTTAAAAGCCACTTGATTATCAATAAATTGTCAAACTTTCACTTATATTTTATAAAAAAAATATAGAGATTTAAGTGTTGGTTTGAATGAAATTGAAAAGAAAAAAATATGTTTTCTCTTTAACAAAATTTATGAGGCCTATTGTTGTCTTGGAGTGTTAATTTGGACAACTTAAAATCCAATGTTAAATATTGAGTTTTAAGAAATCGTTCAAATTAAAGGCAATCAATAAGGATAAAAGAAACTACAATTTGATTAATGAAATATATGTACATGAATTTTCTGATACAGGAAATGGAAAAAACTATGAAATTTCATGATCTAAAGGCCATGACCTGTCGAACTAAAGAGAGGGGAATAGCTAAAGCCTCCAAGTCAACAATGGTAGTAGCCTGAGCCTTTGTATTTGAGGCTATTAGGCCTTCAAGGTCTTGGGCAGCTGACTCAATTCCCTAAAATCTTGGTATTTAATTTATCCATGGCATCTTGAAGCTCCCAAAGCTCTACATAAAGTAAGTCATTCTCATGGTGACGTGAAGTGACTTCCGAACAAAGTGCAACAACATGATGATTGGAAATAAAGAGATCAAACCGAGCATGGAAGGGAGACATATCCAAGGAGAGTTAGGAAATGCCACGGGAGACGGAATGTCATTCAACCCACCCAAAGTGCTATCCACAATTCCCTCCCGAGCAATCGCCAACTCGGCGATCCTCCTTGGGAGGATGAACATCATCAATAGTCTCAGAAGGATTCCTCCTTAAAGAAGCATGAGTCTCATTGATACCCTCAAAACTATCATATGGAGAAGTTGTAGAAAGGAGTGAAGAGCGCTACACCACCCATAACAGGTCATCCGAGCTGACATTAGACAAAGAATCCTTAGCATCAAGATGGACACAATCATCATGTGGTGAAGAAGACTCGATACAAATAATGATATGCCGGGACATATCACAAGTAATGGAAGCCACCACTGCTGCCCCATTTGCGGTATTCACAAAGAGCCCAATGGGAACATCATCATCCTCTTCATCAGCATTGGTCTTCTAGATGACTTCTTGATTCTAAAGAAAAGAGAAATTTCGAGAGAGGATAAGAAGGATTAGATCGAATATTTTCCAAGATATCCCAAGGGAACTCCTTTAAGGCTCGCCCTCCTAAGGTTTTCTCCCCTAGAGGTTTCCTCTCTTAGAACTTTTGTTTTCGAGGCTTGAAAAACATCAAGCCCCATGAAATGTTCAGAAATTGGAATCAAGACTTCAACACTTAAAATATTTTGTGCGATCATCTCACCAAAGGCGAGACTCACGCGCAGGGGGCAAATGCTTACTAGTAGATAGCATAGACATCCTCCAGAGTAGAGGTGCATTCCCCCCAAGTAGTGACAAATATGCATGTAGAGGAGCACCATGGTCCTGTTGGATACAAAAGTCCCTGTATAGTTAAATGCAATGAAGAATGTCAGCCCTATTTTTAGTATATTCACATAATCACATTCCCAAGTATCTCGCCGATCTAATGTTGCATCCCTAAGAGCGGCCAGATGAATCAGACAAGAAGCAAAAGGGATTGAAAGGGTACTCATGTTCCTTTATGCATATGCGGGGAATGCGATCGGAATGAGGAAAGTCATCCCAACAATCACAAGTCGCTGCATATAAAAACATATTTTCTTTCTCTGGCGAAAAAAAATTGGACGGTCATAAGCCTGAACTTGCTTCCAAAAGACGTCGGAAAGACTAAAAGAGGGGAGCCATTCCCTAATCACTGAGGAATGGGGCTCCTTGGAGGTTTTCGGGTCTACATAATGTTTAATGGAGATCGAGGGCCTAGAAACAAAAATAATTCAGCATAAGGGCTCTAAAGAGCAAGGAAAGGATGATAAGGAAAGCATTTGAACTTGAGTGCTTATCATAAAAAAGAAGAAAGTTTGAGATTTAAGCTTAAAAACACCTGAAAGAAGAAGCAAAAAAAAAAGAGCACGAACATTTGAAGTCATTCAAATAAAAAAGGTAGAGGAAGAACGAAAAAATGTGAAGTAGGAGGCCACTAGGTTTGGTCGCCCTAGGGTTTAGCCACCTAGGGAGCTCTTCCTCACTTACATTTAACTTATCCTTGCTCATTGAATCGACCGCTTGGGATGAATGCTACTTCGCCATAAAAAAAAGTTGTGGTTTTTCTTTGAGAATATTTAGAGAAAAAGTCAAGATCCTGTTAAGGTGAAGTGACTTTTTCTTTAAGAATATCCGAGCTAAGATCCTTGTTAAGGTGAAGTGACCCGGAATAGATGTTTCCTCATTGCGGTGTTGCCTCTTTTCTTTGGGAATATCCAGCCAAGATCCTTGTTAAGGTGAAATGGCCCGGAATAGATATTTCCTCATTGCAGTGTTGCCTCTTTTCTTTGGAAATATCTGAGCCAAGAACCTTGTTAAGGTGAAATGGGCCGGAATAGATGCTTCTCCCTTGCAGTATTGTCTTTTCTTTAAGAATATTCGAGCCAAGATCCGTGTTAAGGTGAAATGGCCTAGAATAAATTATTCCTCCTTGCGGTGTTCTTTTTTCTTTGAGAATATCCGAGCCAAGATCCTTGTTAAGGTGAAATGGCCCGAAATAGATGCTTCCTCCTTGCGATGTTTCTTTTTTTTCTTTGAGTATATCCGAGCCAAAATCCTTGTTAGGTGAAGTAGCCCAGAAAAGAAATACTACAATCACCTGGAAAAAAATAGATGAAACAATCACGAAAAAGTGACCAAACGAAAATTAGATTACTTATTCCAATGGTGATGTATTTAGAAATATTAATGATCATAATTGAATTTGGTCCGATTTACAATAAGACAAGATAGGGTAAGTGTGACTGGTTTCATTGTCGTCACCACATCGAAAGGAGTCCTTATAAGCAGTTGGTTGTTTACGCATAAGCACAATTGGGAAGCGAAATTGGTTTGAAACTCAAGCCAAATCGATTTCTCCAAACAAAATTGTGGAGCCGCTGGTACCTAATAGCAAAAAAAATATTGCAAGGATTAAAGAGATGTGGTTTTCTTGAAAGGCAAAAAATCCTATACATTATTGAGGAAGATAAAAGGGAAGAAGAGATATTAAACTTGGCTATTGAAAAATATATTTTTGTGCCATGGGGTCCAATCCTATTGTTAATACTAATGCCCCTCAACAATGTGGCTAACAGGTATTCTAATTGAAATCCGAATCAGGAAGGAATTATGCATGCATTCTTAAGGGATATGTATTCCTTTTTAAAATAGAATGCTTATACAAGTGGGTCCCTATATTAACATTCTTTCTTCCATCAAGTTGGATTCTTATTACTAAAACTAAAGTCAATCATCACATCAACTTTTTATGCACACGCAAATTGGAATCATGCAATAATCATGTTAGGTTACTACAGTCATTGTATGACACAATTTGCTTTAGATTTAAAAAATCCATTATATATATATATATATGTGTGTGTGTGTATATATATATATATATATATATATATATATATAAGCATGTATTTTTACATGAAGAAAGCTAAGGGTATGAGAAAGCTTTTGAGGCTGACCCCTGACTAAAAAGTCTTGTGTTGAACTAGCTGCTTTGATTTTCGAAGACTTGGATGCATATCTCCTCTGCTTCAGAGTTCTATCTCCTTCGTTTCAGAGTCATGGGTACGTTTTTGGTATTGAGAGAATGATGAACTTCCAATAACCGTGCATTAAGACAACGCGATATCATCAATTAAAGAAAAAAGATTTTGCTTTTAAAAAAAAGATTATTATTATTTTACAAAATTAAATAATAAAAAAAATTGGAAACAAATATTCTATTTTCTAAATAGGAATGATTTGATTTTGTTTCCAAAATATAAAGAAGGATTTGATTTTATTTGACAAATATATAATTTATCTTGATTTAGTTTAAAATTCCTTCCTAATTTTATTTTATTTTCCAATTTTTAGCTTAAACGATTTGGATGCACGAAACTCCACAAGATCATTTTCTCTCCATCTTACCATATTAGTAATTTGAACTCTGAAATTCTTCATCCATTCTTTTTGTATCAATCATTTTGATATATCAATTCTTTTTTTTAGGCATCCATGAACTTACATATAATATTAATTATACTTACCTTGTATCACCTTCATGGGATATATATATATATATATATATATATATATATAATGGAAACAAATATTCTATTTTCTAAATAGAAATGATTTTATTTTATTTTTTCAAAATTAAGGAAAAACATATTAAGCAAGATTTGAAAAAAAAAAATCCATGAAATTTCGGGAGAGCTCCCCTTGGGGTTCCTTCTCCTAGAATTTTTTTTGTTTTCAAGACTTGCAAGATCAAAGTCCGCGGATCATTCAGAAATTTGAAGTAGGATTCGAAGACTTAAAGTATTTTGCACGATCGTTACTCCAAAGGCGTGACTCTCGTGCATGGGGCAAATGTGGGCCCAAGTATAAATTAGGGTTCACATACGACCTAAAGAATTAAATGACAAACAGAAAAGTCAAAAATAAATATGCTAGACCTGAGAGAAGTCTCCACGTGTCCCGAGGCAGAAGATTCGTAGAGGCGACTCATTTTGGGAATTGATTGAGGGATTGGATTGGTGGCTAGAAGGGCAGGACGATCTGGGCATTACTTTGATGACTAAGGGTAAATTTGGAATTTCCTGAGGTCATGTGCCTAGCATATGACCACTCTCTAGAAAACCCTATAAATACCTTTTCCACTCTATTGGGAAGGGAACCTCACTTTTGACTCTTGGACCTTTTGGAAGACTAAGAGATTTGGATATTCTCTCTCAACCCGAATACTTAAGAAGGCTCTCTGAATCCTTGCTACCCTAACAAGGTTCTCGAATTCTAAGAGTTCTGCCATGTGTCGTTGGAGTAATCGCTCACATGTTCTTCTCCCCTCTTCAATCAATCAATTAATTCCGTACTTTTCGTGGATTTCTCTCCTCCTCAGCCAACACGAAATCCTAACCCTAGCAAGGTACAATTTCCTTGCCAACAATTTCTTAACTAAATTGCCTCTGATAAAAGAAAAAATTACAAAACCTAAAAATGTATTTACAATAATTTGAAAATAAGAGATGATGAGGAAATAATTACTTACATTCATCAATAGCAAATAAGGAAAGTAGAACCATAATGAAGAGAACCATAGGTTGAAATTTAGAAGTGACCATAAAATTGTGAATTTTGTTAGTCATCGCATGAATAGACCATTGTTTCAACACATTGTTTATATAGGGTAAAAAATGTAAAGTCAAATAGATTATTATCCCATCCATTTTTTTAATTTGTCTTTTTACATAGTCAAATTTGTTTCTTTTTATTTTTTATTTTTAGATTTTAAAAAAGTACTCCCTCCGTCCCATGATAAAAGTTCTTATTACTATTTCGGGTAGTCTCGTGTTAAATGTCCACTTTCCTTTAATAACCAAACTTTTACACATTTTTTTTGGGTTAAATGCTTTCTAAGTCACTCTACTATACGTCAACTTATAACTAGGTCACTGAACCTTTTTTTCTTACAGTCAACTCACTAAACTTCATTTTACTAACAAAAATTTAAATTTTACTAACAGACGTTAATTAATTGGATGGGAAACTGACGTGCAAAATGATGGGTCCCATTTAATCCTAGCTGGAACTGACCTGTCATTTATTTTAACACCTAAGCTATTGCCCACCCATGGTAAACTAAGATCCAACCAATCTGACCCACCCAATAAAGATCCGATCCATCCCAACAAACGATTTCTGATAAATAACGAAGAAAACTCAGAAGGGGGCAAAATTAAGGGTTCATGGTGGTCGTTGCAGTCAGTCGAACAAAAACTTAATTGCTACTAACAATCCGTTGATGCATTTGCTGAGATGACTACCTCAAGTGGAGGTACACTTCATGAATGAAATCGGTGAGTAAATCTTGATTACGAACGCGAGTCCACGTTTTCTTCTCCAATCGTTTATCGTTGTGGAATCGTTGCACCTATGTGGGAAGCTTGGAAAGAAGGAACCCTAGATCCAGGTAGAAGATTCATTGGCTGTAGCAGATACAAGGTAAGTCAATGATCAAGATATTTTCCCTCTTGGTTGTAGCTAATTTTCCCTCACCATATTCATTTGTTTGAGCTAATTTTTTTCCCACACAAATTTTTGTTTTATTGTTTTATTGACAAGGATAAAAATAGGTATTGTGGATTTTTCAAGTGGTGTGATCCTCCATTCACTGAAAGATCAAGGGAAGTTATCAAAAAATTGAGGGATGAGCTTATAACTGCTAATGAAGAAATACAAAGGTGTAGCTTGATTGAAGATGAAAGTGAGTTAAAAGTGGTAAAAGAGATGATTATGGAAAATGTTCAGTCAGCTGGAAAACTCAAGAAAATGTGGATCATTTTAATTTGTTCATGGTTAATTTTTCTGTATGTTTTAGTAATAGTAGTGTAAAACAACATTGCGGAAACTCTTTTTGTTTTGTTATTTGTGTTGTGAGTTAAGAGTGACATATGAGTGGATGATTGTAATTCTTGTATGGTTGTTGTGTTTATGGATTAAAGGAAATGAATCAGTAGAGCATTTTACTCTTGTTGTGTTATTGTTGTCTTTTTTGAGTTAATGTCTTTTTTGAGTTAATGGTGGCAGCAGATCAATTTGATTTTAATTAACTAATGGTTATTTTGTGTCTTTAGTGCTAGTATTTGTGAGTTAAGAATGATGTAAGACAACACAGTACCATTTATCATTTTAAAAGAAGTGTCATTTATCCTTCCCAAACCCAAAACAGAACATGTACTAGTAAAAAAAGGATGTCCTCCTATATTTATGCAAGCAGTTATCATTTACAAAACAAAAACTCGCATTGAAAGCCAGTAAGGGATAAATGCATCCTTGTCAAACAACAATAAGTAAATGTAGGTGCAGAAAGAAAGTACAATGAAATAACTAACAACCATTACTTGTTATAACATAACTTCAACTTTTTGAATATATAATTCACACAATCCCTGCATTTCTTGCCACATTAAGTAGCCCCTAATAATATCAACAGTATACACATTTAAGCCCCAAAAATATTCTCCATATTCCAGCAGTTAAGGTACACCAAAACAGAAGCTATACCAAAAGATTACAAAAGTTAAGATACCTATACCAGAACAGAGCTATACCAAATACTTACTAAAGTACCATGCCATGAACTACTAGTGGGCTATAAAATAACTTAAATGAAACTATTTAGTAGGAGTTCCACCTTTCTTCCTTGGTGCCTTGAATGGCCTACTAGTTAAATTATGTGAAGATTATTGACTTGCTTGCCTTTTCCTTGTATTTATCTGGGTTGGTGGTGTAGATCAGGTGGAGTGCATCCTTGGTCTGTTGTTTGTGAAGACTTCTTCTTCCTTATAAGGCTAGGAGTTGGCATCTATAATAAAACTCATTATTAGTAACCCTAAGTGAAATTAATACAACTTTTTGAATGAAAGAAATTGTACTTACAAATATAATTTTTTCCTTTTCTTTTCCTGAGTCAACCACCTTCTCCTTTCCCTTATTAGTGCCAACCACCATCTCTTTTTCCTGTTCTTTTCTTGAGTCAACTACCTTTTCCTTTCCCTTAGCAGTTTTAACCACCATCTCTTTTTCCTTTTCAATGTTAGTAGCCTATATAAAGCAACAAGTCAAAAGAAACATTTAACTGATTGTGACAAACATTACATTGATGCATACATTTGTAAAAAACTTACATTGTCACTTGCATCTTCCTTGCAGCCCTGAGCAGTGCTATGGACCACCATTTCCTTTCTCTGTCCAATGGCAGTAACCTATTAAACAACATATAATAGTGTGAGACAAATTTGATTGTGACAAACATATATTTAGAAACATAAAAACATATAAAGTATAGTGTGTATTACCATCTTCTCTCTTTTATGTCCAGGCAAAGTTGGGTGCTTTGGACATCTAACTCAATTGTGACCCTCTTCTTTGCACAAGCTACAATGCATCTTCCTCCCTTTCCTTGACACCCTAGCCACATCATTGCTAGTAGTCCCATCTTCCCAGTGCTCCTTCCTTCTCAATCTTTGTGGCCTTCCCTTCAACTTTTTCTTCATTGGTGGTGGCAGCATTATATCACACTCAGTAAAATCCCAAAAGTCTTCCCCATTTAGAACTTCTAGAGTATGAGAATAAGTCTTAATATATGTATCCCTAGTGTACCACTTAGCAATATATTCTATAGGATTTCCATATATAGAATGAATGGCTCTAACTGCATGGACACAAGGGATTCTTGTTAAATCCCACACCCTATATGCACAACTCCTCTGCTCTAGGTTGACAGTGTACCCTCATTTTCCTCTCTTCTTCACTTGGAACTTGGATTGTCCATCCCATAAAGCATCACAATGTGCAGATTCTAAAATGTTAGCATTTAGTTTCTTTTTTATTCTTGGGCATATTAATTCCTCGGTCTTTAGCATTGCATCTCTCTTTTGGTGCAACCTCACCATAAGTTAGTCATGAGTTTCTGATATCATTTGAAGAACTGGCATATATCTTGCCTTAATTATCCATGCATTAAAACACTCATTCATGTTGTTCTCTACACTGTCAGTTTTTGAATGAGTCTCAAAAAATGCTTTTGACCATACCTTTTAATCTTGCTCAGTTAGCTTGTCATGTGCAGGGGTAGACAACCTTTTTACCTCATTCATTGCCCTTTTAAAAGCTATAGGGTGTGTAGCCATGGATGCCTCCCAAAATGCTTGCTTTAATGTTTGTGAGGGATATTTTTTCCTCCAATTTGTATAGATGTGCCTTGCACAGTTTCTATGCTCTACATGAGGAAGAAGGTCTTGAATTGTTGCTTTCAGTCCCTTCAACAGTCAACATATGAGATTGTTAAAAAACTGCACAACTTGTTAAAACAAAAAATAAATACAATTGAAAACATTGATAACAGTTACCTTTTGTTGATCAGATATGAGAGTGATCCCATACCCATCCCCCAAATCCAAGTCAGTCACCAACAATTGGAGGAACCAATTCCAGCTATCCAAATTTTCACTTTCCACCACCCCCATAGCTATTGGAAACATTTGATTGTTTCCATCCCTACCAACTACAGACAAAAGGTGACCACCACAAACTGTTTTGAGAAAGCAACCATCTAATCTAAGAACAGGTCTACATCCTTCTTTCCAAGACCTTTTCAATGCATCATAACACACATAAAACCTTTTAAATCTAGGCACATCTTCTGGATTCAATCGAGTTATCTTGATATCAACTGTATTGTTTTTGTTACTCTTTATTATCTCACCACCAAAGTCCCACACCCTTGCATAATGGTCCTTCATCACCTATTGAATCCCTTTCAATGCCAACTGTCTAACCCTCATATACTTAACCTCTATTACATCCAACTTTAGTTTAAGTTTTATTTCTTCTTGTATTTCCCTTAGTTTCTAGCTGGGATTCCTCCTAATCCTACTGTCATAGTACTCTGCCAAGTACTTAACTGTAGCCAACTTATTTTTGAAGTTCCTGCAGCAATTGTAAGTGTCCAAAATAGACTTCACTTGCCATGTATCAGTCCCTTGCATGTAACTAGCCCACAACCTCCAAGGACATCCTTTCTCACACCTCACTTGACATCTTATGGAGTCATTAACTAGATACCACAACTTCCTCCCATTAGCAATAGCGTAGTCTCTTACGGCATCTTTAAACTCCCTAATGCTGCAAAATGTCATGTACTGTTTGAACTTAATCAATTTCTTTTTTATCTTAGTGTTGTAAGCCTCAACTATTTTCTCTTTTTTCTTACTACGAAGAGGCCCCACATAGCACACATCTTCTTTTTCTTCACTGCTCTCAGAAAGTGACCTGAGAACATCACTATTCTCATAGTCACTATGCCATTCTTTGTTATCTTCTTCACTATCTGAATTAGTTCTATCACTATCAGGTTAGTTGCCATCACCCTCGCCCTGCACCTGCCCATCATTGCTCCTAGCAGTATTTGTTTAATCATCCTCTGTATCTGCAGTTTTATCTTCCACATTATCTCCCTGATTTCCTCCTTGCTCTATATCATTACCTCCTTCCTCTCCCCCAGTTCCACCTTCTTCATCCACATTCTTTCTCATATCCATCTTAAATTCCCTAGCTTTCCTCCTAGTCTCTACCAGTTCATCATCACTACACTCTTCATAAGCAATGTCATCATCAGTACTATTCTCTTCTTCAGCACTATCATCCTCAAATACCCTTTTGGACCTCTTCCTTCCCCTACTTTTCACCTCTGTTGCCTTTTTTTTAGATATTTTTTGATCTATAACATTGTCAACTGTCACATTGACATCATTATCACTAACACCCTGACCCTCACCTTCACCTTCACCTTCACCTTGACCCTCACCACCAGCCACATTATCAGACACAATTTCATCAACAATTGAAACCACATTACCACATACATTATCAGTCACATAGTTACTATTATGCTCATCCAATATAGAGGTTTGATTAAGATTATATGGTAATACATGGTCTACATAGAGATCAATTACACCATGTGGCAGATAAATATTAACCATATCTCTTATACTAGCATCATCATAAACAAGTCTAACCCCATTATTTATATCTACTCCATCAGTTTTAAAATAAACACTTGATTGAGGATGGTAACTAAGTTCTGTAGCTAAAGTCATTAATAGCACCTATACAAATATAATCAGTGTCCAAACGTGGCATATGATAAATTGTACCTCCTACATAGTCACATAAAGGAGCATAGATGAACCTCCCACTATGGTGTACATTAACTTGAACAACAGTATTCATCTGTAACAAATGAAACCATATGCAAAACAGAGCATAAATAATAAACTTTTGAAGGAATGTTCTAAATTACAGAGCATGCATGTGGGGAAATTTAGTAAATAATGATTTTGTAAATCTTAAAATAAGAATCAATAAAGAAAAAGACAAAACTGAACATTAAATAATACATTTGAACTCTTGAAAAACCCAGTAAAAGTACAATACGACAATAAACCCAAAAAAGAAAACATCACAAATCAGAAAAGGGGACAAGAGGGGACCATAATATGGGACATACCTGTCGACCGTTACTTGATGTCAAACCAAACGACTTCTAACCAACATGTATCACACCAATATTCACCAAATCGACCATTACTCGATTTTGTTAGCTTTTCAAATTGATCAATCGAACTTAGTACTCGTCTTTTGCTGGGTTTTTCAATTCATCGATCACTTTCGAAGGGTTTGGTTGGGTTGGGTTGAGTTAGGGCTCGGTTGAACGATTGTCTAGAACAAATTTGTACAAATGACGATTGAAATCCTCCTAATAGACATCTGGGACCATACACAGGTAATCTGGAGGGAGAATTTCCCTCCATATCCACGTTGTGACGCCCCCAAAACAGATATACATCACCCATCTTGAGTCGCCAGAAAATACACTATAAAAATCATTTACAACTTCATTTATACAACTGTCGTGCAAAATACGACGACATGTATACTGTGAGTTTAAATATAAATACATATACCAACTCTGACTCATGTCACAATTACACCTTACATAAAGGTACAGTCAAAAACTATTTTAGAAATTAAAATCTTTGGAAAGTGCTCAAGGAAACCTTCGTACATAGGAGGCCATGAATCTAAGTTATGATAGATATCATATGTCCAGAGAATTATCCTTGGTTGACCCAATAGACCTCAAAGAAAAACGAGAAGATTACTATCATGTTCCTTCCAATGGTGAGTCTTCTCTTGACATATAACTATCTCCACTGTCTCCAAGTGAAAATTATATTTCAAATAAACTCCAAGATCATATAGGTAGTGCTCATAGATATACTCAGCAAGTGGATGTACACAACCCTGTCTTATGATAACACGAGGTTGTATGTCATTAGACATCTTGTATGATAGTGATAAAATACTCTTCCAAAGTTGGGTTCGCCTCACCCTATTCGGTTCACCAAAATTAAATATCAAATAACGTATACAATACGACAAACTTATCTAAAGTTCTCAATAAAATTATTTCCATACTTTTTTAGGAGAACCTCAAATTATAGACCACCGCTCTATTCCCTCGTTATCCCCACTCGACCCAGCCTACACTCTTATTACGAAAAGGAATTGTGAAGCAAAAGGGTGAGCATAACTAGCCCAAAGAAAGAATATCATAACTAAAGATAATTAAATTATCAATAGCTTTTGTCAATAATAAATCGTAGATTTAGAACATATGGTAGATGATAAAACTTTTCAACCATAGTAGTTGCAGTGAACGAGCAATCCATTAAAAAGAGTCAAATAGACCATCGTGTCTATTATCTTCTCCATGTTAAAAGTCCACTAATAATGTTTTATCCCGTAACATCAATCAACAATTTTTGTCCACAATCATATGAATAACTTCATAATCATAATTGTGATTCTCAATTCCTTTTCGCACCTGGAGATCGAAGATAATTTTCATCACCTATCTTCACCAAACATCAAAAAAATCATGGTTATACCAAATCACAATCCTCGCTTTCATAATCATACTAATAAATTCATCTTTGCACTACGGCCAAAGATATTCATTAACAATTCATCTTTGCACTACAGGCCAAAGACATACAACTGTATTTTAGAAGAGTCAAGTAGAGCATGATATTTACTATCTTCTACAAATTTAAAAGTTTATTATCAATATTTTATCGCTGAGACTCAGCTTACTAAATAATCCACATCATCGAATCTCCCTTGCACTATGGCCAAGGATATTCGTTGATATCACATCTATGAATTATCCATGCACTACGGCCAAGGATATTCTTTATTATCACATCTATGAATTAATATTTCATTGCTGAGACTCAGCTCAATAATTAATTCACATCATCAATTCATCCCTGCACTGTAGGCCAATGACATTTTTTTCATATCATGACCACGAATTATCCATGCCCTAAGGGCCAAAGATAATCGTGTTTTCATCAACGGTCCTGATCATGCCATAAAACAATTCATCTTTGCACCCTTAGCCGAAGAGAATCCATAGCCATAATCATACTAAAAACTTTCCATCAATGCACTATGGCCAATGAGGACTTTTTCCACATTATTTGTAACATTATGGTCATGATTATACCGAATAATCCCTGGTCATAATCATACCAAGTCCATCTATGCACTACAGGCCACAGATGACTTTCAACATAATATATACATGAGGATGATGATAATGATATAAGTATTAATCAAACGAAAACTAGGATAAATATTAAAGACTTTAAATTTATCCAAATATTATCCACCACTCATAATCTAATATTATTAATATCATAATAATATTTTAATCACTTCTTAAACTTATAAACAATTTATTTCAATTGTTTATACTATACCAAATAATGCATTTAATCATTCAAAAATGCCATACTCATAAGATTTCATCACCAATGATTAAATCCCTCATCAAAAATCTGTATATACCTTATATAGGATTTCCAAGCCATAAAATCCTATTTTCCAACTTTGTTACTTCACATAACATATTTAACTCATTTAATCATAACTAGATCATTTTCATAAAAAATACCAAATCAGTCCCAAAAATATTTCTTTTTTGGGATTTAGCAGAATATAGTCCCATATTAAACATATATTTTTCTCGAAATTTTTAAAATTCATTTACTCTTTTTCAAAAATTAATTTCTAATTAATTCCTTAAGAAATTAGCTACCTCAAGTTTAACTCCAGAAATTCCCAAATCTTGATAGGATCTTACACATGTTAATGTGAGCTTCCAGTTTAAATTTCATGGTCATCGGAGTTATAGAACTCCGGTTATAGCATTTTTTGTCGAAAAAACCTAAATATTGAAATGGTTATAACTTGCTCATTTTAAGTCGGAATGAGCTCATTTTTGGACAGGAGGTACTTTATACCATATATTTTCATGTCCCAAAAGGCCGAAATTTTTTTCACAATTTAAGTGGCTGAAAATGCCCTTTTAAAATTTCTGGCAGTAGTTGTTTTCCCATTTTTTACTTTTTCGCACTTTGCTAAAATCAGTCCACGCGAAAATCTACAACACCTTTTCTAGTGATTCCACTTGGATAAGTTAAGAAACTTATAAATCTAACTCTAGAACTTGACCACACTCAAAAATTCGAAATATAATAGGAGATATGGTCAATTGAATTTCATGTTCCATTTTTACCAAAATCTGATTTTCCAACCCTTTGTGATTTCTAAGAAACTTTCATGTTTTCACATAATAACCAACATAACTTATCATAACACTTACTAATACTTCATATACCCATGAGTTTCATCAGTCCAATGCTTTTATTATGACTCTCATCATAATCAATGTAACCAGATTATTTCCACAATTTAATAAGGAATGAATATAAAGGATCATTCACCATGCATGTGGTAATCCACATGACAAAAGTTATTCCAATGTAATAATAAAGAATGGAATAACTAAAGAATTCACCATGCATGAGATAGATCGCATACAAAGTTATTCTCAATGTAATAATAAAGAATGGAACCAGTCGTCGTATAATCCACCGGCAGGCGTGATATTCCAAATGAATAATAAAGAATCGGAACCAAAATGCATAATCCGCACCAACAGGATATTCCAACAAAATAATAAATAATAGAACCAGGTCTGGCGTAAACGCACAGACAGGATATTCCGACAGAATAATAAAGAACGGAACCAGGTCAGGCAAAATTCGCACCGACAGGATGTTCCAATAGAATAATAAAGAATGGAATAATAGAAGAATTTCACCATGTATGCGGTACTTTGCATATACAGGTTATTCCAACATAATAATAAAGAATGGAATAATAGAAGAATTTCACCATGTATGCGGTACTTTGCATATACAGGTTATTCCAACATAATAATAAAGAATGGAATAACATATTTCACCAAGTATAGGGTAGTCCACGTATACAGGTTATTCCAACAGAATAATAAAGAATGGAATAACAGAAGTTCTCTTCATGAATACAAAAGAAATAATACCCCTTACGAGTACAACAAATAATATCCCTTACCTTAGAATAAACTGGATATAGGAGTAGTGAATTAGCAGTAATATTTTTCTTCTTTTCTCTATAGTTTCTCTCTAGAGTTTTAGTGAATTCGTAAGAAATAATGAAGGAATGAGCTTCTATTTATAGGAGAATGGATTGAATAGTAACCAATCCATGAGCGGTCAGATTGATTTACTTTTAAACTGACGATTATGATTCAGATTGGTTTACAATAAAATATAATATATTCTATTTATAATCTAATAAAACGAATAACTTTATAAAAGTATTACATTTTTATATAAAAAGATTTTACTATGCAAAACACTACGCAGCACTATGCAAACACTATGCATAATAAAATATAATATATTCTAATTATTGTCTAATAAAAATGATAACTTTATAAAAGTATTCTGCTTTTATATAAAAAGATTTTACTATTAGCCTAATAAAATGAATAACTTTATAAAAGTATTTTATTTTATATAAAAAGCATTTCTGTTTTATTACATTAATAATACTAATAAAACAAAACTTCATCATCACTTACTTTGAAAAAAATTTAAATGTCACCCTTAACTTTAAACTTTTATCAATTTAACTATTCACCAAAATAGAAAAATTGAATACTTTTATTTCATAAAATTCAGGGTCTCACACACGTAATATTGGCCACATGGACAGATCTGTGCCACATCAGAATTTTTTTGCACGTCAACAGCTTATTTGGCCAATTTCGCCTAAAGTCAAAATATTTAACGGAAATACAAACGATTTGTTAGTAAAATGAAGTTTAGTGAGTTGACTGTAAGAAAAAAAAAGTTCAGTGACCCAGTTGTAAGTTGACGTATAGTAGAGTGACTTATAAAGCATTTAACCCCATTTTTTTCCTTTATGCCCGTAGCATTAAATATCTCATATTTTTCGTATTCTAATTCTCTCTCCATATTTAATAAGTATGGAGAGAAAATATTTTGAATTGAATAGCTAAAAAGTCACTCTCTCACCTACATTAAAAATAATTAATGACATATTAATATGGGATATTTTGTTATTTCATTCACGTTTTATTACGTAAAAGTTCATGTGACTTTTATCCTAAGAAACGGAGGAGTATTAATGATTTAATTTCATATATTCTCTCCATATATTAAATATTAACTTTGTCAATCAGACAAAGTATTAATAAGCATTAATTGTATATGTTACTCACTCCGCGATAGGATAGAAGTCCTTATTGATTTTTTTGCATATATTAAGAAAAGAGGATAAAATGACAAAATTATTTATATTTAAATTCTCATTTATTACATAGTTTTTTGTACATTACTAGTGATGCATAAATTTTGGGTCAACTGCACTTCTGTTAAAAAAATTCCAACTGGACAACGGATGTCGTTGACGACGAAACACGTGGCAAAAAAAAATTTTAAAATTTTATTATTATTTTTTTTCTTCTCTATCTTTCTCTTTGTTTCTTCTCCTCTTTTCTCTCCCTCATTTCTTCTTCCTGTGTTCCAAAATATCAACTGAAACGGCTTACATAAAGAAATCAAAGCATCTAGGGGAGAGAGTAGAAAAAGATGTGGGGTAGAAGACAATTTCTCAATTGTCATTACAAGGATTTATCAACTACAAATGAATCATTCGTACTAGATTTGGGCCTTCAAGGAATTATGGAAGAAACTCAAAATTAGAGGACAAACATATGTGTGTTTATATACATACATACAAATGTCGGATCAATTTACATGATCAAAAATACATATTATATAAAAGCTTTGAGTAAAAGGCACTTTGAGTAGTTTTTCTTCTTTCTTTTTCTTTTTAAATCTAAAAAATTTTGACTTGGCCCAGCGTAATGAAAAGCTTAAAGCAAGCACGAGTCTTTAAATCTTCAAATTTCACGTGGTTTCTCATAAGCTAAACGAATTTCAGAGGAACCCAGAAGTTAAAATTAAACATTGCTTCTTCTGAGGGGAGAAAGAAAGTATCTGAGGGGAGAAAGAGTAGAAACGGCTTCTTCTTCTTACTCTTCTTCTTTCCTTATAATCTCCACAATTGTGAATTGCCCTGCCTGCCACCCATTCAACACAGAACCTACAACACAACACCGTACCGCACAAATTTTCTTTATTCAATTCTTTTTTTATTTTATTTTTTAATTTCTTCTGTTCCACCCTTAAGCTAATTATTCTTGTTGGTCTGCTCTCTTCATTTTATTCCCGTGTTTTTCTTCTAATTTCGGCTCTTATAATTTGGCGGAACAAATTTAGGGCTCTCTGAATTTCAGCTGCAAAGGTATCTATTTGTCAACATAGATAAAACAGATTTAGATAGATACAGAGTATCCAATAATTCAATTGCTGAACTTATGATCTTCATTTTAGTTCAATTGATTCCTGCTCAGATTTGGAGTCGGTTTGTGGGTTGATTTAGAGTTGATCTGTGGGTCAACATTTAAATTGGAAAACGGGGACAGAAAAGAAAAAAGATAGTTTTAGGAATAGGAGATGTGGAGTATAACCAGATTTTATGAGAAAGTTTATACGATGGTAGAAGGAGGATCTCATTATTGTTCTAAGAAGACGAATGATATTTGTGGAGATGCTTGCGATGAGGTAAAGATTCCATTTTTATATACATGCATAACTATTTTGTCAATCTAATTGTTTTGTGATTACATTGTTGTTGGGATTTGTTTGTTTCAAGCAATGTTTAATTTTAACTTCTGGGTTCCTCTGAAATTCGTTTAGCTTATGAGAAACCATGTGAAATTTGAAGATTTAAAGACTCGTGCTTGCTTTAAGCTTTTCATTACGCTGGGCCAAGTCAAAAATTTTGAGATTTAAAAATAAAAGGAAAGAAGAAAAACCACTCAAAGTGCCTTTTACTCAAAGCTTTTATATAGTATGTATTTTTGATCATGTACATTGATCCGACCATTGTATGTATGTATATACACACACATATGTTTGTCCTCTAATTTTGATTTTCTTCCATAATTTCTTGAAGGCCGAAATCTGGTACGAATGATTCATTTTTAGTTGATAAATCCTTGTAATGACAATTGAGAAATTGTCTTCTACCCCACTTCTTTTTTCTACTCTCTCTCCCCTCACATGCTTTCTTTATGTAAGCCGTTTCAGTTGATATTTTTGGAACAGAGGAAGAAGAAATGAGGGAGAGAAAAGAGGGAGAAGAAACAGAGAGAAGAGATGGGGAAGAAAAAGAAAATAATAAAAAAAAAATTTTAAAAAAAAATAAAATTGCCACGTGTCGGTTGCCACTGACATCCGTTTGTCTAGTTGGAATTTTTTTAACGGGATACAGTTGATCCAAAATTTATAACGTAAGACTTTTAGTTAAAAAAAAGAGTTTAGGGTGAAAGTGGGATTTTGGGGTAAACATCAAAAGATTTTTAACCATTCCCTATCTTTATCACATAAAATTATACTTTTACCCAAAATTTTATCATAAACTGAATTACAGAACCCAAATTATAATTGTTTTAATGTGTAAAACTTGATTAATATCTAGAGATCATTACGATATTCTTCTTCTTTTCTCGTGATTAAACAATGTCTCTAAAATGTGAAAACCTTCATAAATGTAAAAATATGAAATACTTGAATTGATAAAAATAATAATACTCTTTTCATCCCTTTTATAAACACGTTACTCTTTATTAGTTTTACATGCAATTTAATTGATGAGATTGTCATTGTCTAGTAGCTTATTGTCATAATTTGATTGTACTCATTCCACTTCTTTTTAATAGAAGTTTTAGAAGTAAACATAAAATTACTCCCTCCGTCTCGGGATAAATTTTTTTTTTTTTTACTATTTTAGGTAGTCCTAATTTAAATGTCTACTTACCTTAAATGATATAGTTTTTACAATAATTTACCTATAATATCCTTATTATTAATTGTTATATCTCTATTCTCTATGTATATTTATGGAAAGATCATTAAGAATGCATACAAAAACTATATAATAAATGAGAATTTAAATATAAATAATTTTGTCATTTTATCCTCTTTCTTAATATGTGCAAAAAGTCAATCAGTCTTTTTTCCGGGACGGAGTGAGTAATAAATATAATTAATGCTTATTAATACTTTATTCGATCGACAAAGTTAATATTTAATATCTGGAGAGAATATATGAAATTAAATCATTATTACTTCTTCCGTCTCAGGATAAAAGTCCTGGTGGACTTTTCACGCATATTAAGAACATGAATGAAATGACAAAATTGCTCATACTAATGTCATTAATTATTTTTAATGTAGGTGAGAGAGTGACTTTTTAGCTATTCAATTCAAAATATTTTTTCTCCATACTTATTAAATATGGAGAGAGAATTAGAATAAGAAAAATATGAGATATTTAATGTTAATATAATAGGAAAAATGTGTAAAATTTGGTTATTAAAGGAAAGTGGACATTGAACATGGACTACCTAAAATAGTAATAAAAACTTTTATCATGGGACGGAGGGAGTACTTTTTTAAAATCTAAAAATAAAAAATAAAAAGAAACAAATTTGACTATGTAAAAAGACAAATAAAAAAAATGGATGGGGTAATAATCTATTTGACTTTATATTTTTTACCCTATATAAACAATGTGTTGAAACAATGGTTTATTCATGCGATGACTAAAAAAATTCACAATTTTATGGCCACTTCTAAATTTCAACATATGGTTCCCTTCCTTATGGTTCTGCTTTCCTTATTTCCTACTGATGAATGTAAGTAATTATTTCCTCATCATCTCTTATTTTCAAATTACTGTAAATGCATTTTTAGGTTTTGTAATTTTTTTTCTTTTATCAGAGGCAATTTAGTTAAGAAATTGTGGGAAAAAGAAATCTGACTTGCTAGGGTTAGGGTTTCGTGTTGGCTAAGGAGGAGAAAATCACTTAAAAGACGGAATTTATTGATTGATTGAAGAGGGAAGAAGAAACGGAATGGCGATTCTTTAACGACGCGTGGAAGAACTCTTAGAATCCGAGAACCTTGTTAGGGTAGAAGAAGGATTGAGAGAGCCTTCTTCGAGTCTTGGGTGAGAGAGAATCTCCAAATCTCCTAGTCTTCCAAAAGGTCCAAGAGTCAAAGTGAGGTTCCCTTCCCAATAGAGTGGAAGGGGTATTTTAGGGTTTTTGGAGAGTGGTCATGTGTTAGGCACATGACCCGGAAATTCTAAATTTACCCTTAGTCATCGAGTAATACTCGGATCGCTCTTGCCTTTCTACCACCAATCTAATCCTCAATCAATTTAAAATGAGTCGCCTCCCATAGTCTTTTTCCTCGGGACACGTGTGAAGACTTCTCTCAGTCTAGCATATTTATTTTCGGATTTTTTGTTTGTCATTTAATTCTTTAGGTCATATGTGAAACCTAATTTGTACTTGAGCCCACATAAATTATATAAATACTTTATTAGATTCCAA